>OZ024914.1:66198961-66798961 GCA_964017125.1 Flabesymbios commensalis | reverse complement strand
TGGCATATATATATTTTGACCTACAGCTTTCACGTACCTTGTGAAAAAAATGCTATTGATCTTTTTAAAAAAATCCCTTAAAATTAATGAAACTATCCTTGAAAACAGCAGTTTTCAACCGGCGTCTAGGTGAAAACACTGTTGCGTGAACGATCAGTCGTCAGAGTCACCAATATGGCGAGTTAAAGGGTCGGATTAACCAATATGTCGTGGTAAACATACACCGGGTGTTCCGTTATGGGGTCACAACGGCCGACGAAGGACTCCTCCCAATCTCGCCATCAAAACTCAAATCTCCTCCTCATCCGTCTGATCGACGGTATTAAACAAACCAGGAAACTGTCTTCTCTCTTGTCATGTTTATTTGATTAACATGCGATAACAGCAAATCACAACCATCCACGCACGGCACGTCTCTATGGACTTAGCGAGAGCGAGCTGCGGCACGTCCGCAGTCGCTGAGTATTACGCTTGAAGTGAGGGAAAAATACCAAGGGCCGCACCACACTGCTCTGTGTGCGCACGTCACCACGGTATGACAACGAGACGGTCATCCCCGTCAGCCTGCGTCCAGGAATCTGGGGATAACTGCCACATTGTCTAAGCGAAGTCAGGATCCTACAGACCTAGTTGTCTTGGGTCTTGATTTTTGACCTAGACTAGGACTACATTAATAACCCTACACAAAATTGCTTAAATCAAATTCTAATTCGGAGCGGGAGCTCCTGGACTTATGTAGTCTTGTTTGAATTTTGAATTTTTTGTTTTGAATCACTCCTACGGCTATTTGGGAGTGTATTTCATGGATTCCAGGGTTCAATGGCAAAACGCAAAGAAAAAGGAATGATTTTTTCTGGAGGTTCCCTGTGTGAAAAATTACCATTTTTTCACAGCCCTGCGGTGGTCAGGAAAGACACTTTTTTGCACAATTTGTTTTTCTCTGAATATCGATTCTGATCACAGGTCGGTGCATCTGGGGTGGTTTATTTGAGTTTTTTGAGAATTAATGGTGAAAGAAATGATAAATTTTCCGGCACAATGACATATTAAGGTATTTTAGAATTTAAACTTTTTCGAATTTTGAATTTTTTGGTTCAAATCACTCCTACAGTTATTTGGGAGTGTATTTCATGGATCCGAGGGTTCAATGGCAAAACGCGAAGAAATAAGAATGATTTGTTTCTGGAGGTGTCATGTGTGAAAAATTACCATTTTTTCTCAGCCCCGCATTGGTCAGAAAAGGCACTTTTTTGCACAATTTTTTTTTTCTCTGAATATCGATTGTGATCACAAGTCGATGCATCTGGGGTGGTTTATTTGAGTTTTTTGAGAATGTATGGTGGAAAAAAAGGTTACATTTTCCAGCACAATGACATATTAAGGAATTTTAGAATTCAAACTTTTTTGAATTTTGAATTTTTTGGTTTAAATCACTTCTATGGCTATTTGGGAGTGTATTTCATGGCTCCCAGGGTTCATTGGCAAAATGCGAAGAAATAAGAATGATTTTATTCTAGAGGTGTCATGTGTGAAAAATTACCATTTTTTCACAGCCCCGCTTTGGTCAGAAAAGGCACTTTTTTGCACAATTTTTTTTTCTCCGAATATCGATTCTGATCACAGGTCGGTGCATCTGGGGTGGTTTATTTGAGTTTTTTGAGAATTTATGGTTAAAAAAATGATAAATTTTCCAGCACAATGACATATTAAGGAATTTTGGAATTTAAACTTTTTCGAATTTTGAATTTTTTGGTTCAAATCACTCCTACGGCTATTTGGGAGTGTATTTCATGGATCCCAGGGTTCAGTGGCAAAACGCGAAGAAATAAGAATTATTTTTTTCTGGAGGTGTCATGTGTGAAAAATTACCATTTTTTCACAGCCCCGCGGTGGTCAGAAAAGGCACTATTTTGCACAATTTTTTTTTCTCTGAATATCGATTCTGATCACAGGTCGGTGCATCTGGGGTGGTTTATTTGAGTTTTTTGAGAATTTATGGTGAAAAAAATGATAAATTTTCCAGCACATTGACATATTAAGGTATTTTTAGAATTCAAACTTTTTTTGAATTTTGAATTTTTTGTTTTGAATCACTCCTACGGCTATTTGGGAGTGTATTTCATGGATCCCAGGGTTCAATGGCAAAACGCAAAGAAATAAGAATGATTTTTTTCTAGAGGTGTCATGTGTGAAAAATTACCATTTTTTCACAGCCCCGCGGTGGTCAGAAAAGGCACTTTTTTGCACAATTTTTTTTTCTCCGAATATCAATTCTGATCACAGGTCAATGCATCTGGGGTGGTTTATTTGAGTTTTTTGAGAATTTATGGTGGAAAAATGATAAATTTTCCAGCACAATGACATATAAAGGGATTTTAAAATTCAAACTTTTTTGAATTTTTTGTTTTAAATCACTCCTATGGCTATTTGGGAGTGTATTTCATGGCTCCCAGGGTTCATTGGCAAAATGCGAAGAAATGAGAATGATTTTTTTCTGGAGGTGTCATGTGTGAAAAATTACCATTTTTTCTCAGCCCCGCGGTGGTCAGAAAAGGCACTTTTTTGCACAATTTTTTTTTCTCCGAATATCGATTGTGATCACAAGTCGGTGCATCTGGGGTGGTTTATTAAGGTTTTTTGAGAATGTATGGTTAAAAAAATGATAAATTTTCCAGCACAATGACATATTAAGGAATTTTAGAATTCAAACTTTTTTGAATTTTGAATTTTTTGTTTTAAATCACTCCTATGGCTATTTGGGAGTGTATTTCATGGCTCCCAGGGTTCATTGGCAAAATGCGAAGAAATGAGAATGATTTTTTTCTAGACACCTGGTGTCATGTGTGAAAAATTACCATTTTTTCACAGCCCCGCGGTGGTCAGAAAAGGCACTATTTTGCACAATTTTTTTTTCTCTGAATATCGATTCTAATCACAGGTCGGTGCATCTGGGGTGGTTTATTTGAGTTTTTTGAGCATTTATGATAAAAAAAATGATGAATTTTCCTGCACAATGTCATATTAAGGTATTTTTAGAATTCAAACTTTTTTGAATTTTCAATTTTTTGGTTCAAATTACTCCTACGGCTATTTGGGAGTGTATTTTATGGCTCCCAGGGTTCATTGGCAAAATGCGAAGAAATAAGAATGATTTTTTTCTAGAGGTGTCATGTGTGAAAAATTACCATTTTTTCACAGCCCCGCGGTGGTCAGAAAAGGCACTTTTTTGCACAATTTTTTTTCTCCGAATATCGATTTTGATCACAGGTCGGTGCATCTGGGGTGGTTTATTTGAGTTTTTTTGAGAATTTATGGTTAAAAAAATGATAAATTTTCCAGCACAATGACATATTAAGGAATTTTAGAATTTAAACTTTTTCGAATTTTGAATTTTTTGGTTCAAATTACTCCTACGGCTATTTGAGAGTGTATTTCATGGAAGCCAGGGTTCAATGGCATAATGCGAAGAAATAAGAATGATTTTTTTCTGGAAGTGTCATGTGTGAAAAATTACCATTTTTTCTCAGCCCCGCGGTGGTCAGAAAAGGCACTTTTTTGCACAATTTTTTTTTCTCCGAATATCGATTCTGATCACAGGTCGGTGCATCTGGGGTGGTTTATTTGAGTTTTTTGAGAATTTATGGTGAAAAAAATGATAAATTTTCCAGCACAATGACATATTAAGGAATTTTAGAATTCAAACTTTTTTGAATTTTGAATTTTTTGTTTTAAATCACTCCTATGGCTATTTGGGAGTGTATTTCATGGCTCCCAGGGTTCATTGGCAAAATGCGAAGAAATGAGAATGATTTTTTTCTGGAGGTGTCATGTGTGAAAAATTACCATTTCTTCTCAGCCCCGCGGTGGTCAGAAAAGGCACATTTTTGCACAATTTTTTTTTCTCCGAATATCGATTGTGATCACAAGTCGGTGCATCTGGGTAGGTTTATTTGAGTTTTTTGAGAATGTATGGTGAAAAAAATGATAAATTTTCCAGCGCAATGACATATTAAGGAATTTTAGAATTCAAACTTTTTTGAATTTTGAATTTTTTGTTTTGGATCACTCCTACGGCTATTTGGGAGTGTATTTCATGGATCCCAGGGTTCAATGGCAAAACGCGAAGAAATAAGAATTATTTTTTCTGGAGGTGTCATGTGTGAAAAATTACCATTTTTTCACAGCCCCGCGGTGGTCAGAAAAGACACTTTTTTGCATAATTTTTTTTTCTCCGAATATCGATTCTGATCACAGGTCGGTGCATCTGGTGTGGTTTATTTGAGTATTTTGAGAATTTATGGTGAAAAAAATGATAAATTTTCCAGCACAATGACATATTAAGGAATTTTAGAATTTAAACTTTTTCGAGTTTTGAATTTTTTGGTTCAAATTACTCCTACGGCTATTTGAGAGTGTATTTCATGGAAGCCAGGGTTCAATGGCATAATGCGAAGAAATAAGAATGATTTTTTTCTGGAAGTGTCATGTGTGAAAAATTACCATTTTTTTCACAGCCCCGCGGTGGTCAGAAAAGGTTCTTTTTTGCACAATTTTTTTTTCTCCGAATATCGATTCTGATCACAGGTCGGTGCATCTGGGGTGGTTTATTTGAGTTTTTTGAGAATTTATGGTGAAAAAAATGATAAATTTTCCAGCACAATGACATATTAAGGAATTTTAGAATTCAAACTTTTTTGAATTTTGAATTTTTTGTTTTAAATCACTCCTATGGCTATTTGGGAGTGTATTTCATGGCTCCCAGGGTTCATTGGCAAAATGCGAAGAAATGAGAATGATTTTTTTCTGGAGGTGTCATGTGTGAAAAATTACCATTTTTTCTCAGCCCCGCGGTGGTCAGAAAAGGCACTTTTTTGCACAATTTTTTTTTCTCCGAATATCGATTGTGATCACAAGTCGGTGCATCTGGGGTGGTTTATTAAGGTTTTTTGAGAATGTATGGTTAAAAAAATGATAAATTTTCCAGCACAATGACATATTAAGGAATTTTAGAATTCAAACTTTTTTGAATTTTGAATTTTTTGTTTTAAATCACTCCTATGGCTATTTGGGAGTGTATTTCATGGCTCCCAGGGTTCATTGGCAAAATGCGAAGAAATGAGAATGATTTTTTTCTAGACACCTGGTGTCATGTGTGAAAAATTACCATTTTTTCACAGCCCCGCGGTGGTCAGAAAAGGCACTATTTTGCACAATTTTTTTTTCTCTGAATATCGATTCTAATCACAGGTCGGTGCATCTGGGGTGGTTTATTTGAGTTTTTTGAGCATTTATGATAAAAAAAATGATAAATTTTCCTGCACAATGTCATATTAAGGTATTTTTAGAATTCAAACTTTTTTGAATTTTCAATTTTTTGGTTCAAATTACTCCTACGGCTATTTGGGAGTGTATTTTATGGCTCCCAGGGTTCATTGGCAAAATGCGAAGAAATAAGAATGATTTTTTTCTAGAGGTGTCATGTGTGAAAAATTACCATTTTTTCACAGCCCCGCGGTGGTCAGAAAAGGCACTTTTTTGCACAATTTTTTTTTCTCCGAATATCGATTTTGATCACAGGTCGGTGCATCTGGGGTGGTTTATTTGAGTTTTTTTGAGAATTTATGGTTAAAAAAATGATAAATTTTCCAGCACAATGACATATTAAGGAATTTTAGAATTTAAACTTTTTCGAATTTTGAATTTTTTGGTTCAAATTACTCCTACGGCTATTTGAGAGTGTATTTCATGGAAGCCAGGGTTCAATGGCATAATGCGAAGAAATAAGAATGATTTTTTTCTGGAAGTGTCATGTGTGAAAAATTACCATTTTTTCTCAGCCCCGCGGTGGTCAGAAAAGGCACTTTTTTGCACAATTTTTTTTTCTCCGAATATCGATTCTGATCACAGGTCGGTGCATCTGGGGTGGTTTATTTGAGTTTTTTGAGAATTTATGGTGAAAAAAATGATAAATTTTCCAGCACAATGACATATTAAGGAATTTTAGAATTCAAACTTTTTTGAATTTTGAATTTTTTGTTTTAAATCACTCCTATGGCTATTTGGGAGTGTATTTCATGGCTCCCAGGGTTCATTGGCAAAATGCGAAGAAATGAGAATGATTTTTTTCTGGAGGTGTCATGTGTGAAAAATTACCATTTCTTCTCAGCCCCGCGGTGGTCAGAAAAGGCACATTTTTGCACAATTTTTTTTTCTCCGAATATCGATTGTGATCACAAGTCGGTGCATCTGGGTAGGTTTATTTGAGTTTTTTGAGAATGTATGGTGAAAAAAATGATAAATTTTCCAGCGCAATGACATATTAAGGAATTTTAGAATTCAAACTTTTTTGAATTTTGAATTTTTTGTTTTGGATCACTCCTACGGCTATTTGGGAGTGTATTTCATGGATCCCAGGGTTCAATGGCAAAACGCGAAGAAATAAGAATTATTTTTTCTGGAGGTGTCATGTGTGAAAAATTACCATTTTTTCACAGCCCCGCGGTGGTCAGAAAAGACACTTTTTTGCATAATTTTTTTTTCTCCGAATATCGATTCTGATCACAGGTCGGTGCATCTGGTGTGGTTTATTTGAGTATTTTGAGAATTTATGGTGAAAAAAATGATAAATTTTCCAGCACAATGACATATTAAGGAATTTTAGAATTTAAACTTTTTCGAGTTTTGAATTTTTTGGTTCAAATTACTCCTACGGCTATTTGAGAGTGTATTTCATGGAAGCCAGGGTTCAATGGCATAATGCGAAGAAATAAGAATGATTTTTTTCTGGAAGTGTCATGTGTGAAAAATTACCATTTTTTTCACAGCCCCGCGGTGGTCAGAAAAGGTTCTTTTTTGCACAATTTTTTTTTCTCCGAATATCGATTCTGATCACAGGTCGGTGCATCTGGGGTGGTTTATTTGAGTTTTTTGAGAATTTATGGTGAAAAAAATGATAAATTTTCCAGCACAATGACATAATAAGGAATTTTAGAATTCAAACTTTTTTGAATTTTGAATTTTTTGTTTTAAATCACTCCTATGGCTATTTGGGAGTGTATTTCATGGCTCCCAGGGTTCATTGGCAAAATGCGAAGAAATGAGAATGATTTTTTTCTGGAGGTGTCATGTGTGAAAAATTACCATTTCTTCTCAGCCCCGCGGTGGTCAGAAAAGGCACATTTTTGCACAATTTTTTTTTCTCCGAATATCGATTGTGATCACAAGTCGGTGCATCTGGGTAGGTTTATTTGAGTTTTTTGAGAATGTATGGTGAAAAAAATGATAAATTTTCCAGCGCAATGACATATTAAGGAATTTTAGAATTCAAACTTTTTTGAATTTTGAATTTTTTGTTTTGGATCACTCCTACGGCTATTTGGGAGTGTATTTCATGGATCCCAGGGTTCAATGGCAAAACGCGAAGAAATAAGAATTATTTTTTCTGGAGGTGTCATGTGTGAAAAATTACCATTTTTTCACAGCCCCGCGGTGGTCAGAAAAGGCACTTTTTTGCATAATTTTTTTTTCTCCGAATATCGATTCTGATCACAGTTCGGTGCATCTGGTGTGGTTTTTTTGAGTTTTTTGAGAATTTATGGTGAAAAAAATGATAAATTTTCCAGCACAATGACATATTAAGGAATTTTAGAATTCAAACTTTTTGAATTTTGAATTTTTTGGTTTAAATCACTCCTATGGCTATTTGGGAGTGTATTTCATGGCTCCCAGGGTTCATTAACAAAATGCGAAGAAATGAGAATGATTTTTTTCTAGAGGTGTCATGTGTGAAAAATTACCATTTTTTCACAGCCCCGCGGTGGTCAGAAAAGGCACTTTTTTGCACAATTTTTTTTTCTCCGAATATCGATTCGGTGCATCTGGTGTGGTTTATTTGAGTTTTTTGAGAATTTATGGTGAAAAAAATGATAAATTTTCCAGCACAATGACATATTGAGGAATTTTAGAATTCAAACTTTTTGAATTTTGAATTTTTTGGTTTAAATCACTCCTATGGCTATTTGGGAGTGTATTTCATGGCTCCCAGGTTTCATTGGCAAAATGCAAAGAAATGAGAATGATTTTTTTCTGGAGGTGTCATGTGTGAAAAATTACCATTTTTTCTCAGCCCCGCGGTGGTCAGAAAAGGCACTTTTTTGCACTATTTTGTTTCCTCCGAATATCGATTGTGATCATAAGTCGGTGCATCTGGGGTGGTTTATTTATGTTTTTTGAGAATGTATGGTGAAAAAAATGATAAATTTTCCAGCACAATGACATATTAAGGAATTTTAGAATTCAAACTTTTTTGAATTTTGAATTTTTTGGTTTAAGTCACTCCTATGGCTATTTGGGAGTGTATTTCATGGCTCCCAGGCTTCATTGGCAAAATGCGAAGAAATAAGAATTATTTTTTTCTAGAGGTGTCATGTGTGAAAAATTAGAATTTTTTCACAGCCCCGCGGTGGTCAGAAAAGGCACTTTTTTGCACAATTTTTTTTTCTCCGAATATCGATTCTGATCACCGGTCGGTGCATCTGGGGTGGTTTATTTGAGTTTTTTGAGAATTTATGGTGAAAAAAATGATAAATTTTCCAGCACAATGACATATTAAGGAATTTTAGATTTCAAACTTTTTTGAATTTTGAATTTTTTGTTTTAAATCACTCCTATGGCTATTTGGGAGTGTATTTCATGGCTCCCAGGGTTCAATGGCAAAACGCGAAGAAATAAGAATTATTTTTTCTGGAGGTGTCATGTGTGAAAAATTACCATTTTTTCACAGCCCCGCGGTGGTCAGAAAAGGCACTTTTTTGCACAATTTTTTTTTCTCCGAATATCGATTCTGATCACAAGTCGGTGCATCTGGGGTGGTTTATTTGAGTTTTTTGAGAATGTATGGTGAAAAAAATGATATATTTTCCAGCACAATGACATATTAAGGAATTTTAGAATTCAAACTTTTTTGAATTTTGAATTTTTTAGTTTAAATCACTCCTATGGCTATTTGGGAGTGTATTTCATGGCTCCCAGGGTTCATTGGCAAAATGCGAAGAAATGAGAATGATTTTTTTCTAGAGGTGTCATGTGTGAAAAATTACCATTTTTTCACAGCCCCGCGGTGGTCAGAAAAGACACTTTTTTGCATAATTTTTTTTTCTCCGAATATCGATTCTGATCACAGGTCGGTGCATCTGGTGTGGTTTATTTGAGTATTTTGAGAATTTATGGTGAAAAAAATGGTAAATTTTCCAGCACAATGACATATTAAGGAATTTTAGAATTTAAACTTTTTCGAATTTTGAATTTTTTTGGTTCAAATTACTCCTACGGCTATTTGAGAGTGTATTTCATGGAAGCCAGGGTTCAATGGCATAATGCGAAGAAATAAGAATGATTTTTTTCTGGAAGTGTCATGTGTGAAAAATTACCATTTTTTTCACAGCCCCGCGGTGGTCAGAAAAGGTTCTTTTTTGCACAATTTTTTTTTCTCCGAATATCGATTCTGATCACAGGTCGGTGCATCTGGGGTGGTTTATTTGAGTTTTTTGAGAATTTATGGTGAAAAAAATGATAAATTTTCCAGCACAATGACATATTAAGGAATTTTAGAATTCAAACTTTTTGAATTTTGAATTTTTTGGTTTAAATCACTCCTATGGCTATTTGGGAGTGTATTTCATGGCTCCCAGGGTTCATTAACAAAATGCGAAGAAATGAGAATGATTTTTTTCTAGAGGTGTCATGTGTGAAAAATTACCATTTTTTCACAGCCCCGCGGTGGTCAGAAAAGGCACTTTTTTGCACAATTTTTTTTTCTCCGAATATCGATTCTGATCACCGGTCGGTGCATCTGGGGTGGTTTATTTGAGTTTTTTGAGAATTTATGGTGAAAAAAATGATAAATTTTCCAGCACAATGACATATTAAGGAATTTTAGATTTCAAACTTTTTTGAATTTTGAATTTTTTGTTTTAAATCACTCCTATGGCTATTTGGGAGTGTATTTCATGGCTCCCAGGGTTCAATGGCAAAACGCGAAGAAATAAGAATTATTTTTTCTGGAGGTGTCATGTGTGAAAAATTACCATTTTTTCACAGCCCCGCGGTGGTCAGAAAAGGTTCTTTTTTGCACAATTTTTTTTTCTCCGAATATCGATTCTGATCACAGGTCGGTGCATCTGGGGTGGTTTATTTGAGTTTTTTGAGAATTTATGGTGAAAAAAATGATAAATTTTCCAGCACAATGACATATTAAGGAATTTTAGAATTCAAACTTTTTGAATTTTGAATTTTTTGGTTTAAATCACTCCTATGGCTATTTGGGAGTGTATTTCATGGCTCCCAGGGTTCATTAACAAAATGCGAAGAAATGAGAATGATTTTTTTCTAGAGGTGTCATGTGTGAAAAATTACCATTTTTTCACAGCCCCGCGGTGGTCAGAAAAGGCACTTTTTTGCACAATTTTTTTTTCTCCGAATATCGATTCTGATCACAGGTCGGTGCATCTGGTGTGGTTTATTTGAGTTTTTTGAGAATTTATGGTGAAAAAAATGATAAATTTTCCAGCACAATGACATATTGAGGAATTTTAGAATTCAAACTTTTTGAATTTTGAATTTTTTGGTTTAAATCACTCCTATGGCTATTTGGGAGTGTATTTCATGGCTCCCAGGTTTCATTGGCAAAATGCAAAGAAATGAGAATGATTTTTTTCTGGAGGTGTCATGTGTGAAAAATTACCATTTTTTCTCAGCCCCGCGGTGGTCAGAAAAGGCACTTTTTTGCACAATTTTGTTTCCTCCGAATATCGATTGTGATCATAAGTCGGTGCATCTGGGGTGGTTTATTTATGTTTTTTGAGAATGTATGGTGAAAAAAATGATAAATTTTCCAGCACAATGACATATTAAGGAATTTTAGAATTCAAACTTTTTTGAATTTTGAATTTTTTGGTTTAAATCACTCCTATGGCTATTTGGGAGTGTATTTCATGGCTCCCAGGCTTCATTGGCAAAATGCGAAGAAATAAGAATTATTTTTTTCTACAGGTGTCATGTGTGAAAAATTAGAATTTTTTCACAGCCCCGCGGTGGTCAGAAAAGGCACTTTTTTGCACAATTTTTTTTTCTCCGAATATCGATTCTGATCACCGGTCGGTGCATCTGGGGTGGTTTATTTGAGTTTTTTGAGAATTTATGGTGAAAAAAATGATAAATTTTCCAGCACAATGACATATTAAGGAATTTTAGATTTCAAACTTTTTTGAATTTTGAATTTTTTGTTTTAAATCACTCCTATGGCTATTTGGGAGTGTATTTCATGGCTCCCAGGGTTCAATGGCAAAACGCGAAGAAATAAGAATTATTTTTTCTGGAGGTGTCATGTGTGAAAAATTACCATTTTTTCACAGCCCCGCGGTGGTCAGAAAAGGCACTTTTTTGCACAATTTTTTTTTCTCCGAATATCGATTCTGATCACAAGTCGGTGCATCTGGGGTGGTTTATTTGAGTTTTTTGAGAATGTATGGTGAAAAAAATGATATATTTTCCAGCACAATGACATATTAAGGAATTTTAGAATTCAAACTTTTTTGAATTTTGAATTTTTTAGTTTAAATCACTCCTATGGCTATTTGGGAGTGTATTTCATGGCTCCCAGGGTTCATTGGCAAAATGCGAAGAAATGAGAATGATTTTTTTCCAGAGGTGTCATGTGTGAAAAATTACCATTTTTTCACAGCCCCGCGGTGGTCAGAAAAGGCTCTTTTTTGCACAATTTTTTTTTTCTCCGAATATTGATTCTGATCACAGGTCGGTGCATCTGGGGTGGTTTATTCGAGTTTTTTGAGAATTTATGGTGAAAAAAATGATAAATTTTCCAGCACAATGACATATTATGGAATTTTAGAATTCAAACTTTTTTGAATTTTGAATTTTTTGTTTTAAATCACTCCTACGGCTATTTGGGAGTGTATTTCATGGATCCCAAGGTTCATTGGCAAAATGCGAAGAAATGAGAATGATTTTTTCTGGAGGTGTCATGTGTGAGAAATTACCATTTTTTCACAGCCCCGCGGTGGTCAGAAAAGGCACTATTTTGCACAATTTTTTTTTCTCTGAATATCGATTCTAATCACAGGTCGGTGCATCTGGGGTGGTTTATTTGAGTTTTTTGAGCATTTATGATAAAAAAAATGATAAATTTTCCAGCACAATGTCATATTAAGGTATTTTTAGAATTCAAACTTTTTTGAATTTTCAATTTTTTGGTTCAAATTACTCCTACGGCTATTTGGGAGTGTATTTCATGGCTCCCAGGGTTCATTGGCAAAATGCGAAGAAATAAGAATGATTTTTTTCTAGAGGTGTCATGTGTGAAAAATTACCATTTTTTCACAGCCCCGCGGTGGTCAGAAAAGGCACTTTTTTGCACAATTTTTTTTTCTCTGAATATTGATTTTGATCACAGGTCGGTGCATCTGGGGTGGTTTATTTGAGTTTTTTTGAGAATTTATGGTTAAAAAAATGATAAATTTTCCAGCACAATGACATATTAAGGAATTTTAGAATTTAAACTTTTTCGAATTTTGAATTTTTTGGTTCAAATTACTCCTACGGCTATTTGAGAGTGTATTTCATGGAAGCCAGGGTTCAATGGCATAATGCGAAGAAATAAGAATGATTTTTTTCTGGAAGTGTCATGTGTGAAAAATTACCATTTTTTTCACAGCCCCGCGGTGGTCAGAAAAGGTTCTTTTTTGCACAATTTTTTTTTCTCCGAATATCGATTCTGATCACAGGTCGGTGCATCTGGGGTGGTTTATTTGAGTTTTTTGAGAATTTATGGTGAAAAAAATGATAAATTTTCCAGCACAATGACATATTAAGGAATTTTAGAATTCAAACTTTTTTGAATTTTGAATTTTTTGTTTTAAATCACTCCTATGGCTATTTGGGAGTGTATTTCATGGCTCCCAGGGTTCATTGGCGAAATGCGAAGAAATGAGAATGATTTTTTTCTGGAGGTGTCATGTGTGAAAAATTACCATTTCTTCTCAGCCCCGCGGTGGTCAGAAAAGGCACATTTTTGCACAATTTTTTTTTCTCCGAATATCGATTGTGATCACAAGTCGGTGCATCTGGGTAGGTTTATCTGAGTTTTTTGAGAATTTATGGTGAAAAAAATGATAAATTTTCCAGCACAATGACATATTAAGGAATTTTAGAATTCAAACTTTTTGAATTTTGAATTTTTTGGTTTAAATCACTCCTATGGCTATTTGGGAGTGTATTTCATGGCTCCCAGGTTTCATTGGCAAAATGCGAAGAAATGAGAATGATTTTTTTCTGGAGGTGTCATGTGTGAAAAATTACCATTTTTTCTCAGCCCCGCGGTGGTCAGAAAAGGCACTTTTTTGCACAATTTTGTTTCCTCCGAATATCGATTGTGATCATAAGTCGGTGCATCTGGGGTGGTTTATTTATGTTTTTTGAGAATGTATGGTGAAAAAAATGATAAATTTTCCAGCACAATGACATATTAAGGAATTTTAGAATTCAAACTTTTTTGAATTTTGAATTTTTTGGTTTAAGTCACTCCTATGGCTATTTGGGAGTGTATTTCATGGCTCCCAGGCTTCATTGGCAAAATGCGAAGAAATAAGAATTATTTTTTTCTAGAGGTGTCATGTGTGAAAAATTACCATTTTTTCACAGCCCCGCGGTGGTCAGAAAAGGCACTTTTTTGCACAATTTTTTTTTCTCCGAATATCGATTCTGATCACCGGTCGGTGCATCTGGGGTGGTTTATTTGAGTTTTTTGAGAATTTATGGTGAAAAAAATGATAAATTTTCCAGCACAATGACATATTAAGGAATTTTAGATTTCAAACTTTTTTGAATTTTGAATTTTTTGTTTTAAATCACTCCTATGGCTATTTGGGAGTGTATTTCATGGCTCCCAGGGTTCAATGGCAAAACGCGAAGAAATAAGAATTATTTTTTCTGGAGGTGTCATGTGTGAAAAATTACCATTTTTGTACAGCCCCGCGGTGGTCAGAAAAGGCACTTTTTTGCACAATTTTTTTTTCTCCGAATATCAATTCTGATCACAAGTCGGTGCATCTGGGGTGGTTTATTTGAGTTTTTTGAGAATGTATGGTGAAAAAAATGATATATTTTCCAGCACAATGACATATTAAGGAATTTTAGAATTCAAACTTTTTTGAATTTTGAATTTTTTAGTTTAAATCACTCCTATCGCTATTTGGGAGTGTATTTCATGGCTCCCAGGGTTCATTGGCAAAATGCGAAGAAATGAGAATGATTTTTTTCTAGAGGTGTCATGTGTGAAAAATTACCATTTTTTCACAGCCCCGCGGTGGTCAGAAAAGGCTCTTTTTTGCACAATTTTTTTTTTCTCCGAATATTGATTCTGATCACAGGTCGGTGCATCTGGGGTGGTTTATTCGAGTTTTTTGAGAATTTATGGTGAAAAAAATGATAAATTTTCCAGCACAATGACATATTAAGGAATTTTAGAATTCAAACTTTTTTGAATTTTGAATTTTTTGTTTTAAATCACTCCTACGGCTATTTGGGAGTGTATTTCATGGATCCCAGGGTTCAATGGCAAAATACGAAGAAATATGAATGATTTTTTCCTGGAAGTGTCATGTGTGAAAAATTACCATTTTTTCACAGCCCCTCGGTGGTCAGAAAAGGCACTTTTTTGCATAATTTTTTTTTCTCCGAATATCGATTGTGATCACAAGTCGGTGCATCTGGGGTGGTTTATTTGAGTTTTTTGAGAATGTATGGGGAAAAAAATGATATATTTTCCAGCACAATGACATATTAAGGAATTTTAGAATTCAAACTTTTTTGAATTTTGAATTTTTTGGTTTAAATCACTCCTATGGCTATTTGGGAGTGTATTTCATGGCTCCCAGGGTTCATTGGCAAAATGCGAAGAAATGAGAATGATTTTTTCTGGAGGTGTCATGTGTGAAAAATTACCATTTTTTCTCAGCCCCGCGGTGGTCAGAAAAGGCACTTTTTTGCACAATTTTTTTTTCTCCGAATATCGATTGTGATCATAAGTCGGTGCATCTGGGGTGGTTTATTTGAGTTTTTTGAGAATGTATGGTGAAAAAAATGATAAATTTTCCAGCACAATGACATATTAAGGAATTTTAGAATTCAAACTTTTTGAATTTTGAATTTTTTGTTTTAAATCACTCCTACGGCTATTTGGGAGTGTATTTCATGGATCCCAGGGTTCAATGGCAAAATACAAAGGAATAAGAATGATTTTTTTCTGGAAGTGTCATGTGTGAAAAATTACCATTTTTTCTCAGCCCCGCGGTGGTCAGAAAAGGCACTTTTTTGCACAATTTTTTTTTTTCCGAATATCGATTCTGATCACAGGTCGGTGCATCTGGGGTGGTTTATTTGAGTTTTTTGAGCATTTATGGTGAAAAAAATGATAAATTTTCCAGCACAATGACATATTGAGGAATTTTAGAATTCAAACTTTTTTGAATTTTGAATTTTTTGCTTTAAATCACTCCTATGGCTATTTGGGAGTGTATTTCATGGCTCCCAGGTTTCATTGGCAAAATGCAAAGAAATGAGAATGATTTTTTTCTGGAGGTGTCATGTGTGAAAAATTACCATTTTTTCTCAGCCCCGCGGTGGTCAGAAAAGGCACTTTTTTGCACAATTTTGTTTCCTCCGAATATCGATTGTGATCATAAGTCGGTGCATCTGGGGTGGTTTATTTATGTTTTTTGAGAATGTATGGTGAAAAAAATGATAAATTTTCCAGCACAATGACATATTAAGGAATTTTTGAATTCAAACTTTTTTGAATTTTGAATTTTTTGGTTTAAGTCACTCCTATGGCTATTTGGGAGTGTATTTCATGGCTCCCAGGCTTCATTGGCAAAATGCGAAGAAATAAGAATTATTTTTTTCTACAGGTGTCATGTGTGAAAAATTAGAATTTTTTCACAGCCCCGCGGTGGTCAGAAAAGGCACTTTTTTGCACAATTTTTTTTTCTCTGAATATCGATTCTGATCACCGGTCGGTGCATCTGGGGTGGTTTATTTGAGTTTTTTGAGAATTTATGGTGAAAAAAATGATAAATTTTCCAGCACAATGACATATTAAGGAATTTTAGATTTCAAACTTTTTTGAATTTTGAATTTTTTGTTTTAAATCACTCCTATGGCTATTTGGGAGTGTATTTCATGGCTCCCAGGGTTCAATGGCAAAACGCGAAGAAATAAGAATTATTTTTTCTGGAGGTGTCATGTGTGAAAAATTACCATTTTTTCACAGCCCCGCGGTGGTCAGAAAAGGCACTTTTTTGCACAATTTTTTTTTCTTCGAATATCGATTCTGATCACAAGTCGGTGCATTTGGGGTGGTTTATTTGAGTTTTTTGAGAATGTATGGTGAAAAAAATGATATATTTTCCAGCACAATGACATATTAAGGAATTTTAGAATTCAAACTTTTTTGAATTTTGAATTTTTTAGTTTAAATCACTCCTATGGCTATTTGGGAGTGTATTTCATGGCTCCCAGGGTTCATTGGCAAAATGCGAAGAAATGAGAATGATTTTTTTCCAGAGGTGTCATGTGTGAAAAATTACCATTTTTTCACAGCCCCGCGGTGGTCAGAAAAGGCTCTTTTTTGCACAATTTTTTTTTTCTCCGAATATTGATTCTGATCACAGGTCGGTGCATCTGGGGTGGTTTATTCGAGTTTTTTGAGAATTTATGGTGAAAAAAATGATAAATTTTCCAGCACAATGACATATTATGGAATTTTAGAATTCAAACTTTTTTGAATTTTGAATTTTTTGTTTTAAATCACTCCTACGGCTATTTGGGAGTGTATTTCATGGATCCCAAGGTTCATTGGCAAAATGCGAAGAAATGAGAATGATTTTTTCTGGAGGTGTCATGTGTGAGAAATTACCATTTTTTCACAGCCCCGCGGTGGTCAGAAAAGGCACTATTTTGCACAATTTTTTTTTCTCTGAATATCGATTCTAATCACAGGTCGGTGCATCTGGGGTGGTTTATTTGAGTTTTTTGAGCATTTATGATAAAAAAAATGATAAATTTTCCAGCACAATGTCATATTAAGGTATTTTTAGAATTCAAACTTTTTTGAATTTTCAATTTTTTGGTTCAAATTACTCCTACGGCTATTTGGGAGTGTATTTCATGGCTCCCAGGGTTCATTGGCAAAATGCGAAGAAATAAGAATGATTTTTTTCTAGAGGTGTCATGTGTGAAAAATTACCATTTTTTCACAGCCCCGCGGTGGTCAGAAAAGGCACTTTTTTGCACAATTTTTTTTTTTCTGAATATTGATTTTGATCACAGGTCGGTGCATCTGGGGTGGTTTATTTGAGTTTTTTTGAGAATTTATGGTTAAAAAAATGATAAATTTTCCAGCACAATGACATATTAAGGAATTTTAGAATTTAAACTTTTTCGAATTTTGAATTTTTTGGTTCAAATTACTCCTACGGCTATTTGAGAGTGTATTTCATGGAAGCCAGGGTTCAATGGCATAATGCGAAGAAATAAGAATGATTTTTTTCTGGAAGTGTCATGTGTGAAAAATTACCATTTTTTTCACAGCCCCGCGGTGGTCAGAAAAGGTTCTTTTTTGCACAATTTTTTTTTCTCCGAATATCGATTCTGATCACAGGTCGGTGCATCTGGGGTGGTTTATTTGAGTTTTTTGAGAATTTATGGTGAAAAAAATGATAAATTTTCCAGCACAATGACATATTAAGGAATTTTAGAATTCAAACTTTTTTGAATTTTGAATTTTTTGTTTTAAATCACTCCTATGGCTATTTGGGAGTGTATTTCATGGCTCCCAGGGTTCATTGGCGAAATGCGAAGAAATGAGAATGATTTTTTTCTGGAGGTGTCATGTGTGAAAAATTACCATTTCTTCTCAGCCCCGCGGTGGTCAGAAAAGGCACATTTTTGCACAATTTTTTTTTCTCCGAATATCGATTGTGATCACAAGTCGGTGCATCTGGGTAGGTTTATCTGAGTTTTTTGAGAATGTATGGTGATAAAAATGATAAATTTTCCAGCACAATGACTTATTAAGGAATTTTAGAATTCAAACTTTTTTGAATTTTGAATTTTTTGTTTTGGATCACTCCTACGGCTATTTGGGAGTGTATTTCATGGATCCCAGGGTTCAATGGCAAAACGCGAAGAATTATTTTTTCTGGAGGTGTCATGTGTGAAAAATTACCATTTTTTCACAGCCCCGCGGTGGTCAGAAAAGGCACTTTTTTGCATAATTTTTTTTTCTCCGAATATCGATTCTGATCACAGGTCGGTGCATCTGGTGTGGTTTATTTGAGTTTTTTGAGAATTTATGGTGAAAAAAATGATAAATTTTCCAGCACAATGACATATTAAGGAATTTTAGAATTCAAACTTTTTGAATTTTGAATTTTTTGGTTTAAATCACTCCTATGGCTATTTGGGAGTGTATTTCATGGCTCCCAGGGTTCATTAACAAAATGCGAAGAAATGAGAATGATTTTTTTCTAGAGGTGTCATGTGTGAAAAATTACCATTTTTTCACAGCCCCGCGGTGGTCAGAAAAGGCACTTTTTTGCACAATTTTTTTTCTCCGAATATCGATTCTGATCACAGGTCGGTGCATCTGGTGTGGTTTATTTGAGTTTTTTGAGAATTTATGGTGAAAAAAATGATAAATTTTCCAGCACAATGACATATTAAGGAATTTTAGAATTCAAACTTTTTGAATTTTGAATTTTTTGGTTTAAATCACTCCTATGGCTATTTGGGAGTGTATTTCATGGCTCCCAGGTTTCATTGGCAAAATGCGAAGAAATGAGAATGATTTTTTTCTGGAGGTGTCATGTGTGAAAAATTACCATTTTTTCTCAGCCCCGCGGTGGTCAGAAAAGGCACTTTTTTGCACAATTTTGTTTCCTCCGAATATCGATTGTGATCATAAGTCGGTGCATCTGGGGTGGTTTATTTATGTTTTTTGAGAATGTATGGTGAAAAAAATGATAAATTTTCCAGCACAATGACATATTAAGGAATTTTAGAATTCAAACTTTTTTGAATTTTGAATTTTTTGGTTTAAGTCACTCCTATGGCTATTTGGGAGTGTATTTCATGGCTCCCAGGCTTCATTGGCAAAATGCGAAGAAATAAGAATTATTTTTTTCTAGAGGTGTCATGTGTGAAAAATTACCATTTTTTCACAGCCCCGCGGTGGTCAGAAAAGGCACTTTTTTGCATAATTTTTTTTTCTCCGAATATCGATTCTGATCACAGGTCGGTGCATCTGGTGTGGTTTATTTGAGTTTTTTGAGAATTTATGGTGAAAAAAATGATAAATTTTCCAGCACAATGACATATTAAGGAATTTTAGAATTCAAACTTTTTGAATTTTGAATTTTTTGGTTTAAATCACTCCTATGGCTATTTGGGAGTGTATTTCATGGCTCCCAGGGTTCATTAACAAAATGCGAAGAAATGAGAATGATTTTTTTCTAGAGGTGTCATGTGTGAAAAATTACCATTTTTTCACAGCCCCGCGGTGGTCAGAAAAGGCACTTTTTTGCACAATTTTTTTTCTCCGAATATCGATTCTGATCACAGGTCGGTGCATCTGGTGTGGTTTATTTGAGTTTTTTGAGAATTTATGGTGAAAAAAATGATAAATTTTCCAGCACAATGACATATTAAGGAATTTTAGAATTCAAACTTTTTGAATTTTGAATTTTTTGGTTTAAATCACTCCTATGGCTATTTGGGAGTGTATTTCATGGCTCCCAGGTTTCATTGGCAAAATGCGAAGAAATGAGAATGATTTTTTTCTGGAGGTGTCATGTGTGAAAAATTACCATTTTTTCTCAGCCCCGCGGTGGTCAGAAAAGGCACTTTTTTGCACAATTTTGTTTCCTCCGAATATCGATTGTGATCATAAGTCGGTGCATCTGGGGTGGTTTATTTATGTTTTTTGAGAATGTATGGTGAAAAAAATGATAAATTTTCCAGCACAATGACATATTAAGGAATTTTAGAATTCAAACTTTTTTGAATTTTGAATTTTTTGGTTTAAGTCACTCCTATGGCTATTTGGGAGTGTATTTCATGGCTCCCAGGCTTCATTGGCAAAATGCGAAGAAATAAGAATTATTTTTTTCTAGAGGTGTCATGTGTGAAAAATTACCATTTTTTCACAGCCCCGCGGTGGTCAGAAAAGGCACTTTTTTGCACAATTTTTTTTTCTCCGAATATCGATTGTGATCACAAGTCGGTGCATCTGGGTAGGTTTATCTGAGTTTTTTGAGAATGTATGGTGATAAAAATGATAAATTTTCCAGCACAATGACATATTAAGGAATTTTAGAATTCAAACTTTTTTGAATTTTGAATTTTTTGTTTTGGATCACTCCTACGGCTATTTGGGAGTGTATTTCATGGATCCCAGGGTTCAATGGCAAAACGCGAAGAATTATTTTTTCTGGAGGTGTCATGTGTGAAAAATTACCATTTTTTCACAGCCCCGCGGTGGTCAGAAAAGGCACTTTTTTGCATAATTTTTTTTTCTCCGAATATCGATTCTGATCACAGGTCGGTGCATCTGGTGTGGTTTATTTGAGTTTTTTGAGAATTTATGGTGAAAAAAATGATAAATTTTCCAGCACAATGACATATTAAGGAATTTTAGAATTCAAACTTTTTGAATTTTGAATTTTTTGGTTTAAATCACTCCTATGGCTATTTGGGAGTGTATTTCATGGCTCCCAGGGTTCATTAACAAAATGCGAAGAAATGAGAATGATTTTTTTCTAGAGGTGTCATGTGTGAAAAATTACCATTTTTTCACAGCCCCGCGGTGGTCAGAAAAGGCACTTTTTTGCACAATTTTTTTTCTCCGAATATCGATTCTGATCACAGGTCGGTGCATCTGGTGTGGTTTATTTGAGTTTTTTGAGAATTTATGGTGAAAAAAATGATAAATTTTCCAGCACAATGACATATTAAGGAATTTTAGAATTCAAACTTTTTGAATTTTGAATTTTTTGGTTTAAATCACTCCTATGGCTATTTGGGAGTGTATTTCATGGCTCCCAGGTTTCATTGGCAAAATGCGAAGAAATGAGAATGATTTTTTTCTGGAGGTGTCATGTGTGAAAAATTACCATTTTTTCTCAGCCCCGCGGTGGTCAGAAAAGGCACTTTTTTGCACAATTTTGTTTCCTCCGAATATCGATTGTGATCATAAGTCGGTGCATCTGGGGTGGTTTATTTATGTTTTTTGAGAATGTATGGTGAAAAAAATGATAAATTTTCCAGCACAATGACATATTAAGGAATTTTAGAATTCAAACTTTTTTGAATTTTGAATTTTTTGGTTTAAGTCACTCCTATGGCTATTTGGGAGTGTATTTCATGGCTCCCAGGCTTCATTGGCAAAATGCGAAGAAATAAGAATTATTTTTTTCTAGAGGTGTCATGTGTGAAAAATTACCATTTTTTCACAGCCCCGCGGTGGTCAGAAAAGGCACTTTTTTGCACAATTTTTTTTTCTCCGAATATCGATTCTGATCACCGGTCGGTGCATCTGGGGTGGTTTATTTGAGTTTTTTGAGAATTTATGGTGAAAAAAATGATAAATTTTCCAGCACAATGACATATTAAGGAATTTTAGATTTCAAACTTTTTTGAATTTTGAATTTTTTGTTTTAAATCACTCCTATGGCTATTTGGGAGTGTATTTCATGGCTCCCAGGGTTCAATGGCAAAACGCGAAGAAATAAGAATTATTTTTTCTGGAGGTGTCATGTGTGAAAAATTACCATTTTTTCACAGCCCCGCGGTGGTCAGAAAAGGCACTTTTTTGCACAATTTTTTTTTCTCCGAATATTGATTCTGATCACAGGTCGGTGCATCTGGGGTGGTTTATTCGAGTTTTTTGAGAATTTATGGTGAAAAAAATGATAAATTTTCCAGCACAATGACATATTAAGGAATTTTAGAATTCAAACTTTTTTGAATTTTGAATTTTTTGTTTTAAATCACTCCTACGGCTATTTGGGAGTGTATTTCATGGATCCCAGGGTTCAATGGCAAAATACGAAGAAATATGAATGATTTTTTCCTGGAAGTGTCATGTGTGAAAAATTACCATTTTTTCACAGCCCCTCGGTGGTCAGAAAAGGCACTTTTTTGCATAATTTTTTTTTCTCCGAATATCGATTCTGATCACAAGTCGGTGCATCTGGGGTGGTTTATTTGAGTTTTTTGAGAATGTATGGTGAAAAAAATGATATATTTTCCAGCACAATGACATATTAAGGAATTTTAGAATTCAAACTTTTTTGAATTTTGAATTTTTTGGTTTAAATCACTCCTATGGCTATTTGGGAGTGTATTTCATGGCTCCCAGGGTTCATTGGCAAAATGCGAAGAAATGAGAATGATTTTTTCTGGAGGTGTCATGTGTGAAAAATTACCATTTTTTCTCAGCCCCGCGGTGGTCAGAAAAGGCACTTTTTTGCACAATTTTTTTTTCTCCGAATATCGATTGTGATCATAAGTCGGTGCATCTGGGGTGGTTTATTTGAGTTTTTTGAGAATGTATGGTGAAAAAAATGATAAATTTTCCAGCACAATGACATATTAAGGAATTTTAGAATTCAAACTTTTTGAATTTTGAATTTTTTGTTTTAAATCACTCCTACGGCTATTTGGGAGTGTATTTCATGGATCCCAGGGTTCAATGGCAAAATACAAAGGAATAAGAATGATTTTTTTCTGGAAGTGTCATGTGTGAAAAATTACCATTTTTTCTCAGCCCCGCGGTGGTCAGAAAAGGCACTTTTTTGCACAATTTTTTTTTTTCCGAATATCGATTCTGATCACAGGTCGGTGCATCTGGGGTGGTTTATTTGAGTTTTTTGAGCATTTATGGTGAAAAAAATGATAAATTTTCCAGCACAATGACATATTGAGGAATTTTAGAATTCAAACTTTTTTGAATTTTGAATTTTTTGCTTTAAATCACTCCTATGGCTATTTGGGAGTGTATTTCATGGCTCCCAGGGTTCATTGGCAAAATGCGAAGAAATGAGAATGATTTTTTTTTGGAGGTGTCATGTGTGAAAAATTACCATTTTTTCTCAGCCCCGCGGTGGTCAGAAAAGGCACTTTTTTGCACAATTTTTTTTTCTCCGAATATCGATTGTGATCACAAGTCGGTGCATCTGGGGTGGTTTGTTTGAGTTTTTTGAGAATGTATGGTGAAAAAAATGATAAATTTTCCAGCACAATGACATATTAAGGAATTTTAGAATTCAAACTTTTTTGAATTTTGAATTTTTTGGTTTAAATCACTCCTATGAATATTTGGGAGTGTATTTCATGGCTCCCAGGGTTCATTGGCAAAATGCGAAGAAATGAGAATGATTTTTTTCTAGAGGTGTCATGTGTGAAAAATTACCATTTTTTCACAGCCCCGCGGTGGTCAGAAAAGGCTCTTTTTTGCACAATTTTTTTTTTCTCCGAATATCGATTCTGATCACAGGTCGGTGCATCTGGGGTGGTTTATTTGAGTTTTTTGAGAATGTATGGTGAAAAAAATGATATATTTTCCAGCACAATGACATATTAAGGAATTTTAGAATTCAAACTTTTTTGAATTTTGAATTTTTTGGTTTAAATCACTCCTATGGCTATTTGGGAGTGTATTTCATGGCTCCCAGGGTTCATTGGCAAAATGCGAAGAAATAAGAATTATTTTTTTCTAGAGGTGTCATGTGTGAAAAATTACAATTTTTTCACAGCCCCGCGGTGGTCAGAAAAGGCACTTTTTTGCACAATTTTTTTTTCTCTGAATATCGATTCTGATCACAGGTCGGTGCATCTGGGGTGGTTTATTTGAGTTTTTTGAGAATGTATGGTTAAAAAAATGATAAATTTTCCAGCACAATGACATATTAAGGAATTTTAGAATTCAAACTTTTTTGAATTTTGAATTTTTTGGTTTAAATCACTCCTATGGCTATTTGGGAGTGTATTTCATGGCTCCCAGGGTTCATTGGCAAAATGCGAAGAAATGAAAATGATTTTTTCTGGAGGTGTCATGTGTGAAAAATTACCATTTTTTCTCAGCCCCGCGGTGGTCAGAAAAGGCACTTTTTTGCACAATTTTTTTTTCTCCGAATATCGATTGTGATCATAAGTCGGTGCATCTGGGGTGGTTTATTTGAGTTTTTTGAGAATGTATGGTGAAAAAAATGATAAATTTTCCAGCACAATGACATATTAAGGAATTTTAGAATTCAAACTTTTTGAATTTTGAATTTTTTGTTTTAAATCACTCCTACGGCTACTTGGGAGTGTATTTCATGGATCCCAGGGTTCAATGGCAAAATACAAAGGAATAAGAATGATTTTTTTCTGGAAGTGTCATGTGTGAAAAATTACCATTTTTTCTCAGCCCCGCGGTGGTCAGAAAAGGCACTTTTTTGCACAATTTTTTTTTTTCCGAATATCGATTCTGATCACAGGTCGGTGCATCTGGGGTGGTTTATTTGAGTTTTTTGAGCATTTATGGTGAAAAAAATGATAAATTTTCCAGCACAATGACATATTGAGGAATTTTAGAATTCAAACTTTTTTGAATTTTGAATTTTTTGCTTTAAATCACTCCTATGGCTATTTGGGAGTGTATTTCATGGCTCCCAGGGTTCATTGGCAAAATGCGAAGAAATGAGAATGATTTTTTTCTGGAGGTGTCATGTGTGAAAAATTACCATTTTTTCTCAGCCCCGCGGTGGTCAGAAAAGGCACTTTTTTGCACAATTTTTTTTGCTCCGAATATCGATTGTGATCACAAGTCGGTGCATCTGGGGTGGTTTGTTTGAGTTTTTTGAGAATGTATGGTGAAAAAAATGATAAATTTTCCAGCACAATGACATATTAAGGAATTTTAGAATTCAAACTTTTTTGAATTTTGAATTTTTTGGTTTAAATCACTCCTATGAATATTTGGGAGTGTATTTCATGGCTCCCAGGGTTCATTGGCAAAATGCGAAGAAATGAGAATGATTTTTTCTAGAGGTGTCATGTGTGAAAAATTACCATTTTTTCACAGCCTCGCGGTGGTCAGAAAAGGCTCTTTTTTGCACAATTTTTTTTTTCTCCGAATATCGATTCTGATCACAGGTCGGTGCATCTGGGGTGGTTTATTCGAGTTTTTTGAGAATTTATGGTGAAAAAAATGATAAATTTTCCAGCACAATGACATATTAAGGAATTTTAGAATTCAAACTTTTTTGAATTTTGAATTTTTTGTTTTAAATCACTCCTACGGCTATTTGGGAGTGTATTTCATGGATCCCAGGGTTCAATGGCAAAATGCGAAGAAATATCAATGATTTTTTCCTGGAAGTGTCATGTGTGAAAAATTACCATTTTTTCACAGCCCCGCGGTGGTCAGAAAAGGCACTTTTTTGCATAATTTTTTTTTCTCCGAATATCGATTCTGATCACAAGTCGGTGCATCTGGGGTGGTTTATTTGAGTTTTTTGAGAATGTATGGTGAAAAAAATGATATATTTTCCAGCACAATGACATATTAAGGAATTTTAGAATTCAAACTTTTTTGAATTTTGAATTTTTTGGTTTAAATCACTCCTATGGCTATTTGGGAGTGTATTTCATGGCTCCCAGGGTTCATTAACAAAATGCGAAGAAATAAGAATGATTTTTTTCCAGAGGTGTCATGTGTGAAAAATTACCATTTTTTCACAGCCCCGCGGTGGTCAGAAAAGGCACTTTTTTGCACAATTTTTTTTTCTCTGAATATCGATTCTGATCACAGGTCGGTGCATCTGGGGTGGTTTATTTGAGTTTTTTGAGAATGTATGGTGAAAAAAATGATAAATTTTCCAGCACAATGACATATTAAGGAATTTTAGAATTCAAACTTTTTTGAATTTTGAATTTTTTGGTTTAAATCACTCCTATGGCTATTTGGGAGTGTATTTCATGGCTCCCAGGGTTCATTGGCAAAATGCGAAGAAATGAGAATGATTTTTTTCTAGAGGTGTCATGTGTGAAAAATTACCATTTTTTCACAGCCCCGCGGTGGTCAGAAAAAGCTCTTTTTTGCACAATTTTTTTTTTCTCCGAATATCGATTCTGATCACAGGTCGGTGCATCTGGGGTGGTTTATTCGAGTTTTTTGAGAATTTATGGTGAAAAAAATGATAAATTTTCCAGCACAATGACATATTAAGGAATTTTAGAATTCAAACTTTTTTGAATTTTGAATTTTTTGTTTTAAATCACTCCTACGGCTATTTGGGAGTGTATTTCATGGATCCCAGGGTTCAATGGCAAAATGCGAAGAAATATCAATGATTTTTTCCTGGAAGTGTCATGTGTGAAAAATTACCATTTTTTCACAGCCCCGCGGTGGTCAGAGAAGGCACTTTTTTGCATAATTTTTTTTTCTCCGAATATCGATTCTGATCACAAGTCGGTGCATCTGGGGTGGTTTATTTGAGTTTTTTGAGAATGTATGGTGAAAAAAATGATATATTTTCCAGCACAATGACATATTAAGGAATTTTAGAATTCAAACTTTTTTGAATTTTGAATTTTTTGGTTTAAATCACTCCTATGGCTATTTGGGAGTGTATTTCATGGCTCCCAGGGTTCATTAACAAAATGCGAAGAAATGAGAATGATTTTTTTCCAGAGGTGTCATGTGTGAAAAATTACCATTTTTTCACAGCCCCGCGGTGGTCAGAAAAGGCACTTTTTTGCACAATTTTTTTTTCTCTGAATATTGATTCTGATCACAGGTCGGTGCATCTGGGGTGGTTTATTTGAGTTTTTTGAGAATGTATGGTGAAAAAAATGATAAATTTTCCAGCACAATGACATATTAAGGAATTTTAGAATTCAAACTTTTTTGAATTTTGAATTTTTTGGTTTAAATCACTCCTATGGCTATTTGGGAGTGTATTTCATGGCTCCCAGGGTTCATTGGCAAAATGCGAAGAAATGAGAATGATTTTTTTCTGGAGGTGTCATGTGTGAAAAATTACCATTTTTTCTCAGCCCCGCGGTGGTCAGAAAAGGCACTTTTTTGCACAATTTTTTTTTCTCTGATTGTCGATTCTGATCACAGGTCGGTGCATCTGGGGTGGTTTTTTTGAGTTTTTTGAGAATGTATGGTGAAAAAAATGATAAATTTTCCAGCACAATGACATATTAAGGAATTTTAGAATTCAAACTTTTTTGAATTTTGAATTTTTTGGTTTAAATCACTCCTATGGCTATTTGGGAGTGTATTTCATGGCTCCCAGGGTTCATTGGCAAAATGCGAAGAAATGAGAATGATTTTTTTCTGGAGGTGTCATGTGTGAAAAATTACCATTTTTTCTCAGCCCCGCGGTGGTCAGATAAGGCACTTTTTTGCACAATTTTTTTTCTCCGAATATCGATTGTGATCACAAGTCGGTGCATCTGGGGTGGTTTATTTGAGTTTTTTGAGAATGTATGGTGAAAAAAATGATAAATTTTCCAGCACAATGACATATTAAGGAATTTTAGAATTCAAACTTTTTTGAATTTTGAATTTTTTGGTTTAAATCACTCCTATGGCTATTTGGGAGTGTATTTCATGGCTCCCAGGGTTCATTGGCAAAATGCGAAGCAATGAGAATGATTTTTTTCTGGAGGTGTCATGTGTGAAAAATTACCATTTTTTCTCAGCCCCGCGGTGGTCAGAAAAGGCACTTTTTTGCACAATTTTTTTTCTCTAAATATCGATTGTGATCACAAGTCGGTGCATCTGGGGTGATTTATTTGAGTTTTTTGAGAATGTATGGTGAAAAAAATGATAAATTTTCCAGCACAATGACATATTAAGGAATTTTAGAATTCAAACTTTTTTGAATTTTGAATTTTTTGGTTTAAATCACTCCTATGAATATTTGGGAGTGTATTTCATGGCTCCCAGGGTTCATTGGCAAAATGCGAAGAAATGAGAATGATTTTTTTCTTTAGGTGTCATGTGTGAAAAATTACCATTTTTTTTCTCAGCCCCGCGGTGGTCAGAAAAGGCACTTTTTTGCACAATTTTTTTTTCTCTGATTATCGATTCTGATCACAGGTCGGTGCATCTGGGGTGGTTTATTTGAGTTTTTTGAGAATGTATGGTGAAATAAATGATAAATTTTCCAGCACAATGACATATTAAGGAATTTTAGAATTCAAACTTTTTTGAATTTTGAATTTTTTGTTTTAAATCACTCCTACGGCTATTTGGGAGTGTATTTCATGGATCCCAGGGTTCAATGGCAAAATGCGAAGAAATAAGAATGATTTTTTTCTGGAAGTGTCATGTGTGAAAAATTTCCATTTTTTCACAGCCCCGCGGTGGTCGGAAAAGGCACTTTTTTGCACAATTTTTTTTTCTCTGAATATCGATTCTGATCACAGGTCGGTGCATCTGGGGTGGTTTAATTGAGTTTTTTGAGAATGTATGGTGAAAAAAATGATAAATTTTCCAGCACAATGACATATTAAGGAATTTTAGGATTCAAACTTTTTTGAATTTTGAATTTTTTGTTTTAAATCACTCCTATGGCTATTTGGGAGTGTATTTCATGGCTCCCAGGGTTCATTTGCAAAATGCGAAGAAATAAGAATTATTTTTTTCTAGAGGTGTCATGTGTGAAAAATTACCATTTTTTCACAGCCCCGCGGTGGTCAGAAAAGGCACTTTTTTGCACAATTTTTTTTTCTCTGAATATCGATTCTGATCACAGGTCGGTGCATCTGGGGTGGTTTATTTGAGTTTTTTGAGAATTTATGGTTTAAAAAATGATAAATTTTCCAGCACAATGACATATTAAGGAATTTTAGAATTCAAACTTTTTTGAATTTTGAATTTTTTGTTTTAAATCACTCCTACGGCTATTTGGGAGTGTATTTCATGGATCCCAGGGTTCATTGGCAAAATGCGAAGAAATGAGAATGATTTTTTTCTAGAGGTGTCATGTGGGAAAAATTACCATTTTTTCACAGCCCCGCGTTGGTCAGAAAAGGCACTTTTTTGCACAATTTTTTTTTCTCCGAATATCGATTGTGATCACAAGTCGGTGCATCTGGGGTGGTTTATTTGAGTTTTTTGAGAATGTATGGTGAAAAAAATGATAAATTTTCCAGCACAATGACATATTGAGGAATTTTAGAATTCAAACTTTTTTGAATTTTGAATTTTTTGGTTTAAATCACTCCTATGGCTATTTGGGAGTGTATTTCATGGCTCCCAGGGTTCATTGGCAAAATGCGAAGAAATGAGAATGATTTTTTTCTAGAGGTGTCATGTGTGAAAAATTACCATTTTTTCTCAGCCCCGTGGTGGTCAGAAAAGGCACTTTTTTGCACAATTTTTTTTTCTCCGAATATCGATTGTGATCACAAGTCAATCTGGGGTGGTTTATTTGAGTTTTTTGAGAATGTATGGTGAAAAAAATGATAAATTTTCCAGCACAATAACATATTAAGGAATTTTAGAATTCAAACTTTTTTGAATTTTTTGGTTTAAATCACTCCTACGGCTATTTGGGAGTGTATTTCATGGCTCCCAGGGTTCATTGGCAAAATGCGAAGAAATGAGAATGATTTTTTTCTAGAGGTGTCATGTGTGAGAAATTACCATTTTTTCACAGCCCCGCGGTGGTCAGAAAAGGCACTATTTTGCACAATTTTTTTTTCTCTGAATATCGATTTGTGATCACAGGTTGGTGCATCTCGGGTGGTTTATTTGAGTTTTTTGAGAATTTATGGTGAAAAAAATGATAAATTTTCCAGCACAATGACATATAGGTATTTTTAGAATTCAAACTTTTTTGAATTTTTAATTTTTTGTTTTGAATCACTCCTACGGCTATTTGGGAGTGTATTTCATGGATCCCATGGTTCAATGGCAAAATGCGAAGAAATGAGAATGATTTTTTCTGGAGGTGTCATTTGTGAAAAATTACCATTTTTTCTCAGCCCCGCGGTGGTCAGAAAAGGCACTTTTTTGCACAATTTTTTTTTCTCCGAATATCGATTGTGATCACAAGTCGGTGCATCTGGGGTGGTTTATTTGAGTTTTTTGAGAATTTATGGTAAAAAAATGATAAATTTTCCAGCACAATGGCATATTAAGGAATTTTAGAATTCAAACTTTTTTGAATTTTTTGGCTTAAGTCACTCCTACGGCTATTTGGGAGTGTATTTCATGGATCCCAGGTTTCAATGGCAAAATACAAAGGAATAAGAATGATTTTTTTCTGAAAGTGTCATGTGTGAAAAATTACCATTTTTTCACAGCCCCGCGGTGGTCAGAAAAGGCACTTTTTTGCACAATTTGTTTTTCTCTGAATATGGATTCTCATCACAGGTCGCTGCATCTGGGGTGGTTTATTCGAGTTTTTTGAGAATTTATGGTGGAAAAAATGATAAATTTTCCAGCTCAATGACATATTAAGGAATTTTAGGATTCAAACTTTTTTGAATTTTGAATTTTTGGTTTTAAATCACTCCTATGGCTATTTGGGAGTGTATTTCATGGCTCCCAGGGTTCATTTGCAAAATGCGAAGAAATAAGAATTATTTTTTTCTAGAGGTGTCATGTGTGAAAAATTACCATTTTTTCACAGCCCCGCGGTGGTCAGAAAAGGCACTTTTTTGCACAATTTTTTTTTCTCTGAATATCGATTCTGATCACAGGTCGGTGCATCTGGGGTGGTTTATTTGAGTTTTTTGAGAATTTATGGTTTAAAAAATGATAAATTTTCCAGCACAATGACATATTAAGGAATTTTAGAATTCAAACTTTTTTGAATTTTGAATTTTTTGTTTTAAATCACTCCTACGGCTATTTGGGAGTGTATTTCATGGATCCCAGGGTTCAATGGCAAAATGCGAAGAAATAAGAATGATTTTTTTCTGGAAGTGTCATGTGTGAAAAATTACCATTTTTTCACAGCCCCGCGGTGGTCAGAAAAGGCACTTTTTTGCACAATTTGTTTTTCTCTGAATATGGATTCTGATCACAGGTCGCTGCATCTGGGGTGGTTTATTCGAGTTTTTTGAGAATTTATGGTGAAAAAAATGATAAATTTTCCAGCACAATGACATATTAAGGAATTTTAGAATTCAAACTTTTTTGAATTTTTTAGTTTAAATCACTCCTATGGCTATTTGGGAGTGTATTTCATGGCTCCCAGGGTTCATTGGCAAAATGCGAAGAAATGAGAATGATTTTTTTCTAGAGGTGTCATGTGGGAAAAATTACCATTTTTTCACAGCCCCGCGGTGGTCAGAAAAGGCACTTTTTTGCACAATTTTTTTTTCTCCGAATATCGATTGTGATCACAAGTCGGTGCATCTGGGGTGGTTTATTTGAGTTTTTTGAGAATGTATGGTGAAAAAAATGATAAATTTTCCAGCACAATGACATATTGAGGAATTTTAGAATTCAAACTTTTTTGAATTTTGAATTTTTTGGTTTAAATCACTCCTATGGCTATTTGGGAGTGTATTTCATGGCTCCCAGGGTTCATTGGCAAAATGCGAAGAAATGAGAATGATTTTTTTCTAGAGGTGTCATGTGTGAAAAATTACCATTTTTTCTCAGCCCCGTGGTGGTCAGAAAAGGCACTTTTTTGCACAATTTTTTTTTCTCCGAATATCGATTGTGATCACAAGTCAATCTGGGGTGGTTTATTTGAGTTTTTTGAGAATGTATGGTGAAAAAAATGATAAATTTTCCAGCACAATGACATATTAAGGAATTTTAGAATTCAAACTTTTTTGAATTTTGAATTTTTTGGTTTAAATCACTGCTATGGCTTTTTGGGAGTGTATTTCATGGCTCCCAGGGTTCATTGGCAAAATGCGAAGAAATGAGAATGATTTTTTTCTAGAGGTGTCATGTGTGAAAAATTACCATTTTTTCACAGCCCCGCGGTGGTCAGAAAAGGCACTTTTTTGCACATTTTTTTTTTCTCTGAATATCGATTCTGATCACAGGTCGGTGCATCTGGGGTGGTTTATTTGAGTTTTTTGAGAATTTATGGTTTAAAAAATGATAAATTTTCCAGCACAATGACATATTAAGGAATTTTAGAATTCAAACTTTTTTGAATTTTGAATTTTTTGTTTTAAATCACTCCTACGGCTATTTGGGAGTGTATTTCATGGATCCCAGGGTTCAATGGCAAAATGCGAAGAAATAAGAATGATTTTTTTCTGGAAGTGTCATTTGTGAAAAATTACCATTTTTTCACAGCCCCGCGGTGGTCAGAAAAGGCACTTTTTTGCACAATTTATTTTTCTCTGAATATGGATTCTGATCACAGGTCGCTGCATCTGGGGTGGTTTATTCGAGTTTTTTGAGAATTTATGCTGAAAAAAATGATAAATTTTCCAGCACAATGACATATTAAGGAATTTTAGAATTCAAACTTTTTTGAATTTTGAATTTTTTAGTTTAAATCACTCCTATGGCTATTTGGGAGTGTATTTCATGGCTCCCAGGGTTCATTGGCAAAATGCGAAGAAATGAGAATGATTTTTTTCTAGAGGTGTCATGTGGGAAAAATTACCATTTTTTCACAGCCCCGCGGTGGTCAGAAAAGGCACTTTTTTGCACAATTTTTTTTTCTCCGAATATCGATTGTGATCACAAGTCGGTGCATCTGGGGTGGTTTATTTGAGTTTTTTGAGAATGTATGGTGAAAAAAATGATAAATTTTCCAGCACAATGACATATTGAGGAATTTTAGAATTCAAACTTTTTTGAATTTTGAATTTTTTGGTTTAAATCACTCCTATGGCTATTTGGGAGTGTATTTCATGGCTCCCAGGGTTCATTGGCAAAATGCGAAGAAATGAGAATGATTTTTTTCTAGAGGTGTCATGTGTGAAAAATTACCTTTTTTTCTCAGCCCCGTGGTGGTCAGAAAAGGCACTTTTTTGCACAATTTTTTTTTCTCCGAATATCGATTGTGATCACAAGTCAATCTGGGGTGGTTTATTTGAGTTTTTTGAGAATGTATGGTGAAAAAAATGATAAATTTTCCAGCACAATGACATATTAAGGAATTTTAGAATTCAAACTTTTTTGAATTTTGAATTTTTTGGTTTAAATCACTCCTATGGCTATTTGGGAGTGTATTTCATGGCTCCCAGGGTTCATTGGCAAAATGCGAAGAAATGAGAATGATTTTTTTCTAGAGGTGTCATGTGTGAAAAATTACCATTTTTTCACAGCCCCGCGGTGGTCAGAAAAGGCACTTTTTTGCACAATTTTTTTTTCTCTGAATATCGATTCTGATCACAGGTCGGTGCATCTGGGGTGGTTTATTTGAGTTTTTTGAGAATTTATGGTGAAAAATGATAAATTTTCCAGCACAATGACATATTAAGGAATTTTAGAATTCAAACTTTTTTGAATTTTTTGGTTTAAATCACTCCTACGGCTATTTGGGAGTGTATTTCATGGCTCCCAGGGTTCATTGGCAAAATGCGAAGAAATGAGAATGATTTTTTTCTAGAGGTGTCATGTGTGAAAAATTACCATTTTTTCACAGCCCCGCGGTGGTCAGAAAATGCACTATTTTGCACAATTTTTTTTTCTCCGAATATCGATTTGTGATCACAGGTTGGTGCATCTCGGGTGGTTTATTTGAGTTTTTTGAGAATTTATGGTTAAAAAAATGATAAATTTTCCAGCACAATGACATATAGGTATTTTTAGAATTCAAACTTTTTTGAATTTTTAATTTTTTGTTTTGAATCACTCCTACGGCTATTTGGGAGTGTATTTCATGGATCCCAGGGTTCAATGGCAAAATGCGAAGAAATGAGAATGATTTTTTTCTAGAGGTGTCATGTGTGAAAAATTACCATTTTTTCTCAGCCCCGTGATGGTCAGAAAAGGCACTTTTTTGCACAATTTTTTTTTCCCCGAATATCGATTGTGATCACAAGTCAATCTGGGGTGGTTTATTTGAGTTTTTTGAGAATGTATGGTGAAAAAAATTATAAATTTTCCAGCACAATGACATATTAAGGAATTTTAGAATTCAAACTTTTTTGAATTTTGAATTTTTTGGTTTAAATCACTCCTATGGCTATTTGGGAGTGTATTTCATGGCTCCCAGGGTTCATTGGCAAAATGCGAAGAAATGAGAATGATTTTTTTCTAGAGGTGTCATGTGTGAAAAATTACCATTTTTTCACAGCCCCGCGGTGGTCAGAAAAGGCACTTTTTTGCAAAATTTTTTTTTCTCCGAATATCGATTCTGATCACAGGTCGGTGCATCTGGGGTGGTTTATTTGAGTTTTTTGAGAATTTATGGTAAAAAAATGATAAATTTTCCAGCACAATGGCATATTAAGGAATTTTAGAATTCAAACTTTTTTGAATTTTTTGGCTTAAGTCACTCCTACGGCTATTCGGGAGTGTATTTCATGGCTCCCAGGGTTCATTGGCAAAATGCGAAGAAATGAGAATGATTTTTTTCTAGAGGTGTCATGTGGGAAAAATTACCATTTTTTCACAGCCCCGCGGTGGTCAGAAAAGGCACTTTTTTGCACAATTTGTTTTTCTCTGAATATGGATTCTCATCACAGGTCGCTGCATCTGGGGTGGTTTATTCGAGTTTTTTGAGAATTTATGGTGGAAAAAATGATAAATTTTCCAGCTCAATGACATATTAAGGAATTTTAGAATTCAAACTTTTTTGCATTTTGAATTTTTTGTTTTAAATCACTCCTATGGCTATTTGGGAGTGTATTTCATGGCTCCCAGGGTTCATTTGCAAAATGCGAAGAAATAAGAATTATTTTTTTCTAGAGGTGTCATGTGTGAAAAATTACCATTTTTTCACAGCCCCGCGGTGGTCAGAAAAGGCACTTTTTTGCACAATTTTTTTTTCTCTGAATATCGATTCTGATCACAGGTCGGTGCATCTGGGGTGGTTTATTTGAGTTTTTTGAGAATTTATGGTTTAAAAAATGATAAATTTTCCAGCACAATGACATATTGAGGAATTTTAGAATTCAAACTTTTTTGAATTTTGAATTTTTTGTTTTAAATCACTCCTACGGCTATTTGGGAGTGTATTTCATGGATCCCAGGGTTCAATGGCAAAATGCGAAGAAATAAGAATGATTTTTTTCTGGAAGTGTCATGTGTGAAAAATTACCATTTTTTCACAGCCCCGCGGTGGTCAGAAAGGGCACTTTTTTGCACAATTTGTTTTTCTCTGAATATGGATTCTGATCACAGGTCGGTGCATCTGGGGTGGTTTATTTGAGTTTTTTGAGAATGTATGGTGAAAAAAATGATAAATTTTCCAGCACAATGACATATTAAGGAATTTTAGAATTCAAACTTTTTTGAATTTTGAATTTTTTGGCTTAAGTCACTCCCACGGCTATTTGGGAGTGTATTTCATGGATCCCAGGGTTCAATGGCAAAACGCGAAGAAATAAGAATGATTTTTTTCTAGAGGTGTCATGTGTGAATAATTACCATTTTTTCACAGCCCCGTGGTGGTCACAAAAAGCACTATTTTGCACAATTTTTTTTTCTCCGAATATCGATTTGTGATCACAGGTCGGTGCATCTGGGGTGGTTTATTTGAGTTTTTTGAGAATTTATGGTTTAAAAAATGATAAATTTTCCAGCACAATGACATATTAAGGAATTTTAGAATTTAAACTTTTTTGAATTTTGAATTTTTTGTTTTAAATCACTCCTGCGGCTATTTGGGAGTGTATTTCATGGATCCCAGGGTTCAATGGCAAAATGCGAAGAAATAAGAATGATTTTTTTCTGGAGGTGTCATGTGTGAAAAATTACCATTTTTTCTCAGCCCCGCGGTGGTCAGAAAAGGCACTTTTTTGCACAATTTTTTTTTCTCCGAATATCGATTTGTGATCACAGGTCGGTGCATCTGGGGTGGTTTATTTGAGTTTTTTGGGAATGTATGGTGAAAAAAATGATATATTTTCCAGCACAATGACATATTAAGGAATTTCAGAATTCAAACTTTTTTGAATTTTGAATTTTTTGGTTTAAATCACTCCTATGGCTATTTGGGAGTGTATTTCATGGCTCCCAGGGTTCATTGGCAAAATGCGAAGAAATGAGAATGATTTTTTTCTAGAGGTGTCATGTGTGAAAAATTACCTTTTTTTCTCAGCCCCGTGGTGGTCAGAAAAGGCACTTTTTTGCACAATTTTTTTTTCTCCGAATATCGATTGTGATCACAAGTCAATCTGGGGTGGTTTATTTGAGTTTTTTGAGAATGTATGGTGAAAAAAATGATAAATTTTCCAGCACAATGACATATTAAGGAATTTTAGAATTCAAACTTTTTTGAATTTTGAATTTTTTGGTTTAAATCACTCCTATGGCTATTTGGGAGTGTATTTCATGGCTCCCAGGGTTCATTGGCAAAATGCGAAGAAATGAGAATGATTTTTTTCTAGAGGTGTCATGTGTGAAAAATTACCATTTTTTCACAGCCCCGCGGTGGTCAGAAAAGGCACTTTTTTGCACAATTTTTTTTTCTCTGAATATCGATTCTGATCACAGGTCGGTGCATCTGGGGTGGTTTATTTGAGTTTTTTGAGAATTTATGGTGAAAAATGATAAATTTTCCAGCACAATGACATATTAAGGAATTTTAGAATTCAAACTTTTTTGAATTTTTTGGTTTAAATCACTCCTACGGCTATTTGGGAGTGTATTTCATGGCTCCCAGGGTTCATTGGCAAAATGCGAAGAAATGAGAATGATTTTTTTCTAGAGGTGTCATGTGTGAAAAATTACCATTTTTTCACAGCCCCGCGGTGGTCAGAAAATGCACTATTTTGCACAATTTTTTTTTCTCCGAATATCGATTTGTGATCACAGGTTGGTGCATCTCGGGTGGTTTATTTGAGTTTTTTGAGAATTTATGGTTAAAAAAATGATAAATTTTCCAGCACAATGACATATAGGTATTTTTAGAATTCAAACTTTTTTGAATTTTTAATTTTTTGTTTTGAATCACTCCTACGGCTATTTGGGAGTGTATTTCATGGATCCCAGGGTTCAATGGCAAAATGCGAAGAAATGAGAATGATTTTTTTCTAGAGGTGTCATGTGTGAAAAATTACCATTTTTTCTCAGCCCCGTGATGGTCAGAAAAGGCACTTTTTTGCACAATTTTTTTTTCCCCGAATATCGATTGTGATCACAAGTCAATCTGGGGTGGTTTATTTGAGTTTTTTGAGAATGTATGGTGAAAAAAATTATAAATTTTCCAGCACAATGACATATTAAGGAATTTTAGAATTCAAACTTTTTTGAATTTTGAATTTTTTGGTTTAAATCACTCCTATGGCTATTTGGGAGTGTATTTCATGGCTCCCAGGGTTCATTGGCAAAATGCGAAGAAATGAGAATGATTTTTTTCTAGAGGTGTCATGTGTGAAAAATTACCATTTTTTCACAGCCCCGCGGTGGTCAGAAAAGGCACTTTTTTGCAAAATTTTTTTTTCTCCGAATATCGATTCTGATCACAGGTCGGTGCATCTGGGGTGGTTTATTTGAGTTTTTTGAGAATTTATGGTAAAAAAATGATAAATTTTCCAGCACAATGGCATATTAAGGAATTTTAGAATTCAAACTTTTTTGAATTTTTTGGCTTAAGTCACTCCTACGGCTATTCGGGAGTGTATTTCATGGCTCCCAGGGTTCATTGGCAAAATGCGAAGAAATGAGAATGATTTTTTTCTAGAGGTGTCATGTGGGAAAAATTACCATTTTTTCACAGCCCCGCGGTGGTCAGAAAAGGCACTTTTTTGCACAATTTGTTTTTCTCTGAATATGGATTCTCATCACAGGTCGCTGCATCTGGGGTGGTTTATTCGAGTTTTTTGAGAATTTATGGTGGAAAAAATGATAAATTTTCCAGCTCAATGACATATTAAGGAATTTTAGAATTCAAACTTTTTTGCATTTTGAATTTTTTGTTTTAAATCACTCCTATGGCTATTTGGGAGTGTATTTCATGGCTCCCAGGGTTCATTTGCAAAATGCGAAGAAATAAGAATTATTTTTTTCTAGAGGTGTCATGTGTGAAAAATTACCATTTTTTCACAGCCCCGCGGTGGTCAGAAAAGGCACTTTTTTGCACAATTTTTTTTTCTCTGAATATCGATTCTGATCACAGGTCGGTGCATCTGGGGTGGTTTATTTGAGTTTTTTGAGAATTTATGGTTTAAAAAATGATAAATTTTCCAGCACAATGACATATTGAGGAATTTTAGAATTCAAACTTTTTTGAATTTTGAATTTTTTGTTTTAAATCACTCCTACGGCTATTTGGGAGTGTATTTCATGGATCCCAGGGTTCAATGGCAAAATGCGAAGAAATAAGAATGATTTTTTTCTGGAAGTGTCATGTGTGAAAAATTACCATTTTTTCACAGCCCCGCGGTGGTCAGAAAGGGCACTTTTTTGCACAATTTGTTTTTCTCTGAATATGGATTCTGATCACAGGTCGGTGCATCTGGGGTGGTTTATTTGAGTTTTTTGAGAATGTATGGTGAAAAAAATGATAAATTTTCCAGCACAATGACATATTAAGGAATTTTAGAATTCAAACTTTTTTGAATTTTGAATTTTTTGGCTTAAGTCACTCCCACGGCTATTTGGGAGTGTATTTCATGGATCCCAGGGTTCAATGGCAAAACGCGAAGAAATAAGAATGATTTTTTTCTAGAGGTGTCATGTGTGAATAATTACCATTTTTTCACAGCCCCGTGGTGGTCACAAAAAGCACTATTTTGCACAATTTTTTTTTCTCCGAATATCGATTTGTGATCACAGGTCGGTGCATCTGGGGTGGTTTATTTGAGTTTTTTGAGAATTTATGGTTTAAAAAATGATAAATTTTCCAGCACAATGACATATTAAGGAATTTTAGAATTTAAACTTTTTTGAATTTTGAATTTTTTGTTTTAAATCACTCCTGCGGCTATTTGGGAGTGTATTTCATGGATCCCAGGGTTCAATGGCAAAATGCGAAGAAATAAGAATGATTTTTTTCTGGAGGTGTCATGTGTGAAAAATTACCATTTTTTCTCAGCCCCGCGGTGGTCAGAAAAGGCACTTTTTTGCACAATTTTTTTTTCTCCGAATATCGATTTGTGATCACAGGTCGGTGCATCTGGGGTGGTTTATTTGAGTTTTTTGGGAATGTATGGTGAAAAAAATGATATATTTTCCAGCACAATGACATATTAAGGAATTTCAGAATTCAAACTTTTTTGAATTTTGAATTTTTTGGTTTAAATCACTCCTATGGCTATTTGGGAGTGTATTTCATGGCTCCCAGGGTTCATTGGCAAAATGCGAAGAAATGAGAATGATTTTTTTCTGGAGGTGTCATGTGTGAAAAATTACCATTTTTTCTCAGCCCCGCGGTGGTCAGAAATGGCACTTTTTTGCACAATTTTTTTTTCTCTGAATATCGATTCTGATCACAGGTCGGTGCATCTGGGGTGGTTTATTTGAGTTTTTTGAGAATGTATGGTGAAAAAAATGATAAATTTTCCAGCACAATGACATATTAAGGAATTTCAGAATTCAAACTTTTTTGAATTTTGAATTTTTTGGTTTAAATCACTCCTATGGCTATTTGGGAGTGTATTTCATGGCTCCCAGGGTTCATTGGCAAAATGCGAAGAAATGAGAATGATTTTTTTCTGGAGGTGTCATGTGTGAAAAATTACCATTTTTTCTCAGCCCCGCGGTGGTCAGAAAAGGCACTTTTTTGCACAATTTTTTTTCTCCGAATATCGATTCTGATCACAGGTCGGTGCATCTGGGGTGGTTTATTCGAGTTTTTTGAGAATTTATGGTGGAAAAAATGATAAATTTTCCAGCTCAATGACATATTAAGGAATTTTAGAATTCAAACTTTTTTGCATTTTGAATTTTTTGTTTTAAATCACTCCTATGGCTATTTGGGAGTGTATTTCATGGCTCCCAGGGTTCATTTGCAAAATGCGAAGAAATAAGAATTATTTTTTTCTAGAGGTGTCATGTGTGAAAAATTACCATTTTTTCACAGCCCCGCGGTGGTCAGAAAAGGCACTTTTTTGCACAATTTTTTTTTCTCTGAATATCGATTCTGATCACAGGTCGGTGCATCTGGGGTGGTTTATTTGAGTTTTTTGAGAATTTATGGTTTAAAAAATGATAAATTTTCCAGCACAATGACATATTGAGGAATTTTAGAATTCAAACTTTTTTGAATTTTGAATTTTTTGTTTTAAATCACTCCTACGGCTATTTGGGAGTGTATTTCATGGATCCCAGGGTTCAATGGCAAAATGCGAAGAAATAAGAATGATTTTTTTCTGGAAGTGTCATGTGTGAAAAATTACCATTTTTTCACAGCCCCGCGGTGGTCAGAAAGGGCACTTTTTTGCACAATTTGTTTTTCTCTGAATATGGATTCTGATCACAGGTCGGTGCATCTGGGGTGGTTTATTTGAGTTTTTTGAGAATGTATGGTGAAAAAAATGATAAATTTTCCAGCACAATGACATATTAAGGAATTTTAGAATTCAAACTTTTTTGAATTTTGAATTTTTTGGCTTAAGTCACTCCCACGGCTATTTGGGAGTGTATTTCATGGATCCCAGGGTTCAATGGCAAAACGCGAAGAAATAAGAATGATTTTTTTCTAGAGGTGTCATGTGTGAATAATTACCATTTTTTCACAGCCCCGTGGTGGTCACAAAAAGCACTATTTTGCACAATTTTTTTTTCTCCGAATATCGATTTGTGATCACAGGTCGGTGCATCTGGGGTGGTTTATTTGAGTTTTTTGAGAATTTATGGTTTAAAAAATGATAAATTTTCCAGCACAATGACATATTAAGGAATTTTAGAATTTAAACTTTTTTGAATTTTGAATTTTTTGTTTTAAATCACTCCTGCGGCTATTTGGGAGTGTATTTCATGGATCCCAGGGTTCAATGGCAAAATGCGAAGAAATAAGAATGATTTTTTTCTGGAGGTGTCATGTGTGAAAAATTACCATTTTTTCTCAGCCCCGCGGTGGTCAGAAAAGGCACTTTTTTGCACAATTTTTTTTTCTCCGAATATCGATTTGTGATCACAGGTCGGTGCATCTGGGGTGGTTTATTTGAGTTTTTTGGGAATGTATGGTGAAAAAAATGATATATTTTCCAGCACAATGACATATTAAGGAATTTCAGAATTCAAACTTTTTTGAATTTTGAATTTTTTGGTTTAAATCACTCCTATGGCTATTTGGGAGTGTATTTCATGGCTCCCAGGGTTCATTGGCAAAATGCGAAGAAATGAGAATGATTTTTTTCTGGAGGTGTCATGTGTGAAAAATTACCATTTTTTCTCAGCCCCGCGGTGGTCAGAAATGGCACTTTTTTGCACAATTTTTTTTTCTCTGAATATCGATTCTGATCACAGGTCGGTGCATCTGGGGTGGTTTATTTGAGTTTTTTGAGAATGTATGGTGAAAAAAATGATAAATTTTCCAGCACAATGACATATTAAGGAATTTCAGAATTCAAACTTTTTTGAATTTTGAATTTTTTGGTTTAAATCACTCCTATGGCTATTTGGGAGTGTATTTCATGGCTCCCAGGGTTCATTGGCAAAATGCGAAGAAATGAGAATGATTTTTTTCTGGAGGTGTCATGTGTGAAAAATTACCATTTTTTCTCAGCCCCGCGGTGGTCAGAAAAGGCACTTTTTTGCACAATTTTTTTTCTCCGAATATCGATTCTGATCACAGGTCGGTGCATCTGGGGTCGTTTATTTGAGTTTTTTGAGAATTTATGGTGAAAAAATGATAAATTTTCCAGCACAATGACATATTAAGGAATTTTAGAATTCAAACTTTTTTGAATTTTGAATTTTTTGGCTTAAGTCACTCCTACGGCTATTTGGGAGTGTATTTCATGGATCCCAGGGTTCAATGGCAAAATGCGAAGAAATAAGAATGATTTTTTTCTGGAGGTGTCATGTGTGAATAATTACCATTTTTTCACAGCCCCGCGGTGGTCAGAAAAGGCACTTTTTTGCACAATTTTTTTTTCTCTGAATATCCATTCTGATCACAGGTCGGTGCATCTGGGGTGGTTTATTTGAGTTTTTTGAGAATGTATGGTGAAAAAAATGATAAATTTTCCAGCACAATGACATATTAAGGAATTTTAGAATTCAAACTTTTTTGTATTTTTAATTTTTTGGTTTAAATCACTCCTATGGCTATTTGGGAGTGTATTTCATGGCTCCCAGGGTTCATTGGCAAAATGCGAAGAAATGAGAATGATTGTTTTCTGGAGATGTCATGTGTGAAAAATTACCAATTTTTCTCAGCCCCGCGGTGGTCAGAAAAGGCACTTTTTTGCACAATTTTTTTTCTCCGAATATCGATTCTGATCACAGGTCGGTGCATCTGGGGTCGTTTATTTGAGTTTTTTGAGAATTTATGGTGAAAAAATGATAAATTTTCCAGCACAATGACATATTAAGGAATTTTAGAATTCAAACTTTTTTGAATTTTGAATTTTTTGGCTTAAGTCACTCCTACGGCTATTTGGGAGTGTATTTCATGGATCCCAGGGTTCAATGGCAAAATGCGAAGAAATAAGAATGATTTTTTTCTGGAGGTGTCATGTGTGAATAATTACCATTTTTTCACAGCCCCGCGGTGGTCAGAAAAGGCACTTTTTTGCACAATTTTTTTTTCTCTGAATATCCATTCTGATCACAGGTCGGTGCATCTGGGGTGGTTTATTTGAGTTTTTTGAGAATGTATGGTGAAAAAAATGATAAATTTTCCAGCACAATGACATATTAAGGAATTTTAGAATTCAAACTTTTTTGTATTTTTAATTTTTTGGTTTAAATCACTCCTATGGCTATTTGGGAGTGTATTTCATGGCTCCCAGGGTTCATTGGCAAAATGCGAAGAAATGAGAATGATTGTTTTCTGGAGATGTCATGTGTGAAAAATTACCAATTTTTCTCAGCCCCGCGGTGGTCAGAAAAGGCACTTTTTTGCACAATTTTTTTTTCTCCGAATATCGATTCTGATCACAGGTCGGTGCATCTGGGGTGGTTTATTTGAGTTTTTTGAGAATTTATGGTGAAAAAAATGATAAATTTTCCAGCACAATGACATATTAAGGAATTTTAGAATTCAAACTTTTTTGAATTTTGAATTTTTTTGTTTTAAATCACTCCTACGGCTATTTGGGAGTGTATTTCATGGATCCCAGGGTTCCATGGCAAAATGCGAAGAAATGAGAATGATTTTTTTCTAGAGGTGTCATGTGGGAAAAATTACCATTTATGTCATTGTGCTGGAAAATTTATCATTTTTTTCACCATACATTCTCAAAAAACTCAAATAAACCACCCCAGATGCACCGACCTGTGATCAGAATCGATATTCAAAGAAAAAAAAATTGTGCAAAAAAGTGACTTTTCTGACCATCGCGGGGCTGAGAAAAAATGGTAATTTTTCACACATGACACCTCCAGAAAAAAATCATTCTCATTTCTTCGCATTTTGCCAATGAACCCTGGGAGCCATGAAATACACTCCCAAATAGCCGTAGGAGTGACTTAAGCCAAAAAATTCAAAATTCAATTTTTTGGTTTAAATCACTCCTATGGCTATTTGGGAGTGTATTTCATGGCTCCCAGGGTTCATTGGCAAAATGCGAAGAAATGATAATGATTTTTTTCTGGAGGTGTCATGTGTGAAAAATTACCATTTTTTCTCAGCCCCGCGGTGGTCAGAAAAGGCACTTTTTTGCACAATTTTTTTTTCTCCGAATATCGATTGTGATCATAAGTCGGTGCATCTGGGTGGTTTATTTGAGTTTTTTGAGAATGTATGGTGAAAAAAATGATAAATTTTCCAGCACAATGACATATTAAGGAATTTTAGACTTCAAACTTTTTTGAATTTTGAATTTTTTGGTTTAAATCACCCTATGGCTATTTGGGAGTGTATTTCATGGCTCCCAGGGTTCATTGGCAAAATGCGAAGAAATGAGAATGATTTTTTTCTAGAGGTGTCATGTGGGAGAAATTACCATTTTTTCACAGCCCCGCGGTGGTCAGAAAAGGCACTTTTTTGCACAATTTTTTTTTCTCCGAATATCGATTCTGATCACAGGTGGTGCATCTGGGGTGGTTTATTTGAGTTTTTTTGAGAATTTATGGTGAAAAAAATGATAAATTTTCCAGCACAATGACATATTAAGGAATTTTAGAATTCAAACTTTTTTGAATTTTGAATTTTTTGTTTTAAATCACTCCTACGGCTATTTGGGAGTGTATTTCATGGATCCCAGGGTTCAATGGCAAAATGCGAAGAAATATGAATGATTTTTTCCTGGAAGTGTCATGTGTGAAAAATTACCATTTTTTCACAGCCCCGCGGTGTCAGAAAAGGCACTTTTTTGCACAATTTTTTTTTCTCTGAATATCGATTCTGATCACAGGTCAGTGCATCTGGGGTGATTTATTTGAGTTTTTTGAGAATTTATGGTGAAAAAAATGATAAATTTTCCAGCACAATGACATATTAAGGAATTTTAGAATTCAAACTTTTTTGAATTTTGAATTTTTTGTTTTAAATCACTCCTACGGCTATTTGGGAGTGTATTTCATGGCTCCCAGGATTCATTGGCAAAATGCGAAGAAATGAGAATGATTTTTTTCTGGAGGTGTCATTTGTGAAAAATTACCATTTTTTCTCAGCCCCGCGGTGGTCAGAAAAGGCACTTTTTTGCACAATTTTTTTTTCTCCGAATATCGATTCTGATCACAAGTCGGTGCATCTTGGGTGGTTTATTTGAGTTTTTTGAGAATGTATGGTGGAAAAAATGATATATTTTCCAGCACAATGACATATTAAGGAATTTTAGAATTCAAACTTTTTTAAATTTTGAATTTTTTGTTTTAAAATCACTCCTATGGCTATTTGGGAGTGTATTTCATGGCTCCCAGGGTTAATTGGCAAAATGCGAAGAAATGAGAATGATTTTTTTCTAGAGGTGTCATGTGTGAAAAATTACCATTTTTTCACAGCCCCGCATTGGTCAGAAAAGGCACTTTTTTGCACAATTTTTTTTTCTCTGAATATCGATTCTGATCACAGGTCGGTGCATCTGAGGTGATTTATTTGAGTTTTTTGAGAATGTATGGTGAAAAAAATGATAAATTTTCCAGCACAATGACATATTAAGGAATTTTAGAATTTCAACTTTTTTGAATTTTGAATTTTTTGGTTTAAATCACTCCTATGGCTATTTGGGAGTGTATTTCATGACTCCCAGGGTTCATTGGCAAAATGCGAAGAAATAAGAATTATTTTTTTCTAGAGGTGTCATGTGTGAAAAATTACCATTTTTTCACAGCCCCGCGGTGGTCAGAAAAGGCACTTTTTTGCACAATTTTTTTTTCTCTGAATATCGATTCTGATCACAGGTCAGTGCATCTGGGGTGGTTAATTTGAGTTTTTTGAGAATGTATGGTGAAAAAAATGATATATTTTCCAGCACAATGACATATTAAGGAATTTTAGAATTCAAACTTTTTTGAATTTTGAATTTTTTGTTTTAAATCACTCCTACGGCTATTTGGGAGTGTATTTCATGGCTCCCAGGATTCATTGGCAAAATGCGAAGAAATGAAAATGATTTTTTTCTGGAGGTGTCATGTGTGAAAAATTACCATTTTTTCTCAGCCCCGCGGTGGTCAGAAAAGGCACTTTTTTGCACAATTTTTTTTTCTCCGAATATCGATTGTGATCACAAGTCGGTGCATCTGGGGTGGTTTATTTGAGTTTTTTGAGAATGTATGGTGAAAAAAATGATATATTTTCCAGCACAATGACATATTTGGAATTTTAGAATTCAAACTTTTTTAAATTTTGAATTTTTTGTTTTAAATCACTCCTATGGCTATTTGGGAGTGTATTTCATGGCTCCCAAAGTTTATTGGCAAAATGCGAAGAAATGAGAATGATTTTTTTCTAGAGGTGTCATGTGTGAAAAATTACCATTTTTTCACAGCCCCGCATTGGTCAGAAAAGGCACTTTTTTGCACAATTTTTTTTTCTCCGAATATCGATTCTGATCACAGGTCGGTGCATCTGGGGTGATTTATTTGAGAAATGAGAATGATTTTTTTCTGGAGGTGTCATTTGTGAAAAATTACCATTTTTTCTCAGACCCGCGGTGGTCAGAAAAGGCACTTTTTTGCACAATTTTTTTTTCTCCGAATATCGATTCTGATCACAGGTCGGTGCATCTGGGGTGGTTTATTTGAGTTTTTTGAGCATTTATGATGAAAAAAATGATAAATTTTCCAGCACAATGTCATATTAAGGTATTTTTAGAATTCAAACTTTTTTGAATTTTGAATTTTTTGTTTTAAATCACTCCTACGGATATTTGGGAGTGTATTTCATGGATCCCAGGGTTCAATGGCAAAATGCGAAGAAATAAGAATGATTTTTTTCTGGAAGTGTCATGTGTGAAAAATTACCATTTTTTCACAGCCCCGCGGTGGTCAGAAAAGGCACTTTTTTGCACACTTTTTTTTTCTCCGAATATCGATTCTGATCACAAGTCGGTGCATCTGGGGTGGTTAATTTGAGTTTTTTGAGAATGTATGGTGAAAAAAATGATATATTTTCCAGCACAATGACATATTAAGGAATTTTAGAATTCAAACTTTTTTGAATTTTGAATTTTTTGTTTTAAATCACTCCTACGGCTATTTGGGAGTGTATTTCATGGCTCCCAGGATTCATTGGCAAAATGCGAAGAAATGAGAATGATTTTTTTCTGGAGGTGTCATTTGTGAAAAATTACCATTTTTTCTCAGCCCCGCGGTGGTCAGAAAAGGCACTTTTTTGCACAATTTTTTTTTCTCCGAATATCGATTCTGATCACAGGTCGGTGCATCTGGGGTGGTTTATTTGAGTTTTTTGAGCATTTATGATGAAAAAAATGATAAATTTTCCAGCACAATGTCATATTAAGGTATTTTTAGAATTCAAACTTTTTTGAATTTTGAATTTTTTGTTTTAAATCACTCCTACGGCTATTTGGGAGTGTATTTCATGGATCCCAGGGTTAAATGGCAAAATGCAAAGAAATAAGAATGATTTTTTTCTGGAAGTGTCATGTGTGAAAAATTACCATTTTTCACAGCCCCGCGGTGGTCGGAAAAGGCACTTTTTTGCACAATTTTTTTTTCTCTGAATATCGATTCTGATCACAGTTCGGTGCATCTGGGGTGGTTTATTTGAGTTTTTTGAGAATGTATGGTGAAAAAAATGATAAATTTTCCAGCACAATGACATATTAAGGAATTTTAGAATTCAAACTTTTTTGAATTTTGAATTTTTTGTTTTAAATCACTCCTACGGCTATTTGGGAGTGTATTTCATGGCTCCCAGGATTCATTGGCAAAATGCGAAGAAATGAGAATGATTTTTTTCTGGAGGTGTCATTTGTGAAAAATTACCATTTTTTCTCAGCCCCGCGGTGGTCAGAAAAGGCACTTTTTTGCACAATTTTTTTTTCTCCGAATATCGATTCTGATCACAGGTCGGTGCATCTGGGGTGGTTTATTTGAGTTTTTTGAGCATTTATGATGAAAAAAATGATAAATTTTCCAGCACAATGTCATATTAAGGTATTTTTAGAATTCAAACTTTTTTGAATTTTGAATTTTTTGTTTTAAATCACTCCTACGGCTATTTGGGAGTGTATTTCATGGATCCCAGGGTTAAATGGCAAAATGCAAAGAAATAAGAATGATTTTTTTCTGGAAGTGTCATGTGTGAAAAATTACCATTTTTCACAGCCCCGCGGTGGTCGGAAAAGGCACTTTTTTGCACAATTTTTTTTTCTCTGAATATCGATTCTGATCACAGTTCGGTGCATCTGGGGTGGTTTATTTGAGTTTTTTGAGAATGTATGGTGAAAAAAATGATAAATTTTCCAGCACAATGACATATTAAGGAATTTTAGAATTCAAACTTTTTTGAATTTTGAATTTTTTGGTTTACATCACTCCTATGGCTATTTGGGAGTGTATTTCATGGCTCCCAGGGTTCATTGGCAAAATGCTAAGAAATGAGAATGATTTTTTTCTAGAGGTGTCATGTGTGAAAAATTACCATTTTTTCACAGCCCCGCATTGGTCAGAAAAGGCACTTTTTTGCACAATTTTTTTTTCTCCGAATATCGATTCTGATCACAGGTCGGTGCATCTGGGGTGATTTATTCGAGTTTTTTGAGAATTTATGGTGAAAAAAATGATAAATTTTCCAGCACAATGACATATTAAGGAATTTTAGAATTCAAACTTTTTTGAATTTTGAATTTTTTGTTTTAAATCACTCCTACGGATATTTGGGAGTGTATTTCATGGATCCCAGGGTTCAATGGCAAAATGCGAAGAAATAAGAATGATTTTTTTCTGGAAGTGTCATGTGTGAAAAATTACCATTTTTTCACAGCCCACGCGGTGGTCAGAAAAGGCACTTTTTTGCACAATTTTTTTTTCTCCGAATATCGATTCTGATCACAAGTCGGTGCATCTGGGGTGGTTAATTTGAGTTTTTTGAGAATGTATGGTGAAAAAAATGATATATTTTCCAGCACAATGACATATTAAGGAATTTTAGAATTGAAACTTTTTTGAATTTTGAATTTTTTGTTTTAAATCACTCCTACGGCTATTTGGGAGTGTATTTCATGGCTCCCAGGATTCATTGGCAAAATGCGAAGAAATGAGAATGATTTTTTTCTGGAAGTGTCATGTATGAAAAATTACCATTTTTTCACAGCCCCGCGGTGGTCAGAAAAGGCACTTTTTTGCACAATTTTTTTTTCTCTGAATATCGATTCTGATCACAAGTCGGTGCATCTGGGGTGGTTAATTTGAGTTTTTTGAGAATGTATGGTGAAAAAAATGATATATTTTCCAGCACAATGACATATTAAGGAATTTTAGAATTTAAACTTTTTTGAATTTTGAATTTTTTGGTTTAAATCACTCCTATGGCTATTTGGGAGTGTATTTCATGACTCCCAGGGTTCATTGGCAAAATGCGAAGAAATAAGAATTATTTTTTTCTAGAGGTGTCATGTGTGAAAAATTACCATTTTTTCACAGCCCCGCGGTGTCAGAAAAGGCACTTTTTTGCACAATTTTTTTTTCTCTGAATATCGATTCTGATCACAGGTCAGTGCATCTGGGGTGATTTATTTGAGTTTTTTGAGAATTTATGGTGAAAAAAATGATAAATTTTCCAGCACAATGACATATTAAGGAATTTTAGAATTCAAACTTTTTTGAATTTTGAATTTTTTGTTTTAAATCACTCCTACGGCTATTTGGGAGTGTATTTCATGGCTCCCAGGGTTCATTGAGAAAATGCGAAGAAATGAGAATGATTTTTTTCTGGAGGTGTCATGTGTGAAAAATTACCATTTTTTCTCAGCCCCGCGGTGGTCAGAAAAGGCACTTTTTTGCACAATTTTTTTTTCTCCCAATATCGATTGTGATCACAAGTCGGTGCATCTGGGGTGGTTTATTTGAGTTTTTTGAGAATGTATGGTGAAAAAAATGATAAATTTTCCAGCACAATGACATATTAAGGAATTTTAGAATTCAAACTTTTTTGAATTTTGAATTTTTTGGTTTAAATCACTCCTATGGCTATTTGGGAGTGTATTTCATGGCTCCCAGGGTTCATTGGCAAAATGCGAAGAAATAAGAATTTTTTTTTTCTAGAGGTGTCATGTGTGAATAATTACCATTTTTTCACAGCCCCGTGGTGGTCACAAAAAGCACTATTTTGCACAATTTTTTTTTCTCCGAATATCGATTTGTGATCACAGGTCGGTGCATCTGGGGTGGTTTATTTGAGTTTTTTGAGAATTTATGGTTTAAAAAATGATAAATTTTCCAGCACAATGACATATTAAGGAATTTTAGAATTTAAACTTTTTTGAATTTTGAATTTTTTGTTTTAAATCACTCCTGCGGCTATTTGGGAGTGTATTTCATGGATCCCAGGGTTCAATGGCAAAATGCGAAGAAATAAGAATGATTTTTTTCTGGAGGTGTCATGTGTGAAAAATTACCATTTTTTCTCAGCCCCGCGGTGGTCAGAAAAGGCACTTTTTTGCACAATTTTTTTTTCTCCGAATATCGATTTGTGATCACAGGTCGGTGCATCTGGGGTGGTTTATTTGAGTTTTTTGGGAATGTATGGTGAAAAAAATGATATATTTTCCAGCACAATGACATATTAAGGAATTTCAGAATTCAAACTTTTTTGAATTTTGAATTTTTTGGTTTAAATCACTCCTATGGCTATTTGGGAGTGTATTTCATGGCTCCCAGGGTTCATTGGCAAAATGCGAAGAAATGAGAATGATTTTTTTCTGGAGGTGTCATGTGTGAAAAATTACCATTTTTTCTCAGCCCCGCGGTGGTCAGAAATGGCACTTTTTTGCACAATTTTTTTTTCTCTGAATATCGATTCTGATCACAGGTCGGTGCATCTGGGGTGGTTTATTTGAGTTTTTTTGAGAATGTATGGTGAAAAAAATGATAAATTTTCCAGCACAATGACATATTAAGGAATTTCAGAATTCAAACTTTTTTGAATTTTGAATTTTTTGGTTTAAATCACTCCTATGGCTATTTGGGAGTGTATTTCATGGCTCCCAGGGTTCATTGGCAAAATGCGAAGAAATGAGAATGATTTTTTTCTGGAGGTGTCATGTGTGAAAAATTACCATTTTTTCTCAGCCCCGCGGTGGTCAGAAAAGGCACTTTTTTGCACAATTTTTTTTCTCCGAATATCGATTCTGATCACAGGTCGGTGCATCTGGGGTCGTTTATTTGAGTTTTTTGAGAATTTATGGTGAAAAAATGATAAATTTTCCAGCACAATGACATATTAAGGAATTTTAGAATTCAAACTTTTTTGAATTTTGAATTTTTTGGCTTAAGTCACTCCTACGGCTATTTGGGAGTGTATTTCATGGATCCCAGGGTTCAATGGCAAAATGCGAAGAAATAAGAATGATTTTTTTCTGGAGGTGTCATGTGTGAATAATTACCATTTTTTCACAGCCCCGCGGTGGTCAGAAAAGGCACTTTTTTGCACAATTTTTTTTTCTCTGAATATCCATTCTGATCACAGGTCGGTGCATCTGGGGTGGTTTATTTGAGTTTTTTGAGAATGTATGGTGAAAAAAATGATAAATTTTCCAGCACAATGACATATTAAGGAATTTTAGAATTCAAACTTTTTTGTATTTTTAATTTTTTGGTTTAAATCACTCCTATGGCTATTTGGGAGTGTATTTCATGGCTCCCAGGGTTCATTGGCAAAATGCGAAGAAATGAGAATGATTGTTTTCTGGAGATGTCATGTGTGAAAAATTACCAATTTTCTCAGCCCCGCGGTGGTCAGAAAAGGCACTTTTTTGCACAATTTTTTTTTCTCCGAATATCGATTCTGATCACAGGTCGGTGCATCTGGGGTGGTTTATTTGAGTTTTTTGAGAATTTATGGTGAAAAAAATGATAAATTTTCCAGCACAATGACATATTAAGGAATTTTAGAATTCAAACTTTTTTGAATTTTGAATTTTTTTGTTTTAAATCACTCCTACGGCTATTTGGGAGTGTATTTCATGGATCCCAGGGTTCCATGGCAAAATGCGAAGAAATGAGAATGATTTTTTTCTAGAGGTGTCATGTGGGAAAAATTACCATTTATGTCATTGTGCTGGAAAATTTATCATTTTTTTCACCATACATTCTCAAAAAACTCAAATAAACCACCCCAGATGCACCGACCTGTGATCAGAATCGATATTCAAAGAAAAAAAAATTGTGCAAAAAAGTGACTTTTCTGACCATCGCGGGGCTGAGAAAAAATGGTAATTTTTCACACATGACACCTCCAGAAAAAATCATTCTCATTTCTTCGCATTTTGCCAATGAACCCTGGGAGCCATGAAAATACACTCCCAAATAGCCGTAGGAGTGACTTAAGCCAAAAAATTCAAAATTCAATTTTTTGGTTTAAATCACTCCTATGGCTATTTGGGAGTGTATTTCATGGCTCCCAGGGTTCATTGGCAAAATGCGAAGAAATGAGAATGATTTTTTTCTGGAGGTGTCATGTGTGAAAAATTACCATTTTTTCTCAGCCCCGCGGTGGTCAGAAAAGGCACTTTTTTGCACAATTTTTTTTTCTCCGAATATCGATTGTGATCATAAGTCGGTGCATCTGGGGTGGTTTATTTGAGTTTTTTGAGAATGTATGGTGAAAAAAATGATAAATTTTCCAGCACAATGACATATTAATGAATTTTAGACTTCAAACTTTTTTGAATTTTGAATTTTTTGGTTTAAATCACCCTATGGCTATTTGGGGAGTGTATTTCATGGCTCCCAGGGTTCATTGGCAAAATGCGAAGAAATGAGAATGATTTTTTTCTAGAGGTGTCATGTGGGAGAAATTACCATTTTTTCACGGCCCCGCGGTGGTCAGAAAAGGCACTTTTTTGCACAATTTTTTTTTCTCCGAATATCGATTCTGATCACAAGTGGTGCATCTGGGGTGGTTTATTTGAGTTTTTTTGAGAATTTATGGTGAAAAAAATGATAAATTTTCCAGCACAATGACATATTAAGGAATTTTAGAATTCAAACTTTTTTGAATTTTGAATTTTTTGTTTTAAATCACTCCTACGGCTATTTGGGAGTGTATTTCATGGATCCCAGGGTTCAATGGCAAAATGCGAAGAAATATGAAGGATTTTTTCCTGGAAGTGTCATGTGTGAAAAATTACCATTTTTTCACAGCCCCGCGGTGGTCAGAAAAGGCACTTTTTTGCCCAATTTTTTTTTCTCCGAATATCGATTCTGATCACAGGTCGGTGCATCTGGGGTGGTTTATTTGAGTTTTTTGAGAATGTATGGTGAAAAAAATGATAAATTTTCCAGCACAATGACATATTAAGGAATTTTAGAATTCAAACTTTTTTGTATTTTTAATTTTTTGGTTTAAATCACTCCTATGGCTATTTGGGAGTGTATTTCATGGCTCCCAGGGTTCATTGGCAAAATGCGAAGAAATGAGAATGATTTTTTTCTGGAGGTGTCATGTGTGAAAAATTACCATTTTTTCTCAGCCCCGCGGTGGTCAGAAAAGGCACTTTTTTGCACAATTTTTTTTTCTCCGAATATCGATTCTGATCACAGGTCGGTGCATCTGGGGTGGTTTATTTGAGTTTTTTGAGAATTTATGGTGAAAAAAATGATAAATTTTCCAGCACAATGACATATTAAGGAATTTTAGACTTCAAACTTTTTTGAATTTTGAATTTTTTGGTTTAAATCACCCTATGGCTATTTGGGAGTGTATTTCATGGCTCCCAGGGTTCATTGGCAAAATGCGAAGAAATGAGAAAGATTTTTTTCTAGAGGTGTCATGTGGGAGAAATTACCATTTTTTCACGGCCCCGCGGTGGTCAGAAAAGGCACTTTTTTGCACAATTTTTTTTTCTCCGAATATCGATTCTGATCACAAGTGGTGCATCTGGGGTGGTTTATTTGAGTTTTTTTGAGAATTTATGGTGAAAAAAATGATAAATTTTCCAGCACAATGACATATTAAGGAATTTTAGAATTCAAACTTTTTTGAATTTTGAATTTTTTGTTTTAAATCACTCCTACGGCTATTTGGGAGTGTATTTCATGGATCCCAGGGTTCAATGGCAAAATGCGAAGAAATATGAATGATTTTTTCCTGGAAGTGTCATGTGTGAAAAATTACCATTTTTTCACAGCCCCGCGGTGGTCAGAAAAGGCACTTTTTTGCCCAATTTTTTTTTCTCTGAATATCGATTCTGATCACAGGTCGGTGCATCTGGGGTGGTTTATTTGAGTTTTTTGAGAATGTATGGTGAAAAAAATGATAAATTTTCCAGCACTATGACATATTAAGGAATTTTAGAATTCAAACTTTTTTGAATTTTTTGGTTTAAATCACTCCTATGGCTATTTGGGAGTGTATTTCATGGCTCCCGGGGTTCATTGGCAAAATGCGAAGAAATGAGAATGATTTTTTTCTGGAGGTGTCATGTGTGAAAAATTACCATTTTTTCTCAGCCCCGCGGTGGTCAGAAAAGGCACTTTTTTGCACAATTTTTTTTTTCTCCGAATATCGATTGTGATCACAAGTCGGTGCATCTGGGGTGGTTTATTTGGGTTTTTTGAGAATGTATGGTGAAAAAAATGATAAATTTTCCAGCACAATGACATATTAAGGAATTTTAGAATTCAAACTTTTTTGAATTTTGAATTTTTTGGTTTAAATCACTCCTATGGCTATTTGGGAGTGTATTTCATGGCTCCCAGGCTTCATTGGCAAAATGCGAAGAAATGAGAATGATTTTTTTCTGGAGGTGTCATGTGTGAAAAATTACCATTTTTTCTCAGCCCCGCGGTGGTCAGAAAAGGCACTTTTTTGCACAATTTTTTTTTCTCCGAATATCGATTGTGATCATAAGTCGGTGCATCTGGGGTGGTTTATTTGAGTTTTTTGAGAATGTATGGTGAAAAAAATGATAAATTTTCCAGCACAATGACATATTAAGGAATTTTAGACTTCAAACTTTTTTGAATTTTGAATTTTTTGGTTTAAATCACCCTATGGCTATTTGGGAGTGTATTTCATGGCTCCCAGGGTTCATTGGCAAAATGCGGAGAAATGAGAATGATTTTTTTCTAGAGGTGTCATGAGGGAGAAATTACCATTTTTTTACAGCCCCGCGGTGGTCAGAAAAGGCACTTTTTTGCACAATTTTTTTTTCTCCGAATATCGATTCTGATCACAGGTGGTGCATCTGGGGTGGTTTATTTGAGTTTTTTTGAGAATTTATGGTGAAAAAAATGATAAATTTTCCAGCACAATGACATATTAAGGAATTTTAGAATTCAAACTTTTTTGAATTTTGAATTTTTTGTTTTAAATCACTCCTACGGCTATTTGGGAGTGTATTTCATGGATCCCAGGGTTCAATGGCAAAATGCGACGAAATATGAATGATTTTTTCCTGGAAGTGTCATGTGTGAAAAATTACCATTTTTTCACAGCCCCGCGGTGGTCAGAAAAGGCACTTTTTTGTCCAATTTTTTTTTCTCTGAATATCGATTCTGATCACAGGTCGGTGCATCTGGGGTGGTTTATTTGAGTTTTTTGAGAATGTATGGTGAAAAAAATGATAAATTTTCCAGCACTATGACATATTAAGGAATTTTAGAATTCAAACTTTTTTGAATTTTGAATTTTTTGGTTTAAATCACTCCTATGGCTATTTGGGAGTGTATTTCATGGCTCCCAGGGTTCATTGGCAAAATGCGAAGAAATGAGAATGATTTTTTTCTGGAGGTGTCATGTGTGAAAAATTACCATTTTTTCTCAGCCCCGCGGTGGTCAGAAAAGGCACTTTTTTGCACAATTTTTTTTTTCTCCGAATATCGATTGTGATCACAAGTCGGTGCATCTGGGGTGGTTTATTTGAGTTTTTTGAGAATGTATGGTGAAAAAAATGATAAATTTTCCAGCACAATGACATATTAAGGAATTTTAGAATTCAAACTTTTTTGAATTTTGAATTTTTTGGCTTAAGTCACTCCTACGGCTATTTGGGAGTGTATTTCATGGATCCCAGGGTTCAATGGCAAAATGCGAAGAAATAAGAATGATTTTTTTTGGAGGTGTCATGTGGGGGTGAATAATTACCATTTTTTCACAGCCCCGCGGTGGTCAGAAAAGGCACTATTTTGCACAATTTTTTTTCTCCGAATATCGATTTGTGATCACAGGTTGGTGCATCTGGGGTGGTTTATTTGAGTTTTTTGAGAATTTATGATGAAAAAATGATAAATATTTCAGCACAATGACATATTAAGGTATTTTTAGAATTCAAACTTTTTTAGATTTTGAATTTATTGTTTTGAATCACTCCTACGGCTATTTGGGAGTGTATTTCATGGATCCCAGGGTTCAATGGCAAAACGCGAAGAAATAAGAATGATTTTTTCTGGAGGTGTCATGTGTGAAAAATTACCATTTTTTCACAGCCCCGCGTTGGTCAGAAAAGGCTCTTTTTTGCACAATTTTTTTTTCTCCGAATATCGATTCTGATCACAAGTCGGTGCATCTGGGGTGGTTTATTTGAGTTTTTTGAGAATGTATGGTGAAAAAAATGATAAATTTTCCAGCACAATGACATATTAAGGAATTTTAGAATTCAAACTTTTTTGAATTTTTTGTTTTAAATCACTCCTACGGCTATTTGGGAGTGTATTTCATGGATCCCAGGGTTCAATGGCAAAATGCGAAGAAATAAGAATGATTTTTTTCTGGAAGTGTCATGTGTGAAAATTTACCATTTTTTCACAGCCCCGCGGTGGTCAGAAAAGGCACTTTTTTGCACAATTTGTTTTTCTCTGAATATGGATTCTGATCACAGGTCGCTGCATCTGGGGTGGTTTATTCGAGTTTTTTGAGAATTTATGGTGAAAAAATGATAACTTTTCCAGCACAATGACATATTAAGGTATTTTTAGAATTCAAACTTTTTTAAATTTTTAATTTTTTGGTTTAAATCACTCCTATGGCTATTTGGGAGTGTATTTCATGGCTCCCAGGGTTCATTGGCAAAATGCGAAGAAATGAGAATGATTTTTTTCTGGAGGTGTCATGTGTGAAAAATTACCATTTTTTCTCAGCCCCGCGGTGGTCAGAAAAGGCACTTTTTTGCACAATTTTTTTTTCTCCGAATATCGATTGTGATCATAAGTCGGTGCATCTGGGGTGGTTTATTTTAGTTTTTTGAGAATGTATGGTGAAAAAAATGTTAAATTTTCCAGCACAATGACATATTAAGGAATTTTAGACTTCAAACTTTTTTGAATTTTGAATTTTTTGGTTTAAATCACCCTATGGCTATTTGGGAGTGTATTTCATGGCTCCCAGGGTTCATTGGCAAAATGCGAAGAAATGAGAATGATTTTTTTCTAGAGGTGTCATGTGGGAGAAATTACCATTTTTTCACAGCCCCGCGGTGGTCAGAAAAGGCACTTTTTTGCACAATTTTTTTTTCTCCGAATATCGATTCTGATCACAGGTGGTGCATCTGAGGTGGTTTATTTGAGTTTTTTTGAGAATTTATGGTGAAAAAAATGATAAATTTTCCAGCACAATGACATATTAAGGAATTTTAGAATTCAAACTTTTTTGAATTTTGAATTTTTTGTTTTAAATCACTCCTACGGCTATTTGGGAGTGTATTTCATGGATCCCAGGGTTCAATGGCAAAATGCGAAGAAATATGAATGATTTTTTCCTGGAAGTGTCATGTGTGAAAAATTACCATTTTTTCACAGCCCCGCGGTGGTCAGAAAAGGCACTTTTTTGCCCAATTTTTTTTTCTCCGAATATCGATTCTGATCACAGGTCGGTGCATCTGGGGTGGTTTATTTGAGTTTTTTGAGAATGTATGGTGAAAAAAATGATAAATTTTCCAGCACAATGACATATTAAGGAATTTTAGAATTCAAACTTTTTTGTATTTTGAATTTTTTGGTTTAAATCACTCCTATGGCTATTTGGGAGTGTATTTCATGGCTCCCAGGGTTCATTGGCAAAATGCGAAGAAATGAGAATGATTTTTTTCTGGAGGTGTCATGTGTGAAAAATTACCATTTTTTCTCAGCCCCGCGGTGGTCAGAAAAGGCACTTTTTTGCACAATTTTTTTTTCTCCGAATATCGATTGTGATCATAAGTCGGTGCATCTGGGGTGGTTTATTTGAGTTTTTTGAGAATGTATGGTGAAAAAAATGATAAATTTTCCAGCACAATGACATATTAAGGAATTTTAGACTTCAAACTTTTTTGAATTTTGAATTTTTTGGTTTAAATCACCCTATGGCTATTTGGGAGTGTATTTCATGGCTCCCAGGGTTCATTGGCAAAATGCGAAGAAATGAGAATGATTTTTTCCTAGAGGTGTCATGTGGGAGAAATTACCATTTTTTCACAGCCCCGCGGTGGTCAGAAAAGGCACTTTTTTGCACAATTTTTTTTTCTCCGAATATCGATTCTGATCACAGGTGGTGCATCTGGGGTGGTTTATTTGAGTTTTTTTGAGAATTTATGGTGAAAAAAATGATAAATTTTCCAGCACAATGACATATTAAGGAATTTTAGAATTCAAACTTTTTTGAATTTTGAATTTTTTGTTTTAAATCACTCCTACGGCTATTTGGGAGTGTATTTCATGGATCCCAGGGTTCAATGGCAAAATGCGAAGAAATATGAATGATTTTTTCCTGGAAGTGTCATGTGTGAAAAATTACCATTTTTTCTCAGCCCCGCGGTGGTCAGAAAAGGCACTTTTTTGCACAATTTTTTTTTTCTCCGAATATCGATTGTGATCACAAGTCGGTGCATCTGGGGTGGTTTATTTGAGTTTTTTGAGAATGTATGGTGAAAAAAATGATAAATTTTCCAGCACAATGACATATTAAGGAATTTTAGAATTCAAACTTTTTTGAATTTTGAATTTTTTGGTTTAAATCACTCCTATGGCTATTTGGGAGTGTATTTCATGGCTCCCAGGCTTCATTGGCAAAATGCGAAGAAATGAGAATGATTTTTTTCTGGAGGTGTCATGTGTGAAAAATTACCATTTTTTCTCAGCCCCGCGGTGGTCAGAAAAGGCACTTTTTTGCCCAATTTTTTTTTCTCTGAATATCGATTCTGATCACAGGTCGGTGCATCTGGGGTGGTTTATTTGAGTTTTTTGAGAATGTATGGTAAAAAAAATGATAAATTTTCCAGCACTATGACATATTAAGGAATTTTAGAATTCAAACTTTTTTGAATTTTTTGGTTTAAATCACTCCTATGGCTATTTGGGAGTGTATTTCATGGCTCCCAGGGTTCATTGGCAAAATGCGAAGAAATGAGAATGATTTTTTTCTGGAGGTGTCATGTGTGAAAAATTACCATTTTTTCTCAGCCCCGCGGTGGTCAGAAAAGGCACTTTTTTGCACAATTTTTTTTTTCTTCGAATATCGATTGTGATCACAAGTCGGTGCATCTGGGGTGGTTTATTTGAGTTTTTTGAGAATGTATGGTGAAAAAAATGATAAATTTTCCAGCACAATGACATATTAAGGAATTTTAGAATTCAAACTTTTTTGAATTTTGAATTTTTTGGTTTAAATCACTCCTATGGCTATTTGGGAGTGTATTTCATGGCTCCCAGGCTTCATTGGCAAAATGCGAAGAAATGAGAATGATTTTTTTCTGGAGGTGTCATGTGTGAAAAATTACCATTTTTTCTCAGCCCCGCGGTGGTCAGAAAAGGCACTTTTTTGCACAATTTTTTTTTCTCCGAATATCGATTGTGATCATAAGTCGGTGCATCTGGGGTGGTTTATTTGAGTTTTTTGAGAATGTATGGTGAAAAAAATGATAAATTTTCCAGCACAATGACATATTAAGGAATTTTAGACTTCAAACTTTTTTGAATTTTGAATTTTTTGGTTTAAATCACCCTATGGCTATTTGGGAGTGTATTTCATGGCTCCCAGGGTTCATTGGCAAAATGCGAAGAAATGAGAATGATTTTTTTCTAGAGGTGTCATGTGGGAGAAATTACCATTTTTTCACAGCCCCGCGGTGGTCAGAAAAGGCACTTTTTTGCACAATTTTTTTTTCTCCGAATATCGATTCTGATCACAGGTGGTGCATCTGGGGTGGTTTATTTGAGTTTTTTTGAGAATTTATGGTGAAAAAAATGATAAATTTTCCAGCACAATGACATATTAAGGAATTTTAGAATTCAAACTTTTTTGAATTTTGAATTTTTTGTTTTAAATCACTCCTACGGCTATTTGGGAGTGTATTTCATGGATCCCAGGGTTCAATGGCAAAATGCGACGAAATATGAATGATTTTTTCCTGGAAGTGTCATGTGTGAAAAATTACCATTTTTTCACAGCCCCGCGGTGGTCAGAAAAGGCACTTTTTTGCCCAATTTTTTTTTCTCTGAATATCGATTCTGATCACAGGTCGGTGCATCTGGGGTGGTTTATTTGAGTTTTTGAGAATGTATGGTGAAAAAAATGATAAATTTTCCAGCACTATGACATATTAAGGAATTTTAGAATTCAAACTTTTTTGAATTTTGAATTTTTTGGTTTAAATCACTCCTATGGCTATTTGGGAGTGTATTTCATGGCTCCCAGGGTTCATTGGCAAAATGCGAAGAAATGAGAATGATTTTTTTCTGGAGGTGTCATGTGTGAAAAATTACCATTTTTTCACAGCCCCGCTGTGGTCAGAAAAGGCACTTTTTTGCACAATTTTTTTTCTCCGAATATCGATTCTGATAACAGGTCGGTGCATCTGGGGTGGTTTATTTGAGTTTTTTGAGAATGTATGGTGAAAAAAATGATAAATTTTCCAGCACAATGACATATTAAGGAATTTTAGAATTCAAACTTTTTTGAATTTTGAATTTTTTGGCTTAAGTCACTCCTACGGCTATTTGGGAGTGTATTTCATGGATCCCAGGGTTCAATGGCAAAATGCGAAGAAATAAGAATGATTTTTTTTGGAGGTGTCATGTGTGAATAATTACCATTTTTTCACAGCCCCGCGGTCGTCAGAAAAGGCACTATTTTGCACAATTTTTTTTCTCCGAATATCGATTTGTGATCACAGGTTGGTGCATCTGGGGTGGTTTATTTGAGTTTTTTGAGAATTTATGATGAAAAATGATAAATATTTCAGCACAATGACATATTAAGGTATTTTTAGAATTCAAACTTTTTTAAATTTTGAATTTATTGTTTTGAATCACTCCTACGGCTATTTGGGAGTGTATTTCATGGATCCCAGGGTTCAATGGCAAAACGCGAAGAAATAAGAATGATTTTTTCTGGAGGTGTCATGTGTGAAAAATTACCATTTTTTCACAGCCCCGCGGTGGTCAGAAAAGGCTCTTTTTTGCACAATTTTTTTTTCTCCGAATATCGATTCTGATCACAAGTCGGTGCATCTGGGGTGGTTTATTTGAGTTTTTTGAGAATGTATGGTGAAAAAAATGATAAATTTTCCAGCACAATGACATATTAAGGAATTTTAGAATTCAAACTTTTTTGAATTTTTTGTTTTAAATCACTCCTACGGCTATTTGGGAGTGTATTTCATGGATCCCAGGGTTCAATGGCAAAATGCGAAGAAATAAGAATGATTTTTTTCTGGAAGTGTCATGTGTGAAAATTTACCATTTTTTCACAGCCCCGCGGTGGTCAGAAAAGGCACTTTTTTGCACAATTTGTTTTTCTCTGAATATGGATTCTGATCACAGGTCGCTGCATCTGGGGTGGTTTATTCGAGTTTTTTGAGAATTTATGGTGAAAAAATGATAAATTTTCCAGCACAATGACATATTAAGGTATTTTTAGAATTCAAACTTTTTTAAATTTTGAATTTTTTGGTTTAAATCACTCCTATGGCTATTTGGGAGTGTATTTCATGGCTCCCAGGCTTCATTGGCAAAATGCGAAGAAATGAGAATGATTTTTTTCTGGAGGTGTCATGTGTGAAAAATTACCATTTTTTCTCAGCCCCGCGGTGGTCAGAAAAGGCACTTTTTTGCACAATTTTTTTTTCTCCGAATATCGATTGTGATCATAAGTCGGTGCATCTGGGGTGGTTTATTTGAGTTTTTTGAGAATGTATGGTGAAAAAAATGATAAATTTTCCAGCACAATGACATATTAAGGAATTTTAGAATTCAAACTTTTTTGAATTTTTTGGTTTAAATCACTCCTATGGCTATTTGGGAGTGTATTTCATGGCTCCCAGGGTTCATTGGCAAAATGCGAAGAAATGAGAATGATTTTTTTCTGGAGGTGTCATGTGTGAAAAATTACCATTTTTTCTCAGCCCCGCGGTGGTCAGAAAAGGCACTTTTTTGCACAATTTTTTTTTTCTTCGAATATCGATTGTGATCACAAGTCGGTGCATCTGGGGTGGTTTATTTGAGTTTTTTGAGAATGTATGGTGAAAAAAATGATAAATTTTCCAGCACAATGACATATTAAGGAATTTTAGAATTCAAACTTTTTTGAATTTTGAATTTTTTGGTTTAAATCACTCCTATGGCTATTTGGGAGTGTATTTCATGGCTCCCAGGCTTCATTGGCAAAATGCGAAGAAATGAGAATGATTTTTTTCTGGAGGTGTCATGTGTGAAAAATTACCATTTTTTCTCAGCCCCGCGGTGGTCAGAAAAGGCACTTTTTTGCACAATTTTTTTTTCTCCGAATATCGATTGTGATCATAAGTCGGTGCATCTGGGGTGGTTTATTTGAGTTTTTTGAGAATGTATGGTGAAAAAAATGATAAATTTTCCAGCACAATGACATATTAAGGAATTTTAGACTTCAAACTTTTTTGAATTTTGAATTTTTTGGTTTAAATCACCCTATGGCTATTTGGGAGTGTATTTCATGGCTCCCAGGGTTCATTGGCAAAATGCGAAGAAATGAGAATGATTTTTTTCTAGAGGTGTCATGTGGGAGAAATTACCATTTTTTCACAGCCCCGCGGTGGTCAGAAAAGGCACTTTTTTGCACAATTTTTTTTTCTCCGAATATCGATTCTGATCACAGGTGGTGCATCTGGGGTGGTTTATTTGAGTTTTTTTGAGAATTTATGGTGAAAAAAATGATAAATTTTCCAGCACAATGACATATTAAGGAATTTTAGAATTCAAACTTTTTTGAATTTTGAATTTTTTGTTTTAAATCACTCCTACGGCTATTTGGGAGTGTATTTCATGGATCCCAGGGTTCAATGGCAAAATGCGACGAAATATGAATGATTTTTTCCTGGAAGTGTCATGTGTGAAAAATTACCATTTTTTCACAGCCCCGCGGTGGTCAGAAAAGGCACTTTTTTGCCCAATTTTTTTTTCTCTGAATATCGATTCTGATCACAGGTCGGTGCATCTGGGGTGGTTTATTTGAGTTTTTTGAGAATGTATGGTGAAAAAAATGATAAATTTTCCAGCACTATGACATATTAAGGAATTTTAGAATTCAAACTTTTTTGAATTTTGAATTTTTTGGTTTAAATCACTCCTATGGCTATTTGGGAGTGTATTTCATGGCTCCCAGGGTTCATTGGCAAAATGCGAAGAAATGAGAATGATTTTTTTCTGGAGGTGTCATGTGTGAAAAATTACCATTTTTTCACAGCCCCGCTGTGGTCAGAAAAGGCACTTTTTTGCACAATTTTTTTTCTCCGAATATCGATTCTGATAACAGGTCGGTGCATCTGGGGTGGTTTATTTGAGTTTTTTGAGAATGTATGGTGAAAAAAATGATAAATTTTCCAGCACAATGACATATTAAGGAATTTTAGAATTCAAACTTTTTTGAATTTTGAATTTTTTGGCTTAAGTCACTCCTACGGCTATTTGGGAGTGTATTTCATGGATCCCAGGGTTCAATGGCAAAATGCGAAGAAATAAGAATGATTTTTTTTGGAGGTGTCATGTGTGAATAATTACCATTTTTTCACAGCCCCGCGGTCGTCAGAAAAGGCACTATTTTGCACAATTTTTTTTCTCCGAATATCGATTTGTGATCACAGGTTGGTGCATCTGGGGTGGTTTATTTGAGTTTTTTGAGAATTTATGATGAAAAAATGATAAATATTTCAGCACAATGACATATTAAGGTATTTTTAGAATTCAAACTTTTTTAAATTTTGAATTTATTGTTTTGAATCACTCCTACGGCTATTTGGGAGTGTATTTCATGGATCCCAGGGTTCAATGGCAAAACGCGAAGAAATAAGAATGATTTTTTCTGGAGGTGTCATGTGTGAAAAATTACCATTTTTTCACAGCCCCGCGGTGGTCAGAAAAGGCTCTTTTTTGCACAATTTTTTTTTCTCCGAATATCGATTCTGATCACAAGTCGGTGCATCTGGGGTGGTTTATTTGAGTTTTTTGAGAATGTATGGTGAAAAAAATGATAAATTTTCCAGCACAATGACATATTAAGGAATTTTAGAATTCAAACTTTTTTGAATTTTTTGTTTTAAATCACTCCTACGGCTATTTGGGAGTGTATTTCATGGATCCCAGGGTTCAATGGCAAAATGCGAAGAAATAAGAATGATTTTTTTCTGGAAGTGTCATGTGTGAAAATTTACCATTTTTTCACAGCCCCGCGGTGGTCAGAAAAGGCACTTTTTTGCACAATTTGTTTTTCTCTGAATATGGATTCTGATCACAGGTCGCTGCATCTGGGGTGGTTTATTCGAGTTTTTTGAGAATTTATGGTGAAAAAATGATAAATTTTCCAGCACAATGCCATATTAAGGTATTTTTAGAATTCAAACTTTTTTAAATTTTGAATTTTTTGGTTTAAATCACTCCTATGGCTATTTGGGAGTGTATTTCATGGCTCCCAGGCTTCATTGGCAAAATGCGAAGAAATGAGAATGATTTTTTTCTGGAGGTGTCATGTGTGAAAAATTACCATTTTTTCTCAGCCCCGCGGTGGTCAGAAAAGGCACTTTTTTGCACAATTTTTTTTTCTCCGAATATCGATTGTGATCATAAGTCGGTGCATCTGGGGTGGTTTATTTGAGTTTTTTGAGAATGTATGGTGAAAAAAATGATAAATTTTCCAGCACAATGACATATTAAGGAATTTTAGACTTCATACTTTTTTGAATTTTGAATTTTTTGGTTTAAATCACCCTATGGCTATTTGGGAGTGTATTTCATGGCTCCCAGGGTTCATTGGCAAAATGCGAAGAAATGAGAATGATTTTTTTCTAGAGGTGTCATGTGGGAGAAATTACCATTTTTTCACAGCCCCGCGGTGGTCAGAAAAGGCACTTTCTTGCACAATTTTTTTTTCTCCGAATATCGATTCTGATCACAGGTGGTGCATCTGGGGTGGTTTATTTGAGTTTTTTTGAGAATTTATGGTGAAAAAATGATAAATTTTCCAGCACAATGACATATTAAGGAATTTTAGAATTCAAACTTTTTTGAATTTTGAATTTTTTGTTTTAAATCACTCCTACGGCTATTTGGGAGTGTATTTCATGGATCCCAGGGTTCAATGGCAAAATGCGAAGAAATATGAATGATTTTTTCCTGGAAGTGTCATGTGTGAAAAATTACCATTTTTTCACAGCCCCGCGGTGGTCAGAAAAGGCACTTTTTTGCCCAATTTTTTTTTCTCTGAATATCGATTCTGATCACAGGTCGGTGCATCTGGGGTGGTTTATTTGAGTTTTTTGAGAATGTATGGTGAAAAAAATGATAAATTTTCCAGCACAATGACATATTAAGGAATTTTAGAATTCAAACTTTTTTGTATTTTGAATTTTTTGGTTTAAATCACTCCTATGGCTATTTGGGAGTGTATTTCATGGCTCCCAGGGTTCATTGGCAAAATGCGAAGAAATGAGAATGATTTTTTTCTGGAGGTGTCATGTGTGAAAAATTACCATTTTTTCTCAGCCCCGCGGTGGTCAGAAAAGGCACTTTTTTGCACAATTTTTTTTTCTCCGAATATCGATTCTGATCATAAGTCGGTGCATCTGGGGTGGTTTATTTGAGTTTTTTGAGAATGTATGGTGAAAAAAATGATTAATTTTCCAGCACAATGACATATTAAGGAATTTTAGACTTCAAACTTTTTTGAATTTTGAATTTTTTGGTTTAAATCACCCTATGGCTATTTGGGAGTGTATTTCATGGCTCCCAGGGTTCATTGGCAAAATGCGAAGAAATGAGAATGATTTTTTTCTAGAGGTGTCATGTGGGAGAAATTACCATTTTTTCACAGCCCCGCGGTGGTCAGAAAAGGCACTTTTTTGCACGATTTTTTTTTCTCCGAATATCGATTCTGATCACAGGTGGTGCATCTGGGGTGGTTTATTTGAGTTTTTTTGAGAATTTATGGTGAAAAAAATGATAAATTTTCCAGCACAATGACATATTAAGGAATTTTAGAATTCAAACTTTTTTGAATTTTGAATTTTTTGTTTTAAATCACTCCTACGGCTATTTGGGAGTGTATTTCATGGATCCCAGGGTTCAATGGCAAAATGCGAAGAAATATGAATGATTTTTTCCTGGAAGTGTCATGTGTGAAAAATTACCATTTTTTCTCAGGCCCGCGGTTGTCAGAAAAGGCACTTTTTTGCACAATTTTTTTTTCTTCGAATATCGATTGTGATCACAAGTCGGTGCATCTGGGGTGGTTTATTTGAGTTTTTTGAGAATGTATGGTGAAAAAAATGATAAATTTTCCAGCACAATGACATATTAAGGAATTTTAGAATTCAAACTTTTTTGAATTTTGAATTTTTTGGTTTAAATCACTCCTATGGCTATTTGGGAGTGTATTTCATGGCTCCCAGGCTTCATTGGCAAAATGCGAAGAAATGAGAATGATTTTTTTCTGGAGGTGTCATGTGTGAAAAATTACCATTTTTTCTCAGCCCCGCGGTGGTCAGAAAAGGCACTTTTTTGCACAATTTTTTTTTCTCCGAATATCGATTGTGATCATAAGTCGGTGCATCTGGGGTGGTTTATTTGAGTTTTTTGAGAATGTATGGTGAAAAAAATGATAAATTTTCCAGCACAATGACATATTAAGGAATTTTAGAATTCAAACTTTTTTGAATTTTTAATTTTTTGGTTTAAATCACCCTATGGCTATTTGGGAGTGTATTTCATGGCTCCCAGGGTTCATTGGCAAAATGCGAAGAAATGAGAATGATTTTTTTCTAGAGGTGTCATGTGGGAGAAATTACCATTTTTTCACAGCCCCGCGGTGGTCAGAAAAGGCACTTTTTTGCACAATTTTTTTTTCTCCGAATATCGATTCTGATCACAGGTGGTGCATCTGGGGTGGTTTATTTGAGTTTTTTTGAGAATTTATGGTGAAAAAAATGATAAATTTTCCAGCACAATGACATATTAAGGAATTTTAGAATTCAAACTTTTTTGAATTTTGAATTTTTTGTTTAAATCACTCCTACGGCTATTTGGGAGTGTATTTCATGGATCCCAGGGTTTAATGGCAAAATGCGACGAAATATGAATGATTTTTTCCTGGAAGTGTCATGTGTGAAAAATTACCATTTTTTCACAGCCCCGCGGTGGTCAGAAAAGGCACTTTTTTGCCCAATTTTTTTTTCTCTGAATATCGATTCTGATCACAGGTCGGTGCATCTGGGGTGGTTTATTTGAGTTTTTTGAGAATGTATGGTGAAAAAAATGATAAATTTTCCAGCACTATGACATATTAAGGAATTTTAGAATTCAAACTTTTTTGAATTTTGAATTTTTTGGTTTAAATCACTCCTATGGCTATTTGGGAGTGTATTTCATGGCTCCCAGGGTTCATTGGCAAAATGCGAAGAAATGAGAATGATTTTTTTCTGGAGGTGTCATGTGTGAAAAATTACCATTTTTTCTCAGCCCCGCGGTGGTCAGAAAAGGCACTTTTTTGCACAATTTTTTTTTTCTCCGAATATCGATTGTGATCACAAGTCGGTGCATCTGGGGTGGTTTATTTGAGTTTTTTGAGAATGTATGGTGAAAAAAATGATAAATTTTCCAGCACAATGACATATTAAGGAATTTTAGAATTCAAACTTTTTGAATTTTGAATTTTTTGGTTTAAATCACTCCTATGAATATTTGGGAGTGTATTTCATGGCTCCCAGGGTTCATTGGCAAAATGCGAAGAAATGAGAATGCTTTTTTTCTGGAGGTGTCATGTGTGAAAAATTACCATTTTTTCACAGCCCCGCTGTGGTCAGAAAAGGCACTTTTTTGCATAATTTTTTTTCTCCGAATATCGATTCTGATAACAGGTCGGTGCATCTGGGGTGGTTTATTTGAGTTTTTTGAGAATTTATGGTGAAAAAATGATAAATTTTCCAGCACAATGACATATTAAGGAATTTTAGAATTCAAACTTTTTTGAATTTTGAATTTTTTGGCTTAAGTCACTCCTACGGCTATTTGGGAGTGTATTTCATGGATCCCAGGGTTCAATGGCAAAATGCGAAGAAATAAGAATGATTTTTTTTGGAGGTGTCATGTGTGAATAATTACCATTTTTTCACAGCCCCGCGGTGGTCAGAAAAGGCACTATTTTGCACAATTTTTTTTCTCCGAATATCGATTTGTGATCACAGGTTGGTGCATCTGGGGTGGTTTATTTGAGTTTTTTGAGAATTTATGATGAAAAAATGATAAATATTTCAGCACAATGACATATTAAGGTATTTTTAGAATTCAAACTTTTTCAAATTTTGAATTTATTGTTTTGAATCACTCCTACGGCTATTTGGGAGTGTATTTCATGGATCCCAGGGTTCAATGGCAAAACGCGAAGAAATAAGAATGATTTTTTCTTGAGGTGTCATGTGTGAAAAATTACCATTTTTTCACAGCCCCGCGGTGGTCAGAAAAGGCTCTTTTTTGCACAATTTTTTTTTCTCCGAATATCGATTCTGATCACAAGTCGGTGCATCTGGGGTGGTTTATTTGAGTTTTTTGAGAATGTATGGTGAATAAAAATGATAAATTTTCCAGCACAATGACATATTAAGGAATTTTAGAATTCAAACTTTTTTGAATTTTTTGTTTTAAATCACTCCTACGGCTATTTGGGAGTGTATTTCATGGATCCCAGGGTTCAATGGCAAAATGCGAAGAAATAAGAATGATTTTTTTCTGGAAGTGTCATGTGTGAAAATTTACCATTTTTTCACAGCCCCGCGGTGGTCAGAAAAGGCACTTTTTTGCACAATTTGTTTTTCTCTGAATATGGATTCTGATCACAGGTCGCTGCATCTGGGGTGGTTTATTCGAGTTTTTTGAGAATTTATGGTGAAAAAATGATAAATTTTCCAGCACAATGACATATTAAGGTATTTTTAGAATTCAAACTTTTTTGAATTTTGAATTTTTTGGTTTAAATCACCCTATGGCTATTTGGGAGTGTATTTCATGGCTCCCAGGGTTCATTGGCAAAATGCGAAGAAATGAGAATGATTTTTTTCTGGAGGTGTCATGTGTGAAAAATTACCATTTTTTCTCAGCCCCGCGGTGGTCAGAAAAGGCACTTTTTTGCACAATTTGTTTTTCTCTGAATATCGATTCTGATCACAGGTCAGTGCATCTGGGGTGGTTTATTTGAGTTTTTTGAGAATTTATGGTGAAAAAAATGATCAATTTTCCAGCACAATGACATATTAAGGAATTTTAGAAATTAAACTTTTTCGAATTTTGAATTTTTTGGTTCAAATCACTCCTACGGCTATTTGGGAGTGTATTTCATGGATCCCAGGGTTCAATGGCAAAACGTGAAGAAATAAGAATGATTTTTTTCTTGAGGTGTCATGTGTGAAAAATTACCATTTTTTCTCAGCCACGCGGTGGTCAGAAAAGGCACTTTTTTGCACAATTTTTTTTTCTCCGAATATCGATTGTGATCACAAGTCGGTGCATCTGGGGTGGTTTATTTGAGTTTTTTGAGAATGTATGGTGAAAAAAATGATAAATTTTCCAGCACAATGACTTATTAAGGAATTTTAGAATTCAAACTTTTTTGAATTTTTTTGTTTTGAATCACTCCTACGGCTATTTGGGAGTGTATTTCATGGATCCCAGGGTTCAATGGCAAAACGCGAAGAAATAAGTATGATTTTTTCTGGAGGTGTCATGTGTGAAAAATTACCATTTTTTCACAGCCGCGCGGTGGTTTTTGCACAATTTGTTTTTCTCTGAATATCGATTCTGATAACAGGTCGGTGCACCTGGGGTGGTTTATTTGAGTTTTTTGAGAATTTATGGTGAAAAAAATGATAAATTTTCCAGCACAATGACATATTAATGAATTTTAGAATTCAAACTTTTTAGCTCCCGCCGTCACCGTAGGTGAGACGGAGGGAGCTATGGATTCTACCTCCGTTTTTTTTTGGCCTCTTCTTTTGCCTATAACTTTGTAAGAAAATAAGCTAGGATAACAATTTTTGGTATGTGGGTTACTTCCAGGTGGCTAATGGACAGGTTAAAATATTTTTAATCTGAATTCAATACGCAAGGTTGTAGAGGAGAAAATGATGATGTTACGGCGTTGGGCCGTCCGTAAACAATTCGTTTCTGGAGCATATCTCTGAAAGTACTTGTCCGATTGTCTTCAAATTTTACACACAACACCCCCAGGGGGTCTAGTTGTGCCTTTTGGGGTATTTGAACTTTGACCTACTTCTGGTTCAGAACTATGACCTATTTAGACGTTTTGACGCGCACTTCGTTTCCGGAACAGATCTCGAAAAGTACTGGGCCGATGACAGTCATATTGCACATACATGTTCTCTAAGGTCCCTAGTTGTGCCTTTTCAGGTTTTTGGACCTTGACCTTGAAGTTGACCCAGCACTTTGACCTAATTTATAACATCGGTAAATCCGACTGAAAGATTTTGCGGAATATCATGAAAACCGCTCAAGATAGCTACACCATTACTATAAAACAAATTGTGAGGTTTCAGGAGAGGATGCATCTTGAAAAATTTCAGGTCGATAAAATTAAAAATGGCCGCCTATCGGCCATTATTCACCTCGACAGGCCTGATATTGCGGAATATCATGAAAACCGCTCAAGATAGCTACACCATTAATATCAAATAAATTGTAAGGCTTCAGGAGAGGATGCATTTTGAAAAAATGCAACTCGTCCAAGTTTAAAATGGCCGCCAATCGGCCATTATTCACTTTCACATGGCCGTTATTTGGTAAACTGTGCTAGATGGCTAGACCATTACTATAAAACAAAATGTGTGATTTCAGGAGAGGATGCATCTTGAAAAAATTCGACTCGATAAAATTCAAAATGGCCGCTTATCGGCCATTATTCACTTTCACATGGCCGTTATTTGGTCAACCGTGCTAGATGGCTAGACCATTACTGTAAAACAAAATGTGAGATTTCAGATGAGGATGCATCTTGAAAAAAATTGACTTGATCAAATTTAAAATGGCCGCCTTTTCGGCCATTATTCATTTTCACATGGCTGATATTTGGTAAACCGTGCTAGATGGCTAGACCATTACCTGATTACTATAAAACAAAGTGTGAGTTTTCGGGGGAGGATGCACCCTGAAAATTTTTAACTTACGAATTCAAAATGGCCGACAATCAGCATTATTTACCTCGATAGGCCTGATATCAGGTAAACCGTGCTAGATAGCTAGACCATTACTATAAAACAAAATGTGACGTTTCGAGAGAGGATGCCTTTTAAAAACTTTCGACTCAATCGAATTCAAAATGGCCGCCTATCGGCCACTATTTACTTTCACATTGCTGATATTTGGTAAACCGTGTTAGATAGCTGGACCATTACTATAAAACAAAATGTGAGATTACAAGAGAGGATGCATCTTGAAAAAAATTGACTCGATCAAATTCAAAATGACCACCTATCGGCCATTATTCACTTTCACATAGCCGGTTTTTGGTAACCGTACTAGATGGCTAGACCATTACCATGATCACTATCAAACAAAATGTGAGATTTCAGGAGAGGATGCATCTTGAAAAATTTTGACTTGATCAAATTCAATAGGGCCTCCTATCGGCCATTATTCACTTTCACATGGGCGATATTTGGTAAACCGTGCTAGATGGCTAGACCATTACTATAGAATGAAATGTGAGATTTCAGCTGAGAATGCATCTTGGAAAATTTTGACTTGATCAAATTCAAAATGGCCGCCTTTAGGCCATTATTCACTTTCACATGGCCGATATATGGTAAACCGTGCTAGATAGCTTGACGATTACTATAGAATGAAATGTGAGATTTCAGCTGAGGATTGATGCATCTTGAAAAATTCTGACTCGATCAAATTCAAAATGGCCCCCTATCGGCCATTATTTACTTTCACATGCCCAATATTTTGCAAACTGTGTTAGATGTTAGTCCATTACTATAAAACAAAATTTGAGGTTTCGGGGGGGAATGCACCCTAAGTTTTTAACTAATTTATATCGAATTCAAAATGACCGTAAATCAGCTATTAGTTAACTCGATTGGCCTGACATCGGGTAAACCGTGCCAGATAGGTAGACCATTACTGGGATACTGATTAGGATCATAAATTTCCATGGAGGTTTGCAATCTCTGACAGACTGTCTAGTTCTTATCTTACTCTTAGACTGGGCTTCTTAGACCTAGTTGTCTTGCGTCTTGATTTTTGACCTAGACTAGGACTACATTAATAACCCTATACAAAATTGCTTAAATCAAATTCTAATTCGGAGCGGGAGCTCCTGGACTTATGTAGTCTTGTATTTATTTGCTTATATAAGTAACTGCCGATAATACAGTTGTTGTAGTGTCTGCAACCAAAACTACCTACCAAAATCTTTATTGACATTGTCATGCCTTTTGTACCAATAAGCATTCCATGAATAATGTCTTTCAAACTACTGCAAGTTATGGTACTTAGAATATTTATGTAAAATTGCAATCTATTTACCATTTAAGCGCTACATTGCAAAAATTATTTTTTTTACCCGTTTGGAAGTTCTGTCTTGCTGCTGCGACCCACATATTCAAGTGGGTAAAAATTACTTCCATTTGCACAAGGTGAACCAAAACATATGTCAGTCTAGTAAGTTTAATCTTATTCTGCTAAGTTAATTAGCTCCCGCCGTCACCGTAGGTGAGACGGAGGGAGCTATGGATTCTACCTCCGGTTTTTTTTGGCCTCTTTTGCCTATAACTTTGTAAGAAAATAAGCTAGGATAACAATTTTTGGTATGTGGGTTACTTCCAAGTGGCTAATGGACAGGTTAAAATATTTTTAATCTGAATTCAATACGCAAGGTCGCAGAGGAGAAAATGATGTTACGGCGTTGGGCCTTTGGGCCGTCCGTAAACAACTCGTTTCCGGAGCATATCTCTGAAAGTACTTGTCCGATTGTCTTCAAATTTTACACACAACACCCCTAGGGGGTCTAGTTGTGCCTTTTGGGGTATTTGAACTTTGACCTACTTCTGGTTCAGAACTATGACCTATTTAGACGTTTTGACGCACACTTCGTTTCCGGAGCAGATCTCGAAAAGTACTGGGCCGATGACAGTCATATTGCACATACATGTTCTCTAAGGTCCCTAGTTGTGCCTTTTCAGGTTTTTGGACCTTGACCTTGGAGTTGACCCAGCACTTTGACCTAATTTATAACATCGGTAAATCCGACTGAAAGATTTTGCGGAATATCATGAAAACCGCTCAAGATAGCTACACCATTACTATAAAACAAATTGTGAGGTTTCAGGAGAGGATGCATCTTGAAAATTTTCAAGTTGATAAAATTAAAAATGGCCGCCTATCGGCCATTATTCACCTCGACAGGCCTGATATTGCGGAATATCATGAAAACCGCCCAAGATAGCTACATCATTAATATCAAATAAATTGTAAGGTTTCAGGAGAGGATGCACCTTGAAAAATTTCAAGTTGATAAAATTCAAAATGGCCGACTATCGGCTATTATTCACCTCGACAGGCCTGATATTGTGGAATATCATGAAAACCGCTCAAGATATCTACACCATTACTATAAAACAAATTGTAAGGCTTCAGTAGAGGATGCATTTTGAAAAAATTCAACTTGCAACTCGTCCAAGTTCAAAATGGCCACCAATCGGCCATTATTCACTTTCACATGGCCGTTTTTTGGTAAACCGTGCTAGATGGCAAGACCATTACTATAAAACAAAATGTGTGATTTCAGGAGAGGATGCATCTTGAAAAAATTCGACTCGATAAAATTCAAAATGGCCGCTTATCGGCCATTATTCACTTTCACATGGCCGTTATTTGGTCAACCGTGCTAGATGGCTAGACCATTACTGTAAAACGAAATGTGAGATTTCAGATGAGGATGCGTCTTGAAAAAAATTGACTTGATCAAATTTAAAATGGCCGCCTTTTCGGCCATTATTCATTTTCACATGGCTGATATTTGGTAAACCGTGCTAGTTTATTTAAATATGCAATGGCTCGATACCGCGATCCACAACCCCAAGTGGTTGAAAATTACTCATATTTGTTTCATTTGAGACCAAACATTTACAAATATCGATGTTAAAACAGAAATTTTATTGCAAACAACACCCGGTTGAAAATGTGATCAACAGGCAAGGGATTATTACTGATTTCTTCTTTAACCCTTACATCGCCGGGACCGACTATAGTCGTCGTCTGCAGACATCAGATTCAGACGACTAAAGTCGGTCCCGGCGCTGTAAGAGTGAAAATAATTATGATGACCGTAGACCCATAACATGGGTATTCAAATGAATCAGAAAGAGCTGACTAAGACAATTATGACGATTTCTAATTGATTAAAACCCTTTGGTCTCCATGGTTTCCATCAAAAATTCAGCGCTTTAAGGGTCAAGTTATCTTATTTGAAGGGCAAATATAAAGGCTGAAAAAAATGGCCATTTATATACAGTGTACATTATTAGCACTTAGGGCTAAAATACAAGGAGTTTGTTAGAATGTTTGCACAATTATGTCTGATAATCATTTTCTTATGAGAAAAGAATTTGGCTCGACAATGGAACTTAGTGTGTATTAATTATGCTCAACTACAAATGGTCATCAGGGTTTCCACCAGGAATGTTTTGAGAAGGGGGGGGGGGGTCCAAAAAGAGGGGCATCTGTGGAGCCTCCCCCAGGATAATTTTTTTTAGTGTTTTCAATTTAGGTGCCTAAAATGACCTATTTTAAGTGAAATGACAGCAAAATATGAAATATATTTTTATTTTCTGTGCCAACCCCCTGTTGGGCTGAGTGGGGGGTCCGGACACACCCACCCCCCTGGCGAAAACCCTGGTCATCACATGGCCCAGTGCTTATCTTGTATATAGCCGTTTTTAGCTTTTTTTATTTGTCCTTTAAACAGGAAAATTTGACGGAAAAATGGGCCTTAACTTTACTACATTGACATGTGTTTTGATTCATATTGTACTTCAGAGCTTTAAGGGTATTGATATGTTTTATAACAAATATTTTCCAATCTACTTAAAAAACAATTAAGAACCTAATCATCTTGTTGTCAGGAACATGAATAATTTGTGATGCAGATGCGGTCATGAATCAAAATGGATCATTTTTTTACCAGAACATGCAAATACGTAAGGAATAATTACATGTCAGAAAACATTAAATATGTTAACTGATAAGAATGTTTTGCTGAGGCATTATTTTGTAAATTGATGTACTGAGATTGATGTACCTGGTGTCCTGTTTTTGGATGAAGTTAAGCAGTTGTCTTCCATAAATATAAAAAAACATCACAATGATAAGTTTTGCTCCTGTTGATTGGGTCTGTAATCAGAACATATAGTCGTAACCTAGCAGACACAATATACGTTTTGGTAATCAATGTTGGTTTAATTCTGGTCCAATGTTGTAGATGGTGGCCAATGTTAAACCAACATTGATTCAACGTATTGTCTCTTTGGTGAATCCTGTACTCAAATCTATTTTGATTCAGGGACCAAGATAAAAGTTTTATGTTTGAAAATAAAAAGGTCTCTTGTGTAAAACTCAATTTTCAACTTCCTTCTCCCAGTTTATTTAAGTTTTTGCATACTCTTAATTCCTACTGTGTAACTAGGCTTCAGCTGTGTCTTCAGCTGTCTCTTCATATTTGATTCACAACAAATTAACTCAAGCTCTGAGGCAGGTTTCTATAGTGTAGAGAGAGGGTGTCTCAGCATTGATGTGCATTTGATGATGTGGGTCTTACACTGGATGTATAAACTTGCACAGTGTGCATGTCCCGCTTTACACATTGTAATTCAAACGTTGCAGAAATGCACAATGCTAGCCCTAAACCACTTTCCCTGATATGAGGCATGGCAGTGGGAGAGCTATAACATGGATCTGCGGTGTAAAGATATTGAGCTGGAAGAATATTTTGTAAAAGGATGAGTGTATCATGTGTATGACGGTATGTTTTCGTGATCCTTTACTTAGATCTTATTAGACCAGTAACTATCTCAGGTTCTTGGAATATTTTCCTATCTTAGCTTCTGCAATGACTACTTAAGTGATTTTTTATTAAGCGCATGTGTAAAGATGCCATAACGATGCCATAAAGGATCTGAGCTTTCATCCCAGTCACCACGAGACATTGAGCCTTTGTTGGTTCCATGTTGGTCCATCGTCTACGATGCTGACCCAACATGGAACCAACAATGACTCAATGTCTCGTGTCCGTTTCGGTTGATATTTGTATTATGACAGTCATACTATCTACGAAAGCTTCACTTTCTCATCGACCATTTAAGTGTAATTGTAAAGCATGTATTTATCTTTTGTAAATTGTGAGTACAATTTTAAAATATACTTCGAAAAAATGCACTGTGTTAACCCTTCAAGCGCCACCTTGTGGAATTAAAATTTTACCCACTTGAAGTTGTGTCTTGCTGCAGCCACCCACAACTTCAAGTGGGTAAAATTACTTAACTATGTACAGTTTGTATCAAAATATTTTCAAATTTAATACTCGTTTCTTCTTTGAAGGACATATAAAATGACTGAAGACAGCTGTGCAAAGAAAAAATACAGTATCTGCTTACTTTACAAGTAGCAGGGTTCGCAATAGTCCTGGAAAGTCTTTGAATTAAAAAAAAATTCCAGGCCTCGAAAGTCTTGAATTTTGTTAAAAGTGCTTGAAAGTCCTGGAATTTTATATAGTGAGAAAAGCGATTCCAAAAAAGATGTGTTGCTAGGGTCTATCACTTAAAGAGTACAGACAAATTATTTGGTATATAAATTGTTTATTAAAAGATATAGGAAATGTAGTTTCAAGTTGGAATTTGTATTGTATGCACTTATGTTCTTGGAAAATCTGATTAGGTCCTGGAAAAGTCCTGGAATTCTGTGTCTTCATGGGAGTATGAACCCTGAGTAAGCAGATACTGCCTTTTGGCTTTGCAGAGCTGTGTAGATGTCATTAGCACTTTAAGAGTTGATAGAGCTCCAATAGCCAATTGCATCAACATGTAAGGCTAAACCTATGTCTATGTTGAAGCTCCTTAATCTGCAAACTTTAAGCTCTAGACATGAGATGCAGCACATTCTGTAATAATATAGTAAATTGAGAATGGTTACTTGGTATGTATTCTATCAGAATTAGTACCCTGTGGGCTTTTATTTAATTTGATACCATTAGACAATTAAAAATCCTTCCTTTCTTAAGGTGGAATGAAACCAAAAGGAAAACCTGGGTGTTAAGAAAACCCAAACAAAATGACTTAGTTGTTTGTAGGATCGTACTTAGCAACAGTAATCTGACAACACAATTTTGCGAACATAAACTTATTTTGTTGATAAAATGTACACAATTGCGATTTTTGACTAATGTATGTGTGTAAATCATGCAAATATGTACATATAATTAGATACTAGTCGGCTGAGTCACTAGAGACCATATTGTTATTGTTTGTAGAAATTGCTTATGTTGCTGTAGGAACAATGTGTTTGTTTCAAAAAGATGTATACATGTATGAATTTGTAAAAAATGCTGTAAAAAATTATGTCTGAATAAACTTCTTTCTCCAGTAGTGTGGAAAAGCATATTACTCCATCCGTGATTTGACTCATGACTTAAATACTCTCATGCAAACAGTTGTAACTACTTAATATTTAGGTCAGCTGTTACTACCTTTTACCTCTCCATGACAGAATAGTAACCCAGCAAACACGGGGCATTCACCCAATTCTGTCTCGATGTTGGGCCAGCATCGAAACAGCATTGGGTGAATGCCCCGTGTTTGCTGGGAAGTAGTGATTACATTTAAGCATAAACAGATCTGACTGAGGTCCAATTAGACACCTGTGATCATGAGAATGTTGTTTAAATCTTGACGAGTTTTGCAGAGTGAGGTCTAGCTTGGAATCAACTCTTTGCATTTGGTGCATGATGTACACAATTTTGTCATTTCAATGTGGGGTAAACACATACGGTATGTCGTTTGAACAAAAATGCTGAGTCATCGTCTGGAGCACATTAGAAGTCAGATGGATTTGAGACTACGTATTCTGTTGTACTTACTCTGTTAATTTTCTTTGCATGAAATTGTTTGTATTTTTCCATTTTACTGTTTTTTTTCTAGATAAGGACTATTTCACAGGGTACGAAGAGGATAATTCATGTTATATAATATTTACAGGCGTCATACATGTATGTCTACTGATAGCATCATCTGTCTCCGATTCATTTGAATACCTATGTCATGGGTCTACGGCTATTAGAAATATTTCCATACTTTCAGTACGGGGACCGTCTTTATACGTCAGAGTGTGACATCTACAGACGTCAGATTCTGACGTATAAAAAAAAACGGTCCCCGCGCTGAAGTGTTAAAATGTCTCTGTATTGTATGATTTAAGGAACTGACAGTGTGAATTAGATACATGTTATGTTTCAAGATCTAACTTAGAGGGTTGTATGCAGTTTTCCAACCAAACTTTTGGTGTGTTTTTGCAGATTTTTGTGATGAGGAGAATGGCCCTATTCTCAGGCCAGTGTTTTCCTCGGCGTTGCCTGGTACAAAGTGTGCGCTCGAATGACCACCACGGGCCCAGGCAAGATAGCCCTTTCTATTTCTGAAACTCACCCAATTTCTAGCTTGTTTTGTACATTTGCAAATTCCTTTTTTTCTACAGTGTATTTTGATAACTGATCGGTTAGCAGTAACATACGCTAGTTGTTGTCCCCAGCAAACACAAGACGTTGTCCCGATGTTGGGCCAACGCTAGGCCACCGTCTACGACGCTGGCCCAGCATTGGCCCAACTTCGGGACAACGTCTCGTGTTTGCTGGGTTGTCTCTGGTTGTAGTATCCACGTGTATCTTTTAGCGTGCCTTTGGAAGTTAAGGGTCATATATGCCACTTGCTGAATACGAACCTTCACTGCCAAAAGGGAGTTTACTTTCATGTATCTGTGATAACATTTGTTATAAGTTAAGTTGTATCAATTTATTTGGCCAAATAGAAACACTAGCATCTTTAATATTCATATTTTTTTTTACCAAGGGCACCACTATGCTTACTTCATAGAATTTTTGTTTGAAGACTGCATACAAATAGATGTGTATCATAATTTTACATACTGTACAGATCATTCGGAATATTCTAAGTCTCAAATTCAGAATATCGGGACAGGAATTCGGGACAGACAGATCAGCCTGGCCATCTTAAATAGTCCTGACTCTGTTAACGGCCATGACAAGTCCTGTGTATGTTGATTAGGTGAGGCCTAGGTATTGTCAGGACAAGTCCCGAATAGTCAGATTAAAAATTGGGCAAATATCGTATCAGTTTTTCATCTTGTCAATCAGTCAACCCTTTCAGCGCGGGGACCATCTTTGTACATCAGAAGCAATCTAAGAGCAGATTGTGACGTGTAAGGATGGTCCCTGCACTGAGGGAATTAAAAATTATATTGCCCATAGATCCATAACATAGGTATTCAAATCAAGCAGAAAGGGCTAACTGAGACATTTATGATGATTTCAAATTGAAAACCATTGGTCTCCAGGGCTTTATACAAAGATATTTCAGCACGTTAAAGCTTTCAAGCCTAAATTTACCATTTTCATCTTCATCCACTACAAGCCGCGAATTGCTGTCTCAGTTCCCGACTTGTAGTGGATGAAGATGATTTGAAGTGGGTGAAAAATTAAAGAAATTGCCATGTATTGGTAAACCAGTTTCATGGAAATTTTCCTTCTAAAACTCTTAATTTTAGGAAAATTAGGTCTGTTTTCAGGGATGTAAAATGATGCTTTAATGCTTGAAGGGTTAAGATGTGTCCTAACTTTAAACGTTCAGAATGATCTGTACAGTATATATGTTCAAGACAAGTTTCAAATCAAATAATATGCCGTTGAAATTGATAAAATAGATTGTTGTAGATATTCAGTGAGAAAATTCACAAATAGGTATATTTTCTGTCATTTGATGCTGGGAATTGTGTTGGCAATTGCAGCTTCACGTGAATGAAAACGATTCAACAGTACAAAAGGTAATAGCAAAAGAGTGGCTTCAGAAATGACGCTCTACTCTGATTGCTGTGTGCCATATTTTGTTACAAAATGTATGTGATTAACATACTTTAATGTACATATCATCTGTCTTTTATTCCGCTTTTACACATCCTCACTCGAGCAAGTTTGTGTTATTCTAGGTACGTAATCGCTAGCGCACTGACCTATTCAATTAAAATTTCAACCCACTTGAAGCTGTGTCTCGCTACCGCGATCCACAACTTCAAGCGACTAAAAATTTGTGTTATTAACCAAATTTATATCCTAACATATATCAGTGTTTCAGGATTGGAAGCATATATTACTTTTAACAACTGGTACTTATATACAGTTGCTAGTAAAAAGAATGTCTACTGTAGTCGACATCAGTGCTCTAAGGGTTGATTATCATCACCTCACGTCATAAATATGTATTAATATGACGTTTATTGTCTGAGATACCTATTGTTTGTAACCCACGTCCAATAAGTCATTATTAAATGAGGCTACATCCACGATATTTATTCTAATAAATGACCTGGGTGTTAATTAGAATACCCCCCCCCCCTCTTGAGGTTACAGGGGTGGTGGGCATATATTATAGTGTAGTTATTTAATGTCTATATAGTCTTATCATGATCGCGGATTTTGTGTTCAAATCAGAGGAGTGGCCGTTTATTGGAATATGGGTGTTTATTAGAATAAATACGGTATGTTATCCTTTGCTGCATTGTTTTGAAAGTATTTTTCATTCATTTGATAAAAAATCTTTATATATGAAAAATAGACATCTACAATATGGAATTATTGGATTAACTAAGCATCTACAAAAACTATTTGATAGAATTCCGTGGTATTTCTATTGATCAAATACATGCTTGATACTGTATATATACAGTTCCAGCACCACAAGGGTTAACCCTTAAAGTGCTAACCACATCATATTGTCAATATTCAAGTTATTTTTACTCACTTGAAGTTTTTGGTCGCGGTAGCGAGACAAAACTTCAAGTGGGTAAAAATTTAAATTCCATAACTTAGCGCTTTAAGGGTTTACTCATTGGACGTTTTTAGTACCTATTTATAGGTACCTCAGTTCTGGGTGTACTATGTTATGTTCATAGAATTGTTGAATGTGCTCTGATTCTACAATCTTAACCCTTGGAACACTGATGTCGACTACAGTAGACATTCTGTGTTTTAATTAGCTTCTGTATAACCCCTGATAATCAGTTGTTAAAAGTAAAATATGCCTTCAATCTTGAAGCACTGATATATATTGGGACTTAAAATTCACAAATCACATACATTTTCAGTCACTTGAAGTTGTGTATCGCGGTAGCGAGACGCAACTTCAAGTGACCGAAAATTTAAATAGAACAGCTCAGTGATCTAAGGGTTAAGCACGCGCTTACTCATGAATCTTGCCACAGGTCTGTGAGTTTAAAATTGCTCAGAATCATATTAATTGTATCAGGTGAACCTGATTTGAAACTGCCATGCGGCTCACTTATGAAGTGAGCAGTTAATCATGTTAATGTCTTCTGGCCTTGTATTTCAATGTAGATGTTATTGGATAGATTATTAACCCTTCAAAGGGCTAATCATCTGTTTTAGCCCTTTGTTTTAGGAATTTGTGAGTCGTTAGAGTGCGACACACCTTCAAGTGGGTAGGTAGCACTTTAAGGGTTAGTAGGGATTTTTACGATTTTTCCAACATCTACCATCTTTAGGATTTCTTGAGGGTGGAGAGATGCCCAACTCATGTACTGTACAAGAAAATACAAAATACAAAATTGGGTGTTAAGGAATTTTTATTTAAAATATTTTTCGAGAGCATCATTTTAAAATTTAAAAAATAATGTTTCATTTGGGGAGAGCATGTAGCAGCTATATTTATATGGATGACTAAACAATAAGAAAAAACTTATTGTTACTTTTTAAGTGCCAACCTGCTGCAAACCATAAGATTTTTGTTGGCATCACGTTTAAGCATGATGATTGATTTCACAGTAATTTATGAACAAAGAATACTTTACTGGCAGAAGACTTATTTGTATACTATCTAGAATTAAAGCAGATCTATCGACATTCAATTAATTAATATATCAAATCCTACAACGTTTGAGTGAGTAAACACTTTTATTCATTGATGAGAAAATCTTGTTTCTATCAACCTATCTATTTTTGAGGTAACTGTACCTAATGACTTCACCCAGTGAGTGTACTATTTGTGCTAATTAACCCAATATTGTAATTGTGTCATGGATTATTTTTATATACCGGTATCTCCTCTCTGATTTCATTTTCATTTCAAATTATAACAGTTTTACAGATAGTGTTGTAGATAATTCAAGTTTGCATTTAAATATATTTCCTTACTGTCTAAGGGGGAATATCTGACAAGGCATTGAATGTGTGGGTGGGTAATGCAAAAATTAGAAAACGGTGAGCATTTCTTTTTTTTGGAAAATGTTTTTTATTCTTTCTAACACATTTTTTTCGGAAAAGCGTGTTTGTGCAAATGTTTTCTTTCAGTCAAGCGAGCAGTCGCTAAAAATTCAGAGGTCTATGTAAAACATGCCAAAAATACAAATGGTATTAGAGACTTGATGTTGTTTTCATGGCTATTATCTCCATAATATGTGATGAACAAGCGGCGTATCAATTGTTAAAAGATAGTAGAAATGTTCTGATATATCAATCAATATTTTCATTTTTCGTATTCAAAAACACAAATAATTGGTTTGTACTGCATTCAAATTAAACAAAACGGCTGTTTTTTTAATATTCAAACGATTAGTTCAATTAAACTGATTCAAAAATAGAATCGCCCCCAACCTGCTGTGTATCCCCCATAGATTTCATGGATGTGTGCATTCTTAAGAGAGGGGCATTGTAGTCTGTATTGGTTTAAAATATCTTGTCGATTAAAAACTTTTTGTTATTGGTGTAATCAGTCAACCAAGATGACAAAATTCTTTTAATACAGACAGACAGACAGACATTTTATTGAAAGAAAAGTCATTACAGACTTATTTGTCATAGAAGTGAAAGAGATATATGAAACATATATTTTACCAGTGAGCTTTGCTAGTAATATGTTGATTAGTGCCTATGATTATCTGCGTTTATAATGTAATCACATGTATGTAACTCTAGTCTACTCTATGTACATGTATATATTCATATTTTATATTCCCCTATCTTTACATGCTCACATATCTAAACGTTTTATTTCAAGCAATGTCGCAATGTTTATTCACTACATGTATTTACGTTAATATTATAGTTTATCATGTGTGGGAACAGCCAAATATTACAATAAATGTCACAAAAAGGCACATGTCATAATTTATGTTAGGCCCCTGCACTATATTATTGTAAATAATGCAGAATGGTTTTCAGCATTGAAATCATAATTTAATCTTTCCATATCATCTTTTTTCAAGTGTAATCAAATGCTAAGCATTTTGTAATTCACTCCAGTGTTATCAAGTTTATCATACGCACGCCAAACTATCTATGTATTCTCCTTGAACGTACAGTTACTATCTGTTTATGCCACCGATTACACTACTTTAATGTAGAACTTTATTGTACTACATGTACTCGTCATGCTGCTATTCTAATTAAATAGGATCTTCTTATCAGCTAGTCTGATGTCGTTATCGGTCCTATAATTAAAGCATATTTCTTAACATTAGAATGCATGTTTTTTTTTTACGCATCATCTGCTATCACTTGAACATTATAACCTGTTTTTTTAAAGTTTTTTTGACAGAAGAAAGTGGTTGTCGTAAAAGTTCACAAAATCAACAATGCTAAACACATTTCTTATTCATGATATTGGTGAATGAATGGTGTTGTCACTTTTAGTTTGGTTATTAAATTCTCAACGAAAAAATAAAACTGCATTAACCATTTCAGCGTCTTTAGACGTCAGAATGTGAAGTCTAAAGACGGTCCCCGCACTGAAAGAATTACAAAAATTATAATGTTCGTGGACCATAACATAGGTATTCAAATGAAGCGTAAAGCGCTGACCAAGACATTTATGATGATTTTTCATTGAAAAAAATATTTGGTCTCCATGGTTTATACAAACATATTTCGGCATTGTACAATGTTGTAAGGATTAAAACAATATTATTGTTGTGATTTATCATCTCACTGCCATCCGTATTGGGGTGAGAAGGAGGTAGGCGGTGTTCAAATCCATACAAATAGTGTTTGTATTCCAGGACTTTGTGAACTTTGAGAAGACCCTTAATCACCCGACATAAACTATTGTTTGGCTAAAATAAAAAATGAGGTCCACGTATATAAAATGAAAACCTCGGCGGTGTTTTGTTTCAACAAATCGTCTCCAGCAAACACAAAACATTTGTATAACATTTATGCAATGCTGGTCCAACGTCCAAAACGTTGGGCCGACGTTGTATAAATGTTATACAAAGGTTTTGTGTTTGCTTGGTAGCCCTAGAATTTCATATAAAATTGCATACATGCATGTGATCTTTTGTTTCCATTGGCAACAAAATATCAATATGATTCTAAGTAAAGTGATCTTTAAAAGCTTGTGTGGAGTTGTATTTCATTTTATATTGTAAAACAGACCACGTAAGATTTAACAGATTGATATTTTAGAAATATTTATATTAAGACATCCCGTGTATATTATACTCTATGGATGATACCTTTTTTACTGACGCATATTATAACCATGTTGTTGATATATATAGGGCTATATATTTATTGTCCCTAAAAGGGAATCTAAATAGTTGAATGGTCATATTATGTGAAAAATAAACAGCATATTTTGACGTTTTTTCTTTTTTTTTTTGATGAAGCAGACCAGAAGCGGGCTGCTTACTCATTCAATACAGTCCGCCTCCTCCGCCACCAGTTATTTGTTTTCTAAATAGCAACAAAAATAAAAACTCTTGTTTGAACTCGATAAATTATTTTTTTTGCTCCCTGCCCCGTTCGCCCGCCGTCTCCGCCGCCATTTTTGGCTACTGCTCCAACATGGTCAATAATTATACAACCATTCAACCCCCTAGCAAAATGTTTTTTTCGAAGATCAAGGTCGAAGATTCAAGAACATTTATTAGTTTGTCGACTCGACAAACTTTTAGGTTGACTTTCCACGCAAACGTCTGTCGTTAACTTCCGTTACTATCTGTTCTGTCTGTGGAATGTCAGAAGGCAATATCTGCTCCCTGGTATACTAGGCATTTACTGCTTTTTTACTGGCGTCCCGTCTCTTCGTGCCACAGCGCTGCCAAAAGGCCGTATTTGCTCACTTGTAAATCAAGTATATACTTCCTTTCCGCTGATGTCACTGCCTCGAGTTGCCGGTGTTCCCTGCAAAAATGAGACCTTTAGCCAATGCTGATTTACAGCTGAGCCATGTTCGTAGACGATGGGCCAGCAGTAAGCTAGCATTGGGTGAACGTTTATCTTGTTAAGGCCTATATACTGGTATTCCAATGCTGGGCTAATGTCAGCCCAGTGTTGTAAATAGTGGGCCACCATCAGGCTAACATGGTGTCAATGACTCGAGTTTGCTGATCAGCTGTGACCGCAACCCGGCAAACATGAGGCATTGACCCAATGTTGTTCTAATGCCGTCTTCGACTTCCGCACAACATTAAATCAACATTGGGTCAATGTCAATGTTTGTGAACGACAGCAGTCTGACGCGGAAGGGCTCGCCACCTTCTCCCACCCCTCTCTGCCTCACTTGACACAACTGTGTTATGTTACGCAATATAACAATTAGGTCTTGGCTAAGATATTTATCTCCAAAAATAGCAAATTTTGTATTATTAAAAATAGATTTTTTGACTTGGCAGTAAAAGGCATTGCCCATTGATATAATTTATACAGTTCTGGTGTAAAATATGACCGAATAATGTAATTTATTACAATGCCTGATCATGTGGTAAGTTAACCCTTTCATTACGACCATCTGACATGAAAAAGGGACAAAGTATGGTGAAATAAACATTTTTAGTTTGTCGACTCGACACACTTTTAACCTGGTTTTCCACACAAACGTCTGTTCTGTCTGTGCAATGTCAGAAGGCAATATCTGCTCCCTGGTATACAAGGCATTTACGGCTTTTTAACTGGCATCCCGTCTCTTCCTGCCATAGCGCTGCCAAAAGGCCGTATTTGTTAACTTGTAAATCAAGTATATACTTCCTTTCCGCTGATGTCACTTCCTCCTTTTGGCTTGCACTGATCCAATGTTGGTTAAATGTTGTGCCATCATCTATGACACACTTCCAACATTTATCCAACATTGTGTCAGGGTATTGAGTTGCCGGTGTTCCCTGCAAAAATGAGACCTTTAGCCAATGCTGTTTTACAGCTGAACCATGGTCGTAGACGATGGGCCATCAGTAAGCTAGCATTGGGTGAATGCTTATTTTGTTAGGCCTATATACTGTTATGCCGATGCTGGGCTAATGTCGGCCCAGTGTTGTAAACGGTGGGCCACTATCAGGCTACATTGTGTCGATGACTGAGTTTGCTGATCAGCTGTGACCGCAACCCAGCAGACAAGGCATTGACCCAAAGTTGTTCTAATGCTTCGACGTCGACACAACATTAAAACAACATTGGGTTAATGCCTCGTGATAGCTGGGTAGGTGTTCATGAATGCCAGCAGTCTGTCGCGGGAGGGCTAGCCACTTTCTCCCACTCCTCTCTGCCGCACTTGACACAACCGTGTTATGTTGCGCAATATAACAATTAGGTCTTGGCTAAGATATTTATCTCCAAAACTTGCAAATTTTGTATTAATATAATTAGATTTTTGGACTCGGCAGTAAAAGGCATTGAACATTGATATAATTTATACACTTCTGGTGTGAAAAATGACCGAATAATGTCATTTATTGCAATGCCCGATCATGTGGTAAGTTAACCCTTTCATTACGACCATCTGACATGAAAAGGGGACAAAGTATGGTGAACTATACATTTTTATTTATCAAGTTTATTTTTCCTGAGTTTGTGTCCTATTTAGGGGAAATAGGTGTGCTGTTTGTGAGAAACGGTTGACATTTCTGTACACCAGTCCTTGTGAGTATATCCAATATATCGTTTGGGGTCCCTAGGTTAGGTAGGCCTAATTTCGTTTTTAAGAAGTGTTCAGATAAAATATATGTTCATGATTAAATATAGTGATTAGACCGTAAAGGGTTTTGATTGGAATAATATTGGCTAAGCGTCGCAGACAGTGGCCCAGCATTACATCAGCATTGGGCCAATGTATGGTGTTATCTGGTGTTTCTGCCGCCTGATGCAAAGAATACCCAGTGCCTGACTTATAAAGAGTAGGCCTAATTGTGGAATTCCCACAAAAAATAAAACTGGCCCAACATCATTCTATCGCTGCGTCACACTTTGAGCAATATCTTTGTTTTTGACGCAACAAGTTAATTTCAGTGGGCCATAGGATTTTTGAAGAAAATGCCCTGCCTGCTGAATTAAAGGAACTGGCTCAGGCTAAAATCATAAAAAAATCAGTGATTCTATTTTGGCTTATTAATATGACCATATAATGTAAACATGTCCATAGAATAGAACTGCAATTTTTTTTTTAATTTTTGTGCTGTGCATTTACCAGTTAGGCTAGATATAGAGACGGAATTCCCGTATTTCTTATTTTTAGCTCCGGCCGTCACCGTAGGTGAGACGGAGGGAGCTATGGATTCTACCTCCGTTTTTTTTTTGCCTCTTCTTTTGCCTATAACATTGTAAGAAAATAAGCTGGGATAACGATTTTTGGTATGTGGGTTACTTCCAGGTGGCTAATGGACATGGTAAAATATTTTAAATCTGAATTCAATACGCAAGGTCGCAGAGGAGAAAATGATGATGTTACGCCGTTGGGCCGTCCGTAAACAATTCGTTTCTGGAGCATATCTCTGAAAGTACTTGTCCGATTGTCTTCAAATTTTACACACAACACCCCTAGGGGGTCTAGTTGTGCCTTTTGGGGAATTTGAACTTTGACCTACTTCTGGTTCAGAACTATGACCTATTTAGACGTTTTGACGTGCACTTCGTTTCCGGAGCAGATCTCGAAAAGTACTGGGCCGATGACAGTCATATAGCACATACATGTTCTCTAAGGTCCCTAGTTGTGCCTTTTCAGGTTTTTGGATCTTGACCTTGAAGTTGACCCAGCACTTTGACCTAATTTATAACATCGGTAAATCCGACTGAAAGATTTTGCGGAATATCATGAAAACCGCTCAAGATAGCTACGTCATTACTATAAAACAAATTGTGAGGTTTCAGGAGAGGATGCATCTTGAAAAATTTCAAGTCGATAAAATAAAAAATGGCCGCTTATTTGCCATTATTCACCTCGACAGGCCTGATATTGCGGAATATCATGAAAACCGCTCAAGATAGCTACACCATTAATATCAAATAAATTGTAAGGTTTCAGGAGAGGATGCATCTTGAAAAATTTCAAGTTGATAAAGTTCAAAATGGCCGCCTATCGGCCATAATTCACCTCGACAGGCCTGATATTGTGGAATATCATGAAAACCGCTCAAGATATCTACACCATTACTATAAAACAAATTGTGAGGCTTCAGGAGAGGATGCAATTTGAAAAAATGCAACTCGTCCAAGTTCAAAATGGCCGCCAATCGGCCATTATTCACTTTCACATGGCCGTTATTTGGTAAACCGTGCTAGATGGCTAGACCATTACCTGATTACTAAAAAACAAAGTGTGAGTTTTCGGGGGAGGATGCACCCTGAAAATTTTTAACTTACGAATTCAAAATGGCCGACAATCAGCATTATTTACCTCGATAGGCCTGATATCAGGTAAACCGTGCTAGATAGCTAGACCATTACTATAAAACAAAATGTGACGTTTCGAGAGAGGATGCCTTTTAAAAACTTTCAACTCAATCGAATTCAAAATGGCCGCCTATTGGCCACTATTTACTTTCACATTGCTGATATTTGGTAAACCGTGCTAGATAGCTGGACCATTACTATAAAAAAAATGTGAGATTACAAGAGAGGATGCATCTTGAAAAAAATTGACTCGATCAAATTCAAAATGGCCGCCTATCGGCCATTATTCACTTTCACATAGCCGTTTTTTGGTAACCGTACTAGATGGCTAGACCATTACTATAAAACAAAATGTGAGATTTCAGGAGAGGTTGCATCTTGAAAAATTTTGACTTGATCAAATTCAAAATGGCCTCCTTTAGGCCATTATTCACTTTCACATGGCCGATATTTGGTAAACCGTGCTAGATAGCTAGATGATTACCGTATTTCGCGGGGTATAGTACGCACCTGTGTATAGTTCGCAGGTACCAATATTTGTACAAAAAAACACAGATAGTACGCACCGTTGGATAGTACGCACCAGGGTGGTGAGTATCTACACAGTCTGTCTGGCTGAGTGAACCCTAGCACCCAAAGCGTGCTGAGAGTGGGATTAAGGCATTCGAAGCTTGTATGAAAGCTTTCTCTTAGCCTATCCAAATATTTCATTAGTATATAATACTCATTGGAGAATGTCTGGTTGGCAAGGGAGGCAAGGAACCTGGAAACAGAAGCATTTTAGAATTTAATTAATTTTGATGCGCCCTCGGCGAACAGAGGGTCGCGGTGGTCTAAATGAGGTGTTGAATCAGCCGGTAGCTACCCTATGTCTCGTTTCTTAACTCTTGAAATCTGAATGGAAAAGGCCGATAAAGTTTTAATTTTGACAGATCCTTTAAATGAACATTTGAGACATTTCTTTTATTAAACCTATGCCTCTCGTGTACACTTAAGCTCACTTAGTATGTTTGACATACTTAAAATTGCGTTCTGTATTTTGGATCAAATGTGATCAATTTACCTCGTGTTGTTTGCCTGACTGTCTGTGTGCTATCGCCATACTCCCGCATACCCTGAGAAAGAACGTCAGAGTTATGTAATTTCATTGAATTTGGGTGGAATGGTCTAAAAGGTGTCTAAGGTTGATAATTTGAGAAATAAAGTTCCTAGAAGCGTGTCATCTTAATTGTGAAATTAAGAAAGTTCGCTTGTTCTCTTTTCAGAGCCACCAGGGGATTTAAACCCTTGCTTTCACTCACCATGACAGTCCTCGCGGGGGGTGACAATTATGTTGATTATCACCCCCTGCGATGACATGTGGTGAGTGGCAACAGACTGTGACGTCTGTTGTTATCGTGACGCGATGGCTGACCAACGCCGTAGGTGTTGGCCCGTCAACGCGTCAACGCTGTTATCACACTCACGTATGCTTGTCAGCGCCGCCATCGTCGCGCCAATGCCGGCTCAGCGTTGTTAGCGCTGGACCGACATTGGCACCGCGGTAGCCACACTGTGAAAGCACTTTGCTGTTTCTGTCACTCACGCATGCTGCCAACGCTGCCAGTGTTGCGTCAATGTCGGCCCAACGCTGTTGACGCCGGACCGGCATTGACACAACTCTAGCCGCATTCACACAGCAATCTCAATTTTCATCATAAATTTCGGCATATTCTGATATTAATTTGTCCAAATGTTTTATGCGCTCTTTTAACTAACTCAAACTATTTGCGGAAAACTGTAGTTGCGGAGTTCCGCATCCTAACTTTTATCCAAAATACGCCATTTTTTCCTAGAATTTAGGGCACTCAAATTCTTTCCGTAACTTTTAACTAAAACTTGTGTGAGTTCCGCATCGTAAAATTAATGAGAATAGCACTTACGGAAAAAAACCAAAGATGCGGAAATATTTGGGGAAATTTCAAAAATCTACGATGCGGAACTCTGTAAATGTTCACGAGAATACGGCCCCTGATTGTACATAGTTTTTAAATTCTCAAATACTATTTCTAGACATTTTTTAATTATAGTGTATTTAATTCCGTTTGCTCCTGGAGCAGACCTGTAGGATCATGACGTCGTTCAGTTAATGTGGCGTTTATCCCCAGCCTCCTGGACGCGGGGGGATGGGGATGACCGCCTCGTTTCCGTACCTTGGTGACTGGTGCACATAAAGCAATGTGTGCGGCCTTGGTATTTTTCCCGCACTTCAGGCGTTACACTCGGCGACTACGGATGTGCTGTAGCTCGCTCTCGCTAAGTCAATAGAGACGTGCCGTGCGCGGGAGGTTGTGCTTTGCTGTTATCGCATGTTAATCAAATAAACATGACAAGAGAGAAGAGAGTTTTCTGACTTGTTTGGAACCGTCGACTCGACGGAGGAGGAGGAAGTTTGAGTTTTAATGGTGAGATTGGTCGGAGTCCCTCGTCGGCCATTGTGACCCCATAATGGAGCTCCCGGCGTAGACCCATCTTCCCATACTGGTGACCCCTGACGACTGATCGTCTACGCAACAGTGTTTTCACCTAGACGCCAGTGGAAAACCGCTGTTTTCAAGGATAGTTTTCATTAATTTTAGGGATTTTTTGAAAAAAATCAATAGCATTTTTTTCATAAGGTACGTGAAAGCTGCAAATATTTGAATGTGTTTTTCGACTTGTGTCAATTTTTTTTTTCACCCAGGTCGATTTACAAAATACTATTATCCTAGCTTAGCATAGCTTATCATAGTTGTATCTGGCATATTATTTTTATGTACCACTTCGACCTACGGTTTTCACGGTACCATTTTGCATGTGTGTGACTAGGTGAAAACGTTTTATGTCTCATATAGACCTTCAGTTTTCACTTCAATCAATACATACCTTTTGTGAATTAGTGAACAGCAGTTAGGTGAAACTTCAACGACGCATATTTTTTCAACTAATCTGCAACCCCCGTTTCTCGCAACATGCAACATAGCATGAGCATTTTCTACAGTCTACACTTCTAAGCTTCAACATATTACAGACATTTTTCATCTGATTTTCACGGCATTTCACAGCCTATCCGCGCAAGGCGCGTCAAAAATAGTTTGCATGTGTTAATACGACATGCCATTTTAAACACATTTGGGATAGACGCAGAGCCATTAGGCCAGCTATCTCAGATGCTTCACTAGTTAGATAATTTTACAAACACTACTTCATAATGTCAAAGCAGTACGACAGTGAAGGCTTCATGTCAACGCCCCTAGAAGGTTCGGGTGCTAGACCTAAAGATAATTATCATCCCGACAGTGAGGACAATGAGGTTCGATTCCGAGAGGCAGACGAGGAATATCAACGCCTCAAAGCTGATTTCGCTCGAATTGCTCGAGCTAGACGTATGAATTCTCACTCTAGGAGCGACTCCTCAAGGAGTTCTTCACCACTCGGTAGACAGTCGCTGAAACGTGCTACGAACTTACCAAAGTTCAGAATCGCAACTTTCTACGCCTCGGATGTAGAGCTCTGGTTCAACCAAATTGAGACTCAGTTCGCTCTTCACCAGATCAATGATGATGACGAGAGGTACAGCTTAACCTGCGCTGCACCTTCGGGCGAGATTGCATCGGACGTGAGGGACGTGCTACTTCAGCCTTTCAGGTCCAACAAATATGACAGCCTGAAAGCGATCTTGATTGAGAGGCGAGGATTGACCACACCCGAAAGGGTCAACAAAGTTATCTCTGGCGAGAAGATAGGAAATGACATTCCCTCGCGTTTCCTGCGGCGTCTGCAGAAGACTGCAGGTTTCGGCACCAAAGCTGTTGTGGGGAAGGCTGTAATTCGGCAAGCGTTCATACGACAGATGCCCGCTTCCATCAGAGCCCATTTGGCGACTCAACCCGACAGTGCCACCCTCGGAAGTTTGGCCGTTTCGGCCGACCGGGCACTGGCAGCAGAAGAGGACGTCGAAGAGAGTAAGCCGGGGGTCGCAGAGATTAAAGTCGAAGAAACCACCAAACTAGTTGGTTTGTTAGAGGATCTGTCCAAACGCATCAAGAGATTAGAAACAGTAACTACAGCAGAGAGGAAAAGAAATAAAGGACGTGGACGAGCAAATAACTATGCTCACGCGCCTGCATTTGCCCCTAATGTTCAGGCCTCAGGTTTCGTTAGCAACCAACCTAGTCAGTATAGAAACGAAAAAGATAATGCTCGACCTTTCGCTCCGCCGACGAATTTGCAACCACTTGCTCGACCTTTCGTTCCGCCGCCAAACCCACAGAGAAATGACGCCGCTAAGACTTTAGATTCGGCTGATGCACCTGTCTGCTATTTTCACCAGACTTTCGGTGATAAGGCACGCACGTGCAGGAGCCCCTTCGCTTTTTCTTTAAACTGCTAAGCCAGAGCAAGGTAGCGACTCTTGCATCTGGCGGTATAACTGAGACGCGACATGACTCTGCGGACGCTAGTTCTCCAAAGTTATCTCACTCTAAGTTATTATATGTCGCAGACAAAGGACATAAATGCAGATATTTAATCGACACTGGCGCAGCTGTCAGTGTTTTGCCGAACTCTTGCGCTAACGGGATTTCGGACGCTGGCAGTCTCCCCCTGGTGGCAGCTAATAACAGTACTATACATACTTACGGCAACTGTAAACGCGTCATCGATGTCGGCTTAAAGCGCGAATATCCGTGGACGTTCATAGTGGCAGATGTGCAGCAACCCATAATCGGGGCTGATTTTTTAATCCACTATAATTTGCTCGTAGACTTGAGAAGCAGATGTCTCCGAGACATGCGTACAGGCCTAGCCATTGCCGCTTCACTATCTTCGATTAAACCTCTGTCATTGAACAGAGTTGATACCGTTCAAAATGAGTACACAAAACTCCTCGGCCAGTTCCCGGAACTGACACGCCCTACGACAAAAGGTGAGACCGTCAAACATGGCATAACTCACAAGATTGTGACTAAAGGTCACCCGGTTTTTGCTCGACCACGACGTTTAGCACCCGATAAGCTGGTTACCGGTCAAACGTTTCAGCGATTTATAGACCGCGTGACACGCGGACTTGATTTCGTTTTTGTTTATTTGGATGACCTACTGGTAACCAGCCCAGATCATATAACGCATAAGAAACATCTACGAATTCTTTTTGCTCGACTATTGGAGTACGGAATTATCATTGGTCCTGAAAAGTGTCAGTTCGGAACTACTGAATTAAGTTTCCTAGGGTCACCACGTTTGCGCCGAAGGCATTTTGCCGTTACCCAGCGCCGTTGACGCGATCGGTAATTTCGTTAAACCCGAAAAGCAACGGGCATTGCTTAGATATCTGGGAATGGTGAATTATTACCATCGTTTCATACCGCATTGCGCCGCGAAGTTGACGCCACTCAATAATCTACTGACTTCAGCCAATGAAGGACATACCAGACTGTCACCGAAATCAAATTTCGATTTGAAGTGGAATAAAAACGCAGAGTCAGCATTTTCTGAGTCAAAACAGATATTGGCAAACGCTACGCTTCTGGTGCACCCAGATTCTACGGCCCAGCTTAACATCACGTGTGACGCTAGTGATGTCGCCGTCGGTGGCGTTTTGCAGCAATTTTTAAATGGTATGTGGCAGCCGCTTTCGTTTTTCAGCAAGAAGCTGAACCCAGCAGAGACACGCTACAGCGCGTTCGATCGTGAGCTTTTGGCAGTATACGCTACAATAAAACATTTCAGACACAATTTAGAAGGACAAAATGTTTTCATTAATACAGATCACAAACCGTTGACATTCGTAATGTCATCCGTGACTGAGCGCGCATCCCTACGACAAACACGTCATTTAGCGTTCATCGCTGGATTCACCACCAATATTAGATATGCTAAAGGAGAGACAAATTTCGTCGCTGATGCGCTGTCACGACCATCAGTGTCAGCGATACACGATGGACCAGTAATAGACTATAAAGAGTTAAGTCTCGACCAAGCTAATGACGCGGAATTCAGGCGTTTGAGACACTCGACTACATCAACTATGAAGTTCAAACTATTAAAATCGTTCGATAATCAATTGATCTGGTGTGATGTGTCCACGGGACACAACCGGCCGTACCTGACCGCGAAATTTCGCCGAAAAGTTTTTTCAAACTTGCACGGTTTAGGCCATCCATCGCATAGAGCTACCAGACCTTTGATTAATACCCGATTTGTATGGCACGACATGAACATAGATATTGCTAGATGGTGTCGTACCTTAGGGTTGTAAGGGTTGCCAGACCGCTAAAGTTTCACGTCACAACACTCCAGTTTTCTGAAAGTTCACTGAACCTACCGAGCGATTCGATCATGTCCACGTAGACATAGTCGGACCTTTACCTTACGCCGATGGTTTTAGATATCTACTGACTTGCGTCGACCGTTTTACACGTTGGCCCGAAGCTATACCTATGGTAGATATCAGAGCCGAAACGGTCGCCGATGCCTTCTTCAGCGGGTGGATAGCACGTTATGGTACCCCAGCCACTATCACCACTGATAGGGGTGCTCAATTCGAGTCCAAATTGTGGGATAGTTTATGTAATCAATTCGGGATTATTCGGAATCGTACAACGAGTTATCACCCTCAGTCGAATGGCATGGTCGAACGTTTCCACCGTCAATTGAAAGCCGCCATTATGGCGCACGAGTCACCGAACCCGTGGACTATCACGTTACCTGCTGTACTTTTGGGAGTTCGTTCAGCCGTGAAAGAGAGACTAGGCAGGTCAGCTGCTGAGATGATTTACGGGACAACCCTTAGACTCCCAGGAGAGTTTACTAAACAGTACAACGTCGACGCCAACACTGATTTGGAGAATTATTCAGACAAGCTACGCGTGGCCATGTCGCGTCTCCGTCTATGTCCGCCACGTGACACACAACAACACAACATTTTCCAATTCAAGGAAATAGCTACATGTACTCATGTATTCTTGCGCCGAATCGCAATTGCACCGCCTCTGACCGCCCCTTACGACGGACCATACAAGGTCGTCGCGAGGAGTGGCAGAGTAATGAAGATCCTAGTTAAAGGCAAGGTTGAGACGGTCTCTTTAGATCGCGTTAAACCCGCACATATGGAGTGCGAGCCTACGACAGGTACGACAATACAGCGTAAAACGCCAAGCAAATCACGGAAGTCGACGGCTACCAGGACATTTAGTAAGAATCCACAGGGTCCACCTAGACCTGGTAGTGCGGACACTCCGACGTCCAACGGGACGAGAGTCAACACAAAAAAGTCGACGGCAGCCAGAAGCAGTCAAAAATCGGCCACAGTCCCAAAGCAAATAGATGTTAAAGTCAACTTGTCTAACAGAGACAATACTTACGTAGCGCCGCATTCGCGAGCCCCTGCCGTATCCCGCGCTAACGGGAACGGCGGTGGTTTACGAACGTATTCCCGCATACCTTTACATCTACGGGGTAAAACCCCGGGTGCTGCTGACGCCGTAATCGACTCGACAAAAAGCAAACATGCGAATATCTCTAATCGCGAAAAAATTTCGACCGACCAAACAGTGCGAAAAACTAGAGTCGGACGAATAATCCAGACTCCTGCCCGATTCGTGCAGATGGTTCACGCCATAGTTGCGCCTAACGGCATCTATGGTGGGCCCAACCGCATACCTCGTAATAACAATGTTGTTAAATTGTAAATGAATATGCCAGGCCTGGCAGCATTGTGTACAGATATATAAATGTGAAGACATTTTTTTTTAGCAAGCTCATTGCTAAATTACTAATAGAAATTATGGTAATTAAATGAATGGGATGATCGCAGCTTGCAGCAAATGGATCATACATAAAGGACAGTTGGTGTTAAGAGGATAGGACAATTCACGTATAATGCTGCGCTTTCAACCACCCACGCTGTAACCACACTCGCTATATTTTTTTTAAAAAGGAAAACTATGCTTAGTTATAGGAGGTTACATATTTTACAACCCCGCTACTTGCACGAAGCAGTCTCCTACACGTCAGTTTGGTCCTACGTTATCACTAACCCGGGGGTAATGTAGGATCCTGACGTCGTTCAGTTAATGTGGCGTTTATCCCCAGCCTCCTGGACGCGGGGGGATGGGGATGACCGCCTCGTTTCCGTACCTTGGTGACGGGTGCACATAAAGCAATGTGTGCGGCCTTGGTATTTTTCCCGCACTTCAGGCGTTACACTCGGCGACTACGGACGTGCCGTAGCTCGCTCTCGCTAAGTCAATAGAGACGTGCCGTGCGCGGGAGGTTGTGCTTTGCTGTTATCGCATGTTAATCAAATAAACATGACAAGAGAGAAGAGAGTTTTCTGACTTGTTTGGAACCGTCGACTCGACGGAGGAGGAGGAAGTTTGAGTTTTAATGGTGAGATTGGTCGGAGTCCCTCGTCGGCCATTGTGACCCCATAATGGAGCTCCCGGCGTAGGCCCATCTTCTCATAGACCTACCTTTGGTCCTATCTAATTGTAGTTTTATTTCTTGAATCGAGATATCCCTGAGTAGTATACTATCGTCGCCATCTTCTACTTTATTTTCTTTTAGAGTTGAAAAAAGCTGTGATTTTTCATTTATAGTGTTATCTATTAAATCTTTAAATTCATCATCAAAAATTTCACCTGTGTGAGTATTATGAATTTTGCCTAAAGATTCAGCGAACGTGGTTGCTTTTTCTAAGTCGTTTTGAGTTAAATTACCATTTTCTTTAATTATTGGCTTGGATGCGCCGCCTGATTTCTTACCATTAATACTATTGATAGTTTTCCAAAATTCTTTAGAGTCTTTAGTTTCGTCTAGTTTTTTAGTTTGCTGATTCCAAAATTCTTCTCTATCTTTGCTTACTTGTTTACTTACTAAGTTGTTTAATTGATTATATAGAGTTTTATCCTCTGCTTTTTGCGTATTTCTAGCTAAGCGTCTAATTTGTCTCTTTAATTTAATTAATTTCATTGTTTCATTTGAAATAAAAAGTGCTTTATCTTTACGTTTTGCTTTAGGACACGCTTTATTTAGTCCTTCTTTAGTCTGTCTAGTACTAGAGGAGCGCGCAGCGCGAGGGCTGACGCGAGATTATGCACTAGTTCTGGTATAAACCTTATAGTGCCTCTCTCTCTTCACCTGGTGAGGTAGGTGATTGTACAAGCATTGGCAAGAAGTCCAGAAGACAAGGAACCAGGGCAGGGCAGCTGAACCATAAAGAAACAGCCGTTTGAGCGACCAGCCACCAGAGTAAGGGCAAGGACTGACCCTTTGAGATGCTCTGCTTTCTGAGCAGTGTGTTCGAAACCACCATCATGAACCGTCATCGTTAGCCAACCATCCGTGTCCGCCGTGCCATCACCCAAGCTAGCAATGTAATGATAGAGAGCTCATTGCTTAAGACCAGAATCCGTCTCCTTCAGTGCTATGATTGAAAGCCCACTGCCTTACGTGTCTCACAAAACGGATTCGCTAATAAAGATTATATAAAATGATGAAAGGATTTGATGAAAAGAAATATTATAAACACCATAAAAATAAAAAATTAGGAAGACCTATCTGAGGATTATATTTATTTTTGTTTTAGTGTTGATTTGACCACAAATGATCACGATATAACATATTAGCGCCACCTGGTGAAAGCAGTTATAGTCAGGTAAATGACGGGAAAAGCGCCATCTGGTGAATAGGCGATGTCTGACGAGTAGATTATTATTTAAATAACATTAATAAATGACTTTATCGGATATTTAAAAGACAAATAAATGCTAGGTTGTTATTTTACTAGACATCTTACGTGTATTAGAAACAAATGGTTTCATACGCCAATTTCCAGTTTGGACTGCGCATGCGTCGTCCGGCTTACTTCCGGTCGGTCAGTATGAACAGCGAAAACAAACGAGAACAACAGAACAAGCGAAAACAAACCTCAACACAGCCTAAACAACACGTTATTTGTAATTGGCAAACGTTTATGCGACATATTGTTATTGTAGCTCATTGTGGTGATGTTATTCTGTGTTTTCAGTTATACTTTTAGTAGAAATATATGTTTAATTGTAGCGAAAACAAATAAAGCCACTGTCATACACCTGGCCGATTCATACCCGCGATAGGCTTTACATGTGCAGCGAGAACAAAATTATAATCGTCTTGAAATAGGTCCATAATTCCTTACAATGAAAAATTACATTTTCCAAATAAATAATAGTCATTTAACTGCATGATATGTTTGAATTTCAATATCTTTTCAATTGTCATTACAGCGAGAACAAACTGGCGGCCCTTGCCCACACGTTTGCAGATGACAGCGATGTATGAACAGCGAAAACAAACTAGGCCTACACGTCTGCCTGTCACCAGGTCACATACGGCGATGTATGAGCAGCGAAAACAAACACGTCTGCCTGTCACACACCTCGCCCTACATGTAGGCCTATGAGTACCTTTGGAATTTTCCAAATAAATAATTGTACTTTCATTGGGATACAGTAGTTTGTACTTGTAGGTATACGATATGCTTGAATAGCAGTAAGCATATCGATGGACCGGCCTCATCCTGTATAGACCTGCAATACAGCGAGAACCAACTGGCGAGTGGTGCACATAGACCAACTGTCAGTACAGCGAGAACAACTCGGCGATGTATGAACAGCGAAAACAAACAGGTCTGCGTGTTCAGTGACAGAATACGCCGAGATAAGGGATAGATGGTCAAGCGAAAACAAATATAATTTAATAATTAGACATCCAAAATACTTCTGATGTAACTTACACACTTAGTGTAATGTATTAATTTAAAGATCATAATTTTATGTAAACTAATACGGTAAGGCTACGGTACAATAAATAACTAGAAAAACTAATTGTCATAACTTTATTTTATTATATATTAAAATAATGCAGGAACAGTAACTTATACAAATATTTATATTTCTTAAAGACTATAGGTTAGGCCTACTTATAATATCAAACATCAGATATTCCAAGAGATATAGGCCTACTGTAAGTGTAACTGATAATAACAAATTTTTTCTCTTTCTGGTAAATGTGATATCGGCGGCTTTCACAATTCAGCGTTTTCAGGGATTATCACTTATTACTTCCACAAATATTTTATATTTCTTAAAGACTATGGGTTACTTATAATATCAAACATCAGATATTGGAAGAGATATATGCCCTAGCTGACATTACTGATAATAATGTTTTTCTTTCTGTTCCCCGTAAATGTGATGTCGGCGAATTAGTTGTTTAAATAAATAAATATACTGAAATATAGTTACCTTTTTCTTCCTGTTACTCGTAAATATAATGGTGTTTAAATAAATATATATAATAAAATATAATTAAATATAATTGTGATTGTAGCCTACTGTTTATTGTTCGTCATCAACATTTGTGAAGGGTAACAACTCGACAGAGTGTCTATGACATGTAGTACTTATTTGTTAATTAATATCAGATATATACCGGGTGTCTTTTGTTTATTTGCTATAAAATACTAAAATGTGGTGCTGCTAATTACCTCAGTCACCGTTACGCCCGGGTGAACACACCCTTGTCACTGCATATGTCAATTTTGTTTTTATAAATGTATCTTATTATTACTATATGCTTTTATATACGCAAAAATATAATGTTAGGGGCGGTATGGTTTTAATTTACACTGATACGAAGTTAAGCCATGTTAAATGGGCAAGATCTAAATAAGGAGGCATGATGTTAATTAGCACTTATGCGAAGTTAAGCGATGTTAAATCGGCACTCTGAATAAAGAGGCAATAAAGAGGCATGATCTTAATATATTAAATTAAATTCAAAATATATATATATATACTATAAGCCATCTAAAGCCTACAAATATATACAAAAAGGGGAAACGCGCGCTTGTTATAAAATTTGATTGGAAAGGCTTGACAGCGAAATGGTTAATGACGGTATGACGCAACAACAATCATTACGGCGACAAGGACAGGTGATCGACGTTTAACGGTTATCTAGACATACACCCTTTCGTCGCCTGTAGCTTATTATTAGACGACACAAATAAAATGTAAGAGGGATGACAATAACAGTTGATTGAAAGTAGTAAGATAACGGATGGGATACATGTTACACTGTATATATTATTTAACGATTTATATAAATAAATTTGTATACATACTACGGGAACATTCGTCTACATTGATATAGGCGCATTAATAATGTAACAGTTTCGAAGTTTCAGTAATATTTACTAATCTAATAAAAACATAATTATAAATACATACTTATAAATTCATACTTACAAATACGTACATATATATATATAATATGGTAATCACACCAATTAGGTGGTAATGTAAATAGCATTTAATTTATATACATATGTCGAACGTGACATCTAAATATATTAATATTTATAAAGAAGGTCAAAGCAGAGCATCACTATCGCGTGCATCGACTGTTATATATAGCGGGCACTGCCATCAATATTTATATAGTCGCTTTAATAAGGTAACAGTTTCAATAATATATACTAATCCGATTACTCCTTGAACCTGATAATGTAAAAAAAAATCGAATTTCACCATTGTGTTATTAGTTTAAACGACTGTTACCTTCTTAAAACATAGGGGCAGATACATGGAAAATTACATGGCAAACACTTACCTTAGCAAAGCCGCTTTGAAGTTGTATTCGCCGTCAGGTAGGAAAACACATTTCTTGCAGGCGAACTTAACCTACTTTCCAGCTGTGTTCAACTCGTCCCACAGTGCATCATCCAGGGTAACACAACTTCGTGACATTCACAACTCAACTAGTTCTAATGGTATAGTAGGTAATTATATTAGCTGATTGTAGCGGTAACGTTAGTATATAGATCAACATATGACACTGTTTGTTCTCGCTGTTCACAGTCACGTTTGTTTTCGCTGTTCATACAGTCTCGTCCAAAGTCAGACTGGACACGCTGAGTTTGTTATCATTCTGCTATATTTCCATTATTTTTATAAACTTACATTGTGGGGTACTATATGATACCATCATAGAGATCTAAAAATAAATTGTATTTTTCGTTATTCATACATTCACATCCAATACACCAGCTCGAAAATAATTGTTTTCGCTTTGTCATATAGGATTATAGCGTAAATAACTCATAATAATCATATAAATATTGTTATATAGATATGATATACATAGTATTCGCACATTTATGATTAAATCATAAGACTGCAGCATAGGCTACGCGGACCTGTTTGTTTTCGCTGTTCATACAGTCACGCCAAGCACTACCGCAACGTTCCGTTTGTTTTCGCTCTGTCACTTTATCTTATAAAACTTATTTTTCTACATTAATCGGTGAAATATAATTCGGATAATATAGAAAGAGGATATTAAACTGCCTAGACAATGACAGTGCAACACTTATAGATATTTTATGCCGTGTATCTTCATATATAGGTTTGTTTTCGCTTGTTCTGTTGTTCTCGTTTGTTTTCGCTGTTCATACGAACCCACTTCCGGTGCTGCGATGTTTTCAATAAAAACTTGAGGGGAACAACTTTAAACTGCTTATTTAACACCGAAAACAGAAATATCAGTCGTCTACAGTTATATCGGAGTTTGTTATATATAATTTTATTTCTCATGAACAACAATAATATATTATTCACTTTTTAAAAGTTATTATTTTTTGTGGAGAAACTGTAAAAGCTTATATTATCGTCCACGCAGCGTGACTTGACTCTGGAGTCTGAATCTTGACTCTGACACTGTCAGTGACAGTGTCAGTCGCCAACGGCAACGGTTACAGGGCCACCAGCGGCTGGGCCGTCTATTTTAGCATGCTGACATGGCTAGCCTAACGTTTGAGCGGACTAGAAATGATTTGCTAGACTAGGCTACAGCCCCCATCACTCGACTTGTTATCCCAATTTAGGTTTTGTTTCAGTAATCAATTTAAAGATAAAAATATAAAATTCCAGCTGGCCTAATAATATGAGAGCAGTTTTAGACATCCCTCCCTTTATTGGAGTATCAGGCTGGAGGAGGGACTAGGCCCTAGGGGCTGGTTGAGCCAAGTAGACTATTAGTTAATAAATTAGTTATCTTCATAACCCAACAAAAAATATTTTGTATCCCATTGATGTTAATTAACCCAGTATTTCTCCTTCAAGTAATCTAAACTGGGACGCTTCAAGTTCCTATTTGGAAGTAGCTCCCACGTTCTCGGAACCTTGAGTCTCCTATGATGCCAATGGGACCCCCATCATGCTGTTGAATCAACTATATATTTATAGTCAGCATAACTGTTAAGGGGGGGAGGGTACTATTTAATCTCCAGGGAGGGAGGCTGTATTATTTATCTGCGCATAATTTTCAACACGGCTCGGTGGCGCGCTAAAAATATCAAATTCGATATTAGGCCTAGTCTCGGAAATATATTATTTATTTTATAAAGAGCTTGCCTGGGGTTTTATTTAAAAAAAGGGTCTACCCACATGCCCCCCCCCCCCGCGATTGAATGGTGGCCCTCTAAAAATGTACCTTAAGTCCTATTCTCTGAAACACAATGATGTCACTGGGAAACTTTTTCGAATGGCTACTCGGTGAAAAGAATGGTATTTGATATAAGACCCCCTCCCCCAAACTTCATTGCATTAGGTAGCTATGTGAGAATGTTGCCTATGCTACAGTTCGGCTCACAAGTAGGCCTACCTGTTTAAGCTTACTTTGCTGGGGGTTGTGAGCGTGTGCTATTTCTAGATTGTCATAGTGGCATCAAACCGAATACACACGTTGACACAGGAAATTCACCCAACGCTGTCTGATACTGGGCCAGCATCTGCACAGCTGGCACAACATTGAAATGATGTTATGGCTTTGACTTGCATTATTGTACTAACACAAAATATATTATGCCTTACTCATCGTGCTCATTAATACAGGACATAATAACAAAAACACAAAGTAGGCCTACGATATGGCTGGATCATCAATAAGCCTGCACGATTTCAGACTAAATCTATTTAACTTTACATGACCTAATATCAACTTTTCGGGGTCGAGGGGTTGATTCAGATTGGTTGTGGGTCGAGTGGGTTGTGGGTCGAGGCCTGAGAGGGTTGTGGTTGTGGCATCAAGAACTTTAAGTGGGTGAAAATTACCCATATTTGTTTAATTTGAGACCAAACATTTGCATATCTTGATGTTTAGACACACATTTCTTTACCAATAATTGCAATTTAAACGCCTCATGAAACAAATTAAAAACGACTAATAGTCGCACTTAGCGGTGTAGGGTTAATATTCTGCTGCACAGCCTTAAAATTTTTTTTATCAATCTGCACACACACTGACAAATGAGACACAATGCAGGACTAGTAATAAGCATTTGATACTAACAATTTTTTTTTTGGGGGGGGGGGGGGTGGCACCCAAATTCTTCTTCTTTGAGGACTGAGCACAACTTCCTATATCATGTATATGGGAAGGCTAAAGGATATGATGCCTATCATCATGATCATGCGGTTCCTTTTCTAAATTCTAGTTATTATGTTAATTTTTCACTCTACAGAATGAAGTATGGCACATTTCGACAACAGCAACTAAAAATACATTGCTGGTGATCATGGTGATCTACTGATTATGTCTAAATATCGGATTTCAAAACCTTTATATTGATGCATGGATACCGCCAGGAATGTTTGAGTAGGGGGGGGGGGCAGAACAGGTGTGGGTCGAGTGAGTTTGAAATTTTAGTGCTTAAAATGGCGTATTTTACCTGAAATGAAAACAAAATATGGGATATATTTATTTTCTTTGCAATATTTACCTCCTTAGGGGCTGAGTGGGGGTCCTGAAATTTTTAAAGATATACCGTAAAAGATGGAAAATAACTCGCACCTTTTTTCCTACAGATCGGCGCCCGCGCGTTATAGTCCAGTGCGCGTTATATTATGCATATGCGTGATAAACTGGCCTCGATGACCAAATTGGCTTGTGTGCACTCGCCCTATAACGAGTCACCTCTATTGTCAAATGGGCGATGCCATAATAATGGAAGCAATTAATTAATTTTTATCCGTCACTCGGCCACGTGGAAATAGCAGCTACTGGCGGTGGATGGCCACTACACACAACATACCCCACTCTCAAAGTCAGCCGCCACTCGGTAATCAGAGCATTGCATTATTGAAGGTGTGACATTTTACTGCCACGGGCCGCGGTTAACGGGCCACTACACACAGTCATACCCCACTCTCACAGTTAGCCGCCACTCGGTAATCCGAGCATTGAATTAATGAAGGTGTGACATTTTACTGCCACGGGCCGCGGTTAACCGGCCACTACACACGGTCATGCCCCTGCACTCTCAGTTATAGCCGCCACTCGGTAATCGGAGCATTGCATTAATGAAGGTGTGACATTTTACTGCCAAGGGCCGTGGTTAACCGGCCACTACACACAGTCATACACCACTCTCAAAATTGGCCGCCACTCGGTAATCAGAGCATTGCATCAAAGAAGGTGTGACATTTTCACTGCCAACGGCCGCGGTTAACCTGCAAATAATTTATGCAAGTAATCATGATAATGTTCGATACATTTTCATGCTAGAAAATTGGAGCGGGCGACTTCTTTCTCTGTCAAATACGTCAATAATTGTTCGATACATTTTCATGCTAAAAGTTGGAGCGGGCAATTTTTTTCATAAATAGACGTCAATATTGCTCTATACATATTCATGCTATTTAAACAAATGGTGCTGCGCATTTTTCTTTTATATTATTATTGACTTTAACAAATTACGTGCGTTATATCCAAGGAACAACTAATTAATTTGGCATGGCCTAACAGTCGATGATTATTATTTTAGTTTATTTTTCAAATCGATTAAATAAAAGTGCATGCACGTTAATACGCAGGCATACGGTACTTAATAGGTGTATTTAAATCGTTTTTTTTTAATCTCGCACTTATACTTCTCGTTTCCAGAAATAAATCTAAGTGTGAATAGGCCTATATAGCAATACATGCTGTTGATAAACTATACATAAATTGTTAATTTAAATCGTTTCTGTCGATAAATTCGTTAACTTTGTATTTAATTAAGTTGCACAATATATTGTCTGAGTTGACCTCAGGTTTGCAAGTCAATCAATGTAAGTGTCAGCCAATAGAGGTGAAGGGGTGTGGCTAAAGAGGCGGGGTAACCTGTGACCTGAGCTAATAATTGATAGGACCGTCCCCTCCTGACGTAAATGGTGATTGACAGCTAGGCCATAACTCCTCCCCCTCCTCCCCAGGAAATATATTGACAATAAATTGTCTTTATTTATTTATCTCCCAACAAAAACTAATTCTGACATCTCTCACTTGTTGTTCAATCACATCATTAAAATACCATCGACTTACGTTTTCAGTGATAGGATATATTCTGGAGGATTATTATTGACATTGGGCAGTAAAGCAGCCGCAAATCGTAATGACTTAATAATAATAATAATAATAATAATAATAAGCCAATAATTGATTTCATCTTACAGTCACAAATTACATATCATCATCATCATAAAGTACAGACGAGCATTGTGAGCTGTAAGCGCCAACAGATTTGTGACTGTAGTTGTATTTGTGTACATATAGGCCTATTTATGCCTATTACTAAACATGCAGCAATAGACCGCCATTAAGCATAGCGTCCCATGTCTGCGATATGAATCAACCCTTGTAATCCCGTAAAGGCAATAGTATACTAGCGGACATTCCTGATGCAGTACTGTATGTTTCCAGATTAATAACAACGGGTTAAAAAGACTGATATATACAATCCCAGAAAACACGATACGTAATTTAAACCAATGCCGATTTAATGTTGGGCCGGCGTCGGGTACCGCGGGCCAACATTAAATCGGCATTGATTTAACGTATCGTGTTTGCTGGGATATGTTATGACCCATTCGCTGAATAGCGGCCTATTACTGCCCGCTAGCGGCCACGGGGTCACAGTGACAGTTACTGTTGAAACAACACCTGCCAGTCGTCGCCGGCAGTTCATAATACCTGACTTTTATTAACACCATTCACATGACACAGCTAATCCTGCCCACGCCGCTCCAGAGTCGCCACTTCCTAAATACTTTATCAAATTAAAATGCCTTTACTCTATCAAATTAAAATGCCTAAATAGTCTTATCAAATTAGCACAATTAAACAGTGCTAAAATGAACTTATTAACTGCTGAAAATAGAGACTGTAGACGGCTGCCGGGTTTCCCAGACAATAGCTAATCTTTGCTGACGTGCGCCACGCATCCTGTAATGTTTGGCGATTGACGGAGATTTATCGCGCGGTATATAACGGAGCGCGTTATGTAAGGATTTTACCCTGTAAAGGGTCACTTTTACCCTTCTGCGCGTTATACAACGGGGCGCGTTATTTTCCGCCTTTTACGGTACTTCAACTTGGATACTAGTCACATACACTGGCCAGGTTTTCAGGTTGCCTTTCCACAATCAGACTTTTTAACCCTTACAATGTGGGGACCGTCCTTATTCATCACAATCTGACGTCTGTAAACAACAGCTTCTGACGCATAAAGACGATCCCAGCACTGAAAGAATCAAAATATTTTAATTGGTCGTAGACCCATAACATAGGTATTTAAATCAAACGGAAAGAGCCAACTAAGACATTCAATGATGAATTCAAATTGAAAATAACCCTTTGGTCTTCATGGTTTATACAAGAATTCAGCGCTTTAAGTGGTAAAATGACTAACCGATCACACAGTTCTAGTCATGGTTGTGAGCAAGTCTTAATTTTGGATTAACAGTTTGCTTAATTTCATTTTTAATTGTTATAATATCATTTAGTCAAATGATATTGTAACAACAAAAGTTAAGATTCAATGACTTGATGCATCTGCAAATGTTGAATTTGTGACAACCATGACTAAAACTAGGTGAGTGGGCTGCCTGGTCCATTATAATTGAAGTTTACTAAGCTAAAATCAAATACATACAGATTTAGCTTAAACATGTTAAATAGTGGAAATTTTCATAATAAAAATCTAATAGAACCTTCATAGATTGGGAGGCATATTTTTTATTTTTAGAAATTTGACACTGGCATAACATCAGTAATGCCAGTTTGAAAGACAAGGAGTAGTGTAGCTATAAATTTAATAATTAACACCTTGGTAAATTTAACTTTAGCACTCATAAATGCCTGGTTATATTTCTATTAGCAATGCTTTGTAGAAAATGGTATTTTCTAGCTATTTCAGTTCCTGTGTGCTGTTCACTTTTGAAATTGTGTTGCTCTTTAATGTGCATGATGGTGGTAATTCTGCAGGACCACTCCCCCCCACTCTTAATCTAAATTTATTTCTATATGCACCTAACCATTGCCCCAATTCTGACACTATGAAGTGATCATAAACTGAAGTGATCATAAACAACCAACCTTCCACAACTGTCCAATCCTGGTGTGTGCCTGTGCCACTCTCAAGTTTATAATAAATTGGTGAATAATATATATCATCAGTGGTCCCAGTTACTTTCAAACAAAATGTATAACAAATATAGGATTTTTTATTAAATATACTAGTCTTATAAGTTCTTATTCATATGGCCCAGGGCTATTTATTTGAAATCATAACTGATGTCAGATGGAATCAAGGTTTAAGAGCACTGACACACCAAAAACATGATGAAAACATGCATTTAAATAGACCAAATGGCATAATTTAATTTTTTTTTTTTAGTAAACTAATATATATATTTATTTATAGTACCTGATTGTTTTGTGATTTAAACTGTCGGCACAAAAAATTGAGATGATTTTTCGAAATTGAAGCCTGAAGAATCATTGGCATTGTGACAGGGTGAGATTTAACATGTTTAAACTCCAAAACAAATTCAGACTCAAAGTTTGATTTCAAATGCTAAACCATTCCCGTCGCTAAACCACATTTTTAGTGTACATCAGGCTTCCTATGATTCAGACAGGGCACCTGTCGGACACTGCGTTGGTGGGGGGGGGGACCGGTTGACAATGTTGATTACCAAGTGGCGGATCCAGGGTCTGAAGCAAGGGGGTGCCCGAGATCCTCGCATGCTACCTATGATTATCCCTCACTGGGCAGGCGCGGATCCAGAGGGGGGAGCGCACGCCCACCCCTTTTGCACTAAATTCTTCACAATGTCCCCTAAATTGGCCAAAAAAATCTTTGGGGCAAGGCCTCGGACCCCCTGCGCCGCCTCCTTTTTCAAATCCTGGATCCACCCCTGCTAGGTCCCAAAGTGCCTGAATGCACTACACCATGTAGGCCTACACCAGAGAGCCCCCAGTTTTTACAAATTTTCTGGGGGGAGGGGCACTCCCCTCAATTTTATGGTAGGCCTATAAGCCCCCTATAACACGAGCATGGCCTGTTATTTCTGGACAATGATAACATGTCAAATTTCAATGTCTATGTCGGACCCTGTTGTGGCTAGGTGACTGTCCAGGTTAAATTAGAACAATTTGTCACAAACAAATAATTATAAGATAATCTTCGTAAGTAAGGCAGTACGCCAGTAATCTATAACAATTTGAATACAAAAATCACAGGCACAAGCTGGATATTTCATGGCTGGCCGGCCAGACCATGGATTCGTTTCTACAAGACCAGAAGACTAGGCTACATTGGTGACACTGATAGTGATAGGCTAGTGATCATCAGGGCTCAGGCTACTGAGTAGGTCTACTGATCATGCTGATAGGGTAGACTTCACGGCCGACCAATCTAGGCAACTAAGGGACGCACCATTTGATATCTGGGGGGGGGGGCCTAGAGTTTTTGTTGCTTGCAAACTTTTTTTTTTACCTCCGGTGGAAAACAAGCTTTTTTTTGGCGAGCAACGTCCGACAATTTTTTTTATGTTTCGTCGAAGAATTGTTTTGTCATATGCTTTCCCTATTAGCATGATTAGGCCTGTGTATGTTACCATTTGGTGTTTTTCCTGGTCAACATATTTTTCATCAATTTCGACAACAACCTTTTTTTTCTGCCCACATTTTCAACAAACTTTTTTTTCTGACTTTTGTGGCGACAAACTATTTTTTTCAATTTTATTCGAGCCCCCCACCCCCCAGATATCAAATGGTGCGTCCCTAACTTGCCCACCGCCCTGGCCATGTGTTCTACATGGTCAGTGCGACGGCCAGATTTTCCAGGTGAGTGCCGTCGCGAAACAGAGTGGATTAGCCTGATTTAATTCTACATGTAAGTGGGAACCCTGCAGCACTGCAGAGAGTCAGTTTGAAAATAACGTCATAAACTAGTATTTTATTGTGGATGGGCCGTGGGCGTTAGGCCAACTTGCCGACAAGGACCAAGTTGCCGGGTTTGGATTTCAAGATCTTGGCGGATTTTGGCGATAGTCTAAATTGTTGTTCCCGTAAACCACGCATTCGGCCCCTGTGAATTGCTGGAACAATCTTAAATTGATAAAAATAAAAGGTAATACATAGCTGTGAGCTAATAGTGCTTATTGTGAGATGTCATCACTGTTTTCATGCGAATAAAACGCAATTCTAACATCGTCTCGGGCCTCGTGTCAAGTAAATTTGTAAACAATGTTGATGTTTACTTCCGTTCTCCTCGCACATGTCGGATCTGTTCCCCTCGCGTGGTACCAAAGCCGTCACCAGGTGACGCAAAATACAAAATGGCGGAACTGGAAACTACCGTGTTATAGCTGCTGAAGTAATTTGCCATTTTTGGGCGAAAATACAAGGAGTTAGGAGATCGCAGTTCACTCGGGAGACGTGAGACTGCCTATTCATCAAAATTTTGTGTGACAAATCTCAGCAAAATCAATATATTGTATGCATCGGTGGATAATATGCACCAGGCCAAAAACGGGCTCAAAACAGAAAAATAGTAGCGTACTATACGCCGCTATATACAGTACTAGAGAATGAAATGTGAGATTTCAGCTGAGAATGCATCTTGAAAAATTCTGACTCCATCAAATTCAAAATGGCCCCCTATCGGCCTTTATTTACTTTCACATGCCCAATATTTTGCTCACTGTGTAAGATGTTAGTCCGGTACTATAAAACAAAATTTGAGGTCTCGGGGGAGGATGCACCCTAAGTTTTTAACTAATTTATATCGAATTCAAAATGACCGTAAATCAGCTATTAGTCAACTCGATTGGCCTGATATCGGGTAAACCGTGCCAGATAGGTAGACCATTACTGGGATACTGATTAGGATCATTAATTTCAATGGAGGTTTGCAATCTCTGACAGACTGTCTAGTTCTTATCTTACTCTTAGACTGGGTTTCTTAGACCTATGGCGAGTTGAAGGGTCAGATTAACCAATATGTCGTGGTAAACCTACACCGGGAGTTCCGTTATGGGGTCACAACGGCCGACGAAGGACTCCTCCCAATCTCGCCATCAAAACTCAAATCTCCTCCTCATCCGTCTGATCGACGGTATTAAACAAACCAGGAAACTGTCTTCTCTCTTGTCATGTTTATTTGATTAACATGCGATAACAGCAAAGCACAACCATCCGCGCACGGCACGTCTCTATGGACTTAGCGAGAGCGAGCTGCGGCACGTCCGCAGTCGCTGAGTATTACGCTTGAAGTGAGGGAAAAATACCAAGGGCCGCACCACACTGCTCTGTGTGCGCACGTCACCACGGTATGACAACGAGGCGGTCATCCCCGTCAGCCTGCGTCCAGGAATCTGGGGATAACTGCCACATTGACTAAGCGATGTCAGGATCCTACATTACCCCCGGCTGTGCTGCAAGCTGCGATCAACCCATTCATTTAATTAACAGAATTGCTATTAATGCTTTAGCAATGAACTTGCTAAAAGAAAATGTCTTTACATTTATATATCTGTACACAATTCTGCCAGGCCTGGCATATTCATTTGCAATTTAACAACATTGTGATTACGAGGTATGCGGTTGGGCCCGCCATAGACGTCATTGGGCGCAACTATGGCGTGAACCATCTGCACAAATCGAGCAGGAGTCTGGATTGTGCGTCCGACTCTAGTTTTTCGCACTGTTTGGTCCGTCGAAATTTTTTCGCGATTAGCGATATTAGCATGTTTGCTTTTTGTCGAGTCGATTGCGGCGTCAGCAGCACCCTGGGTTTTACCCCGTAGATGTAAAGGTATGCGGGAATACATTCGTAAACCACCGCCGTTCCCGTTAGCGCGGGACGCGGCAGGGGCTCGCGAATGCGGCGCTACGTAAGTATTGTCTCTGTTGGACAAGTTTACTTCAACATCTATTTGCTTTGGGACTGTGGCCGATTTTTGATTGCTTCTGACTGCCGTCGACTTTTTTGTGTTGACTCTCGTCCCGTTGGACGTCGGAGTGTCCGCACTACCAGGTCTAGGTGAACCCTGTGGATTCCTACTAGATGTCCTGGTAGCCGTCGACTTCCGTGATTTGCTTGGCGTTTTACGCTGTGTTGTCGTACCTGTTGTAGGCTCGCACTCCATGTGAGCAGGTTTAACGCGATCTAAGGAGACCGTCTCAACCTTGCCTTTAACTAGGATTTTCATTACTCTGCCACTCCTCGCGACGACCTTGTATGGTCCGTCGTAAGGGGCGGTCAGAGGCGGTGCAATTGCGATTCGGCGCAAGAATACATGAGTACATGTAGCGATTTCCTTGAATTGGAAACTGTTGTGTTGTTGTGTGTCACGTGGCGGACATAGACGGAGACGCGACATGGCTACGCGTAGCTTGTCTGAATAATTCTCCAAATCAGTGTTAGCGTCGACGTTGTACTGTTTAGTAAACTCTCCTGGGAGTCTAAGGGTTGTCCCGTAAATCATCTCTGCAGCTGACCTGCCCAGTCTCTCTTTCACGGCTGAACGAACTCCTAACAGTACGGCAGGTAACGTGATAGTCCACAGATTCGGTGACTCGTGCGCCATAATGGCGGCTTTTAATTGACGGTGGAAACGCTCGACCATGCCATTCGACTGAGGGTGATAACTTGTGGTACGACTCCGAATAATCCCGAATCGGTTACATAAACTATCCCACAATTTGAACTCGAATTGAGCGCCCCTATCAGTGGTGATAGTGGCCGAGGTACCATAACGTGCTATCCACCCGCTGAAGAAGGCATCGGCGACCGTTTCGGCTCTAATATCTACCATAGGTATAGCTTCGGGCCAACATGTAAAACGGTCGACGCAAGTCAGTGGATATCTAAAAGCATCGGCATAAGGTAAAGGTCCGACTATGTCCACGTGGACTCGATCGAATCGCTCGGTAGGTTCAGTGAACTTTCCGAAAACAGGAGTGTTATGACGTGAAACTTTAGCGGTCTGGCAACCCTTACAGGTACGACACCATCTAGCAATATCTATATTCATGTCGTGCCATACAAATCGGGTATTAATCAAAGGTCTGGTGGCTCTATGCGATGGATAGCCTAAACCGTGTAAGTTTGAAAAAACTTTTCGACGAAATTTCGCGGTAAGGTACGGCCGGTTGTGTCCCGTGGACACATCACACCAGATCAATTGATTATCAAACGATTTCAATAGTTTGAAATTCATCGTTGACGTAGTCGAATGTCTCAAACGTGTGAATTCTGCGTCATTAGCTTGATCGAGACTTAACGCTTTATAGTCTATCACTGGGCCATCGTGTATCGCTGACACTGATGGTCGTGACAGCGCATCAGCGACGAAATTTGTCTCTCCTTTTACATATCTAATATCGGTGGTGAATTCAGCAATGAACGCTAAATGACGTGTTTGTCGTAGGGATGCGCGCTCAGTGACGGATGACATTACGAATGTTAACGGTTTGTGATCAGTATTAACGAAAAAATTTCGTCCTTCTAAATTGTGTCTGAAATGTTTAATTGTAGCGTATACTGCCAAAAGTCCATGATCGAACGCGCTATAGCGTGTCTCTGCTGGGTTCAGCTTCTTGCTGAAAAACGAAAGCGGCTGCCACATACCGTTTAAAAATTGCTGCAAAACACCACCGACGGCGACATCACTAGCGTCACACGTGATGTTAAGCTGAGCCTTCGAATCTGGGTGCACCAGAAGCGTAGCGTTTGCCAGTATCTGTTTGGACTCGGAAAATGCTGACTCTGCTTCTTTATTCCACTTCAAATCGAAATTTGATTTCGGTGACAATCTGGTATGGCCTTCGTTGGCAGAAGTCACTAGATTATTGAGTGGCGTCAGCTTGTCGGCGCAATGCGGTATGAAACGGTGGTAATAATTTACCATTCCCAGATACCTACGCAATGCTCGTTGCTTGTCGGGTTTAATGAAATTAACGATCCCGTCAACGGCGCTAGGTAACGGCGAAATTCCTTCGGCGCAAACGTGATGACCTAAGAAACTTAATTCAGATGTTCCGAACTGACACTTTTCAGGACCAATGATAATTCCGTACTCGATAGTCGAGCAAAAAGAATTCGTAGATGTTTCTTGTGCGTTTTATGATCTGGCCTGGTTACCAGTAGGTCATCCAAATAAACGAAAACGAAATCAAGTCCGCGTGTCACGTGGTCTATAAATCGCTGAAACGTTTGACCGGAATTTCTCAGACCAAATGGGGTTCTAGTGAAATTGAACAAGCCAAAAGGTGTGGTAACAGCAGTCTTGTGTACGTCGGACGGTTCCACCGGAATTTGGTAATAAGTCACTTAGATATGGTGGGTGGGCCTAATCCGGTAGTAGTATATAAAGGAAATATTCTACAATCTTTAAACTGTAATGTTATTGATATGCCTTGAGGGAAAAGACCCCCTGGGGAAAAGGGTTTTCTTTTGGGGCCCGGGAATAAACAGCAAATAGGGGCTTGGATAATTTTTGGGGATAAATGTGAAAATTATAACAATTTATAAAATAATTCTTGGGAATTAATGGGTGTATAAGTTTAGGCCCACCTACCAAATGTAAGTGACTGGAGGTGGGCCTAATCCGGTAGTAGTACTACTACCGGATTAGGCCCACCCTTAGTCACTTAGATATGGTAGGTGGGTCTAATCCGGTAGTAGTATATAAAGGAAATATTCTACAATCTTTAAACTGTTATGTTATTGATATGCCTTGGGGGGGGGGAAAGACCCCCTGGGGAAAAGGGTTTTCCTTTGGGGCCCGGGAATAAACAGCAAATAGGGGCTTGGATAATTTTTGGGGGTAAATGGGAAATTTTAAACAATTTGATGTTTTTGTTAGGATTTAATGGGTTTATAAGTTTAGGCCCACTTCCCATATGTAAGTGGCTGAAGGTGGGCCTATTCCGGTAGTAGCACTACTACCGGATTAGGCCCACCTGCCATATCTAAGTGACTGAAGGTGGGTCTAATCCGGTAGTAGGAGTATATAAAGGAAATATTCTACGATTTTTAAACTGCAATGTTATTGATATGCCTTGGGCGAAAAGACCCCTGGAGAAAAGGGTTTTTTTTTGGGGCCCGGGAATAAATAGCAAATAGGGGCTTGGATATTTTTTGGGAGTTGATGGGAAATTTAAATGGGGGGTCTTTATTTGTTTTCCTTGTGATTTAAAGAGTGTATAAGTTTTGGCCCACTTACGATATGTTAATTATTGAGGGTGGGCCTATTCCGGTAGTAGTACTACCATCAGATTAGGCCCACCTGCCATATCTAAATGAGTGGATAATTGACAAGTAGTATGTAAAGGGTTATCGTCGACTGAGCTGTTGAGGTACAATGTGGCTGTGAGTGTTTTTACCTAACACAAAACGTTTAGACAATGTCGGATTAATGTCGGATTAATGACAGGCGTTGTGCGACGCGGGGCCAACATTTAATCATTTATTTATAATAAATGAGACATTACGTTTTACTAAGTGACGCAAATGTTAAATATATGACCGTCATTTAGTTATAATAAATGAGATATTACGTTTTATTAAATGACGGAAATGTTATATAAATATGACCGTCATTTAGTTATATAATAAATGAGACATTATATTTTACTAAATGACGGAAATGTTATATATATTTGTCCGTCATTTAGTTATAATAAATGAGACATTACATTTTACTAAATGACGGAAATGTTATACAAATATGACAGTCATTTAGTTATAATAAATGAAACATTCCGTTGTACTAAATGACGGAAATGTTATATAAATATGACTGTCATTTAGTTATAATAAATGAGCCATTACGTTTTACTAAATGACGGGAATGTGAAATATTATAAAACACTATTGATTTAATTGATGTATATCCCTACTAATCTTTCGTTGTCATTACAGAATTTCATCACCCATAAGCAGATAAGGCCATAGTCTTCACCACAGAACATACATAAGTATATTTCTATGGTCTTCACCTGTCAGGAGGGCTTAATACATTGAACCCAGGGTGGGCCTAAACTAGGATATTGCCCAAGTTCGTAGCTCGTTTCTGCGGCTGTCTACCAAGCGGTGAAGAACTCCTTGATGAGTCACTCCTCGAGTGGGAATTCAAACGTCTATCCCGAGCAATCCGAGCAAAATCGGCTTTGAGGCGTTGATTTTCCTCGTCAGCTGCTCGGAATTGAACCTCATTGTCTTCCTTGTCGGGATGATAGCTATCTTTTGGTCTAGCACCCGCACCTTCTAGAGGCGATGACATGAATCCTTCGCTGTCGTACTGCTTTGACATGATGAAGTAGTGTTTGTGAAATTATTTAATTAATGAAGCATCTGGGATAGCTGGCCTATTGCCTATCCCAAATGTGTTTAAAATGGCATGTCGTATTAACACATGCCAACTATTTTTGACGCGCCGTGCGCGGACAGGTTGTGCAATGCCGTAAAAATCAGATGAAAAATGTCTGTAATATGTTGAAACTAGAAGTGTAGACTGTAGCAAATGTTCATGCTATGTCGCATGGTGCGAGAAACGGGGGTTGCAGATTAGTTGCAGAAATATGCGTCGTTGAAGTTTCACCTAAGTGCTGTTCACAAATTCACAAAAGGTATGTATTGATTAAAGTGAAAACTGGAGGTCTATATGAGACATAAAACGTTTTCACTGAGTCACACACATGCAAAATGGTACCGTGAAAACCGTAGGTCGCAGTGGTACATAAAAACAATATGCCAGATATAACTGTGATAAGCTATGCTAAGCTATGATAATAGTATTTTGTAAATCGACCTGCGTGAAAAAAAAAAAATTTTCACACAAGTCAAAAAACACATTCAAATATTTGCAATGTTTCGCAATAGCGCAACTGTCAAATCGAATATTTCTGTATTTATAAAAAATTTAAACTTCAGAAATAACTATCGTGAGAAAATTTCGTTCTCAAACTGATAGACTAAATGTGACTGCGAAGAAAAACAGTGACATTTGTGATTTAAGAATAATATCTAAAACGTGACTGACAGTAGTCTATGCTGATAAATGATAAAGTGTATCATTTCGCTGAAAAATGATATCTGTGATGAACATTCCACGTTTTTTTTTTTTTATAATAGTACGTTCATCACCGAATCACTTCATAAACGTCCGAATCAATCGCTCGCATCGATTCATTGGTTGACGTATAAACCGACTGTGTTCGGTGGCGGTTGGTTTATGTCGCTTGTGGTGGGTGTGTGTGTGTATTATCGGCGCTCACAGCCTGTGCGGCAGGCAGCATGTGGCTTATAGTCTGTGACGGTAAGCTTTAAGCGATGCGTACATAGTATACAGTCAGCATCCCTGTCTCGCCTCACATTAGCATATTCATCAGCTACTGCGTGCCTAGCTAAGATTTCAGCCCTGTGTCAACCACATGGGCTGAGGAGGCATGCCAAGATTTTACCTATCTTCGGGTGAGAAATTGAAAAAATCTAAGCTCACCTTGTAAGAAATGTCTCATTTACCACAACTCGAATAACTTTTGGTACTTTCCGAACCACTACGATCAATCATGGAACAGTTTATGTTTATAATCTAACATTCAAAGTTATTATCATTTTTTAATTAGAGTTTAATGAAGGTTTTTGTCAATAAAATCATATGATTACACACTGAATGTGTATTATGAAGCTCAATTGCCGTTACCCAATCAGAGCTCGCGTAACATGGTAACAGATTGCAAAACAAGTACGAACAGTGATGAAGACAAAAAAAGGCAAAACAAGTACGAACATTAATGATGGAAAAAAGTACGCCTACGATACATTTCTTAGCTTTCAAGGATGAAGCTATTCTATAGATTTACAGTATATCTTTAAATTAACGAATGTATTATCTTGATTATTTGAATATTATATAGTCTATAAGGGTATATTTTTTCCTGGGGGTAGGCCTACAATTGTTTGAAATATGTGTCCCTCATGTTTAGACACACAAAAAAGTCACCCACTCAAGTAGGCCTAATATTTGATATTTGAATTGTTTTAATCCTAGTGATACCTCTTTTGCTATTTGTCACAGTGTGTTTGTCCACATTCACTTATTGCTGACATGTTAAGCAGCCAAACTATGTTAAAAATATATGATAAATACATGTTCCCATAGAGCTACATTATACTGTAGTTTAAAGCTGCATAACTGTTTTGATTATTTCGCCCGAAATAACTTAAAATGTTTAACACAATCATTCATATATTTTTTAAAACTTTATAAATGGACAGAATCGATGTAAATGTAGCTGGATTAGATCACGACGCGATACACCATCAAGTTATATGGTGTGGTAAATCGGTCCGTCTGTGTACAATATGTACGTAATACTAATAGTGGTTAATTGTGGGCTAATATAACGTTACATTAGAACAACATCAAACTCCCTAATAACAAACACGAGACGTTGAGCCGCATTGGTCTAATGCTGGGCCAGAGCCGTAGACGATGGCCCGGAATTAGTTTGACATTGGACCAATACCTCCCCAGGTAACACGAGGCATTGACTCAATGTTGTTTTAATGCTGGGCCAGCGTCTTGCTCACACAAACCACCGGTTGGTGTCCTAAGACTAGGTCAGCCCCTATGATAACTCAGCAGGCACGAGTCACTGACCCATTGATGGCTCAATGTTGGTCCAGCTTCTATGACGCTGGTACAACATTGACCCATCAATTGTTGAATGCCTCTTGTTTCCTAGGAACTCAGCTACTGGTACCGTAAAGGCTGCTTTTTTACAATTATTTTATTTTACCGCATTTCGCTATTTATATAACTGTATGTGATGACTAACGATGAAATAAAATGGTCTGATATTTTCGATTAGCATAGTAACTATAGATCGTGTTTCTCTTGTCATTCAAAATTCACTTTGAATTCACTAATAGCATTGCCACTATATTTTGAAATGCCCGTGAAGTATCAAATAAAAGACTGCGCAAAAAAAGATAATTTAGGCCTACACTGAATTTGGTGTAATTCAGACTGCAATTTCCCACGGTCGGGGGAGAGCGTCTTAATGGCGGGCCAAAGGCTCAGATGCTGGCCCACACTTAAAAGCACTATACTAAAACAGGGTCCTCTTTTTCAATTGAGTGACATTCTCTATACCGGTACCGAAATTAAAAATGACATTATATGCAGATATCACTCGTATCACACAAAGTAATAACTTCTAGATATGTCTAGCTGACATGAGACAATACACTTTGTACTGTGAAATGTATCTATGATCACTTAAAAAATAAGAATGATTTTAAGTCTTCCACTCTTTTTTTAATGATGACCGTTATCTGCCACTTGGTACTTATAATGTCCTGGTTATACAAACAGTGTGTCTTACTCCGCTTTGATCAGGTCTTTGTTTTGGTGGGGCAACAATATCAAAAAACAACAAACTTAAATCATAATAACTCAGTAACCGGAGCAGTAAAATAAAAAAATAAAACACCATTCTCCATGGATTGATCTTTTGATTAAAATAAGCAAACAGTTATGCAGCTTTAACTGCTATGTATGCTCTAGTGGCCACAACTAGAAGAACAATGATCAAATGGTAACAATTTGTTCGAAAATGATTTAAAAGTTGAAAACATTGAAAGCCTGTCCCTAACTTGTTCAAAACTCCGTTGCCATCATGTTTACTACCACCACCTTGTGTAAAAACCTAAACTACGACCTTGTGAATAAATGTGAGTTGTCATTTCAAACATAATGCAAGCGAAAAAATTTCTGGGTAAGTTTTGCAATTGTTTTGAACAGTTTAAAAACTGTTAAAAACGTATATAAACTATGATAAAACTCTGTTACCACTGTTTGTTGACAAAGCTGTCAAATTTGTATCAACCCTATTACAGTATATTAAAGAGCTGTTAGCCCATGCAGTATTTGCAAATAGAAAAGCCGTCATTATCGCCACCTGACATTATATTTCCAGCTGCAACACAGATTTAAAACTCCGTTACTAAAACCACATTACTATTCACTTAGTCACAGATTTTTAAGGCTAATATTTAAAAAGTTGATTTTGGTAACAAGAAATATGATTGTTGCGTTGGGATACTGACAGGCACCAAGATTAGCTTATATTAGTCTTCTCAGGGGAAACCAACATTAGTTCTTAAGTAATACTGTACATGCAACTGTTTCCATTTTTTTAACTGTGTTACTAAAACTCTGTTACCATCACCACAGTAATGGAGTTTTAATAAAATTATAAATTTATCATGGAATTGGGAGAGAAGATACCTCTCAGGTTATGCAAATTGGAGAATGAAATGCGTGGAATTTATACTTTTCATGAGAAGAACACTGTCAATGCATAAACAACTCTCAGTTTTCATTGTGGGAGCTTGATTTGCATGTTTTTTTGTAACTCATAACATCTACCAAACTTCTTATATTGAAATGTTTTTTGCTACTTTTAAAAATACAGTTATCATATTTAAATTGTTTTTACTCGTTTAATCTGCAATATTAGAAACACCCAAAGTGATCTCAATAAAACAGCTTTACATCCTTGTTTTTTATAACTAGTAAAAGGTAACGGAGTTTTATTCACAAGGTATTAATTAATAATTTGCCTTTTTATGTTTGCATAGTTGTCTCGCTTAGGCAAATTTATTGTGACATATAATGAGGTTCAAACCTGAAGTGTCCTTGAAAATAGTTTGGTCAGTTAAATTTCCCCTGTTGAGAGACAGCTTTGTAAAGTAAAACTCTGTTACCATATCTTCTAGATAGATCTATCCTCATAATATATCTGAGATTATGCTTTCTGTACAATTTAGGACATAATATGGACTTCCAGGTCAACTGGGGGGACTGCAAAAGAGTATATTTTCTAATAACATTACAGGAATTGTAACAGAGTTTTAAGGTGATTTGGGGGTATTGTTTTTCAACCCTTATCAGTAAAAATAATAAAGCCCTGTAAGCTCCACTGTGCTTGATTTTGTCATTGTTATAATGCCATTTTAGGCTATAAAATGTGTACCTTTAGTTTAAGCAACAAAACTATCAGTTCTCAGACATCTGAAATAGCTCTCAGATGAAAAATATTCCCATATATATATCACTGTTGAATATTTACTTTCTTGTATTGGCTAATTTATTTAACTCAATAGGTGTACAATATAAAAATATTTAGTTGTGACAAATGCTAGTCGTTTCGGCCCATTTCCTGTTCGACCTCTGTCCTGTTCAGCCCCTTACCCGTTGTGCCCCTTAGAACATAATAAGTTACAAGCCTATAGGCCTATGTGGCGTGAGTGACATGACATGTTGACCTGCTCGGCTCCCAACAGCGATAAGCTGTTCGGCCTCCTGCCCAGCCCTGATAGCCTAGGCTGTAACACTTACATGATTTTGTTTTAATTGGCACCTAATGCCATTATTATCACACGTGACGCCATGAAAAAAGAACTGACTTTATAGTGGATCGAGAGTGCATCAGTGGTTATATACAGTGGGGTTTACATGTGAATTACAGGCTCGGAAAGAGATGGCGGGTTGGGCCTTCCTTGAAGGCCTGCACCGTAGTGGCAGTGAATTCTAGTTTATGAGTTTTCGTGGGAAGTATCTGTATTTGTATGTGTCTGTTGATGTGCTGAGTTGTCTGTATCAGTAGCTATTTTCGTCTATGTTTGAGGTGTGGCGTGTAGTTCTGAGGGGTATTTGTAAATATGGTGGGATAGGGATGGCAATTTTCCAATAGCAAATTTTGTAGGAAAGTACTAGTCTAGTTTGTAGATGTCTAACCGAAAGAGAGGGACATTTAGTTGTTTTTGTAAGAAGGAAACGCTTGTGTAGTGTGAATAGTCATGATGGACCCATCTTACTGCGTAGTTTTGTATTTTGTTAATGTTGCCGTGTGTGGATCCCAGATGGCTGATGCATAATCAAGTTGGGGTCTGACTATTGTTTTGTATGCCTGTGATTTTACAGTTGTATAGGCTTGTTTAATGTTACTTATCAGCATGTTTAATACCTTCTGTGCTTTGTTAGTTGTGTTCTGTATGTATGTTGTCCATCTGAGGTCTGACTGTAGTTCATGGTTGTGGTGAGAAACACCAGTACTGGGCCATTACCTTATTGCCATAAACGGTACGGTACAAACGTTACATGCCAGTGAAAAAAATTATACCGGCCCATCATCAGAATGTTTGTTTGGTAGCGGGCGTCTGTTGTCAAATATGAGAGACACCTGGTTATAAATAATATGATACTGGCACCAGTTACCACATCTCTACAGGGCCGGTACCGCAATTAGGGCTATATAATTATGTGCTCCTAACATTATGGCTGCGAAACACCGTACCAGTATTGGCCCGCTACGGTTACCAGTAATTATGGTTGTGGTGAGCCGCACCCGTACTGGACCATTACCATATTGTCATTAATGGTGTAAACGCTACCTCCCAGTGCAGAATATAATATGGCAATTTTAGAAGTATGAGGTTAAAAACAACATCATTGCTTGTGTGATAAAATTGTGGAAGGCATAAAGTAAAAATGTCCAACTGATTAAACTAAAGACATTGAGTTTAAAATTTGATGTTATTATGATAAAATTTAATTTGATAATAGTTGTAGCAAGTTTGTGACAAATGGGAATAACAGTGTCTGACATGATATGTACACTTAAAACCAGGATTATTATTTCTATATTTAAATAGACACAGGGTTGTTAAAATATGTATCATAATTAGTTTAAACAACGTCAACACAAAATCTAGAGCTATACAGTCTTTAGGAAGCATATAAATAAACTAAATAAAACCTCTGCAAGATCTACACACATAGGCAAATACATATAGTCAAACACACATAGTCAAACACGTTACATAGGTTATGCTAAGTTATTTTAACAATTAGAAACGCCATAGAAACTCCCACATATTATTTGGTATTTACACAAGGAGGAAAAACCTAAAAACGAGTCAGTTGAGAAAGCAGCTGTGACTAATTCCTTACGTTCCCACCCAGTCCAATAACACAGGCCACGGGAAAGGTCCCTTCAAATTAAAACAATAAAACGAGCCCTAAACCTAAAGAATAATCCCAAGTTTAAAGCAGCCCTTTGGGATGACATCAATTTTCGTTTTTAGTTCCGTACTGAAGTAGAGTATCCCACGGATCATGTTTTTATTTTTTTCAGAATTTTCATATTTTTACAAATATTTTTAATCAACATTTCTATGAAACCAGAAGTAACCCAAACAAACTATTTGTATACCTGAAGGACGATTGAATGTTTTCACAGCATTGGGTCACATACTGATGGCATCGGCCCAGCGTTGGGTAGACAATCAGTGCTGCAGGTGTGTCTTCCCGTGTCCTGACTATGAGACACCAATTAGCGGCGACTGGTTTGATCTTACCGTCTGATACGTGGGAATATGTGATCCAAAGTGCTGAATATTGCTGACTTGTTTTGTTTACATGGCAATATACGACCTCGAAATGCAACTATTTCACTCTTTTTCAGTGCTTTAAAATTGTTTTTGACTTTTTCGTATTTTCAGTTAAGATCAGTAGGCTATATAGCTTCATATAAATTAAATTTTCAAAATTGACAACATTGAAAATGTCTCATCCCAAGGGGTCCCTTTAATAAAGTATGGTGTTTCCCAATTTTCCTTTTTGTGGGCAGTATCATATGATTCATCTCAACATCATGAGGTAGTTTGCCTGGTCCAGCTTTGGTTATATGTGCATGACATATTAACGCCCCATTCATGTATTCAACTGAAAAAATAATTCTAGGCCTAGTCCTATAAAACTGTCGCACTTATAATCGTCTGATATATTTGACATTTCGTGACCTTTGAGCTTGGCTTGACTCGCGTCTAAAGGTTTTATTGATTGTATTGGTCTAGGTGTGTAACGGTAGTTACAATGTATTAATTTTATCAGAAATTTAGGCAGCCATTTTTAATTTAATCATGTATGACACGTCTAATCTCATTAATTTGAAAACTGTTGTTCTCATTTTCGATTGGACCCGAAGTGACTTTTTGACGGCTCTAGCTATATCCAAGTAGGCCATGTGAGGGCCGCACCAAGGGGGGGGGATATGATATCCACGAAATGCGTTGTACTTCAGGCCCAAGTTCAGGATAGATCAAAATATGACTGAAAATGTTGGTTAAAATGAGTTCCATTTAGAACCTTGTTTTTGTCCATGTAGACGTATATATGCCGCGCCTTGCTCAGATTAGGGCTCGATCCTTTGTCTTAGTCTGAATATGGCGTTGTGTTCGTGAAAAACAGTGTCAGACGAAGAGGTTGTATATAAGGATGGGGGGGGGGCAATGGCGGATTCAGGTCTTGACAGAAGAGGGGGCGCCGATTTTTGCAAGAATTTATACACACCACAGCTGGCACTCATATGCCCTAGAGGGGTCCGGGCTATCCGGGGGAGTTGCTCCCCTGGGAAATTTAATAATCTAAAGCCTCAAATGACGTATTCTCGACCATATTTTGGCCGGAATATTACGAAATATGAACGGGGGGCCTGAACGGGGGACGCTGGCTGCCCCCTCTGGATCCGCCACTGTGGATGATATGATTGTGACAGCTGTTAGACTATATTACACTGCTAGATGAAGAATGAATCATTTATACTAGCCTGTTCAAGTGTGATCATTACGTCATAAGTGTGACGTCATCAGGTAGGCTAGCATTGCTGTATGGAGAGTAGGGTTAGACTAAAACCACATACCATACGTGACATTAAAATAATGCTATATGAAAAATATGGGGATATTTGTTGTGAAGAGCTTCAAAAAGATCGTTGTACTCGGGTCAGAGTACAACGATCTTTTTGAAGCTTACTATGGAAACATCACATTTTTAAAATTTACATGATTTGTGACCCTGATATTCTAACTTATCCAACGATAGGCCTACCTAATGCAGTGATGTGCACAAGAACTCCCTAAATAATTGGTTTGTGATGTTTTGGCTCCTGCACTAGCCTATATATATATTAAGGCTATACAAAAATAATTTTCTTCAAAACAAAATAACTGAAATAAATTACTTTGGTATTTTACATTAAGCTATATAATTTAACTTACATGTACTGCACTTTTTTATCGTGTATTTAAATCATAGGTTATATTACTTAGGTCTATACAGGTCTTTCTAGGCATAACACTTCTTATAATGTGCATAAACTAACATGTGGTTAAAATATGTGACTTTGCATTAATGGTGGGACTTGTCCTCGATGTATACACGTGGCACGTGTGCTTGTTTACATTTTTTGTATGATCACGTGGTTTCTTACAAGATCTCTGATTAGCCGAGCATTTTTTGAAGAGCGGGATCAAAATGGGAGTTCGAGAATTATAAACGGTCGACAATGACCCTTGTTGGATATGCTTGGCTATAGTAATTAATATTAATCTTACAGATCGTTTAATAAGTGCCCGCAGCTGCTTGAATATTCAGGACCATGCTTACACACATGGATACTTGCAGGTGGGTACGATTCCCTCGTAATTTAACTCCACGATAACCAGGGGTCCTGAGGGGTGGGGTTTCTCGCCAGAAGCCTATGTATGCATTTGTGGCTGACCCGTTCCGGGTCAGCCACTGCTGGGGCTACTGCGTGCCCAAATAAGGCGCTGAATAGCCTAGCACGATTACAAACACCAAAAGCGTTTCAAAGTGAATAAAAAAATCTCGCACAATTAGTGACAGAATTTCGTTTTCGAAACGACTTATTCACACATTTTCTCCCTCAATCATGTTGAAAAAGAAAATTTACAAACAATTAAAAAAAAATTTCATTACGATCTGTCCGTGTGAAATTTGGAACACGTGACTAATATCTCCACCAAATCAAAATGGCGGCTTACTTTATGCTAATGTGTTGCGGCGACACAGGTTCACTGTCCCGATGCATGCCGGTTAGGGGGGAACACGTGGGTGCCCACGGCGAGCTTTGAGCTAAGTTAGGGAAACCAGCGACCAAGATGGCGCTCACCTACCAAATACAAATACAATATTCAGCATTCTCTGAAATAACATATGATAATAGTACAAAATATTGACCTACGGTCCTGGGAATATTTTTAAGCAGACCAAATAAGACCGTTTATTGACATTCATTTAGGGAAACAATTTATTTTGGCCCTAAACCTTTTAAAGGTTACCCGAGTCGAAGCGGTAGTAAAAATTTCTGTCGATTTGTAGAAAAATCCAGAAAAAATTTGACGAGATTTCGTCTGTGGACTTTAAGATCGAGTTACCCAATTATGGTAATCAACGATAAATATAAGTTACAGAAAATACCCCTTTCCTACTCGCCTACAGTGGCATTAGTAGGATGAAGGCATTAAACAAACTCTTACGATAAAAAAATGATAGACTATGTCTATTAGAATAATTTTCTAGATTCTTCTAGAGAACCGGCAAGGCCGCCATCTTGAAAAGGCGCCAAACACGTGGGATTTCGACCAAAAATTTAGAAATTTACGCCGTTTTCGACGCAAAGAAACGTGCTTCTCGTCTGGTAACTCTTTCTAACTAATTTAAACTGGCATATATATATTTTGACCTACAGCTTTCACGTACCTTGTGAAAAAAATGCTATTGATTTTTTTAAAAAAATCCCTTAAAATTAATGAAACTATCCTTGAAAACAGCAGTTTTCAACCGGCGTCTAGGTGAAAACACTGTTGCGTGAACGATCAGTCGTCAGGGTCACCAATATGGCGAGTTAAAGGGTCGGATTAACCAATATGTCGTGGTAAACCTACACCGGGAGTTCCGTTATGGGGTCACAACGGCCGACGAAGGACTCCTCCCAATCTAGCCATCAAAACTCAAATCTCCTCCTCATCCGTCTGATTGACGGTATTAAACAAACCAGGAAACTGTCTTCTCTCTTGTCATGTTTATTTGATTAACATGCGATAACAGCAAAGCACAACCATCCACAAACGGCACGTCTCTATGGACTTAGCGAGAGCGAGCTGCGGCACGTCCGCAGTCGCTGAGTATTACGCTTGAAGTGAGGGAAAAATACCAAGGGCCGCACCACACTGCTCTGTGTGCGCACGTCACCACGGTATGACAACGAGGCGGTCATCCCCGTCAGCCTGCGTCCAGGAATCTGGGGATAACTGCCACATTGACTAAGCGATGTCAGGATCCTACAGACCTAGTTGTCTTGCGTCTTGATTTTTTACCTAGACTAGGACTACATTAATAACCCTACACAAAATTGCTTAAATCAAATTCTAATTCGGAGCGGGAGCTCCTGGACTTATGTAGTCTTGTTTGAATTTTGAATTTTTTGTTTTGAATCACTCCTACGGCTATTTGGGAGTGTATTTCATGGATTCCAGGGTTCAATGGCAAAACGCGAAGAAAAAGGAATGATTTTTTCTGGAGGTTTCCTGTGTGAAAAATTACCATTTTTTCACAGCCCCGCGGTGGTCAGAAAAGGCACTTTTTTGCACAATTTTTTTTTCTCCGAATATCGATTCTGATCACAGGTCGGTGCATCTGGGGTGGTTTATTTGAGTTTTTTGAGAATTTATGATAAAAAAAATGATAAATTTTCCAGCACAATGACATATTAAGGAATTTTAGAATTCAAACTTTTTTGAATTTTGAATTTTTTGGTTTAAATCACTCCTATGGCTATTTGGGAGTGTATTTCATGGCTCCCAGGGTTCATTTGCAAAATGCAAAGAAATAAGAATTATTTTTTTCTAGAGGTGTCATGTGTGAAAAATTACCATTTTTTCACAGCCCCGTGGTGGTCAGAAAAGGCACTTTTTTGCACAATTTTTTTTTCTCTGAATATCGATTCTGATCACAGGTCGGTGCATCTGGGGTTGTTTATTCGAGTTTTTTGAGAATTTATGGTGAAAAAAATGATAAATTTTCCAGCACAATGACATATTAAGGAATTTTAGAATTCAAACTTTTTTGAATTTTGAATTTTTTGTTTTAAATCACTCCTATGGCTATTTGGGAGTGTATTTCATGGATCCCAGGGTTCATTTGCAAAATGCGAAGAAATAAGAATTATTTTTTTCTAGAGATGTCATGTGTGAAAAATTACCATTTTTTCACAGCCCCGCGGTGGTCAGAAAAGGCACTTTTTTGCACAATTTTTTTTTCACTGAATATCGATTCTGATCACAAGTCGACGCATCTGGGGTGGTTTATTTGAGTTTTTTGAGAATGTATGGTGAAAAAAATGATAAATTTTCCAGCACAATGACATATTAAGGAATTTTAGAATTCAAACTTTTTTGAATTTTGAATTTTTTGGTTTAAATCACTCCTATGGCTATTTGGGAGTGTATTTCATGGCTCCCAGGGTTCATTGGCAAAATGCGAAGAAATGAGAATGATTTTTTTCTAGAGGTGTCAAGCGTGAAAAATTACCATTTTTTCACAGCCCCGCGGTGGTCAGAAAAGGCACTTTTTTGCACAATTTTTTTTTCTCTGAATATCGATTCTGATCACAGGTCGGTGCATCTGGTGTGGTTTATTTGAGTTTTTTGAGAATTTATGGTGAAAAAAATGATAAATTTTCCAGCACAATGACATATTAAGGAATTTTAGAATTCAAACTTTTTTGAATTTTGAATTTTTTGGTTTAAATCACTCCTATGGCTATTTGGGAGTGTATTTCATGGATCCCAGGGTTCATTTGCAAAATGCGAAGAAATAAGAATTATTTTTTTCTAGAGATGTCATGTGTGAAAAATTACCATTTTTTCACAGCCCCGCGGTGGTCAGAAAAGGCACTTTTTTGCACAATTTTTTTTTCACTGAATATCGATTCTGATCACAAGTCGACGCATCTGGGGTGGTTTATTTGAGTTTTTTGAGAATGAATGGTTAAAAAAATGATAAATTTTCCAGCACAATGACATATTAAGGAATTTTAGAATTCAAACTTTTTTGAATTTTGAATTTTTTGGTTTAAATCACTCCTATGGCTATTTGGGAGTGTATTTCATGGCTCCCAGGGTTCATTGGCAAAATGCGAAGAAATGAGAATGATTTTTTTCTAGAGGTGTCAAGCGTGAAAAATTACCATTTTTTCACAGCCCCGCGGTGGTCAGAAAAGGCACCTTTTTGCACAATTTTTTTTTCTCTGAATATCGATTCTGATCACAGGTCGGTGCATCTGGTGTGGTTTATTTGAGTTTTTTGAGAATTTATGGTTAAAAAAATGATAAATTTTCCAGCACAATGACATATTAAGGAATTTTAGAATTCAAACTTTTTTGAATTTTGAATTTTTTGGTTTAAATCTCTCCTATGGCTATTTGGGAGTGTATTTCATGGCTCCCAGGGTTCATTTGCAAAATGCAAAGAAATAAGAATTATTTTTTTCTAGAGGTGTCATGTGTGAAAAATTACCATTTTTTCACAGCCCCGCGGTGGTCAGAAAAGGCACTTTTTTGCACAATTTTTTTTTCTCTGAATATCGATTCTGATCACAGGTCGGTGCATCTGGTGTGGTTTATTTGAGTTTTTTGAGAATTTATGGTTAAAAAAATGATAAATTTTCCAGCACAATGACATATTAAGGAATTTTAGAATTCAAACTTTTTTGAATTTTGAATTTTTTGGTTTAAATCACTCCTATGGCTATTTGGGAGTGTATTTCATGGCTCCCAGGGTTCATTTGCAAAATGCAAAGAAATAAGAATTATTTTTTTCTAGAGGTGTCAAGCGTGAAAAATTACCATTTTTTCACAGCCCCGCGGTGGTCAGAAAAGGCACTTTTTTGCACAATTTTTTTTTCTCTGAATATCGATTCTGATCACAGGTCGGTGCATCTGGTGTGGTTTATTTGAGTTTTTTGAGAATTTATGGTTAAAAAAATGATAAATTTTCCAGCACAATGACATATTAAGGAATTTTAGAATTCAAACTTTTTTTAATTTTTTATTTTTTGGTTTAAATCACTCCTATGGCTATTTGGGAGTGTATTTCATGGCTCCCAGGGTTCATTTGCAAAATGCAAAGAAATAAGAATTATTTTTTTCTAGAGGTGTCATGTGTGAAAAATTACCATTTTTTCACAGCCCCGTGGTGGTCAGAAAAGGCACTTTTTTGCACAATTTTTTTTTCTCTGAATATCGATTCTGATCACAGGTCGGTGCATCTGGGGTTGTTTATTCGAGTTTTTTGAGAATTTATGGTGAAAAAAATGATAAATTTTCCAGCACAATGACATATTAAGGAATTTTAGAATTCAAACTTTTTTGAATTTTGAATTTTTTGTTTTAAATCACTCCTATGGCTATTTGGGAGTGTATTTCATGGATCCCAGGGTTCATTTGCAAAATGCGAAGAAATAAGAATTATTTTTTTCTAGAGATGTCATGTGTGAAAAATTACCATTTTTTCACAGCCCCGCGGTGGTCAGAAAAGGCACTTTTTTGCACAATTTTTTTTTCACTGAATATCGATTCTGATCACAAGTCGACGCATCTGGGGTGGTTTATTTGAGTTTTTTGAGAATGTATGGTGAAAAAAATGATAAATTTTCCAGCACAATGACATATTAAGGAATTTTAGAATTCAAACTTTTTTGAATTTTGAATTTTTTGGTTTAAATCACTCCTATGGCTATTTGGGAGTGTATTTCATGGCTCCCAGGGTTCATTGGCAAAATGCGAAGAAATGAGAATGATTTTTTTCTAGAGGTGTCAAGCGTGAAAAATTACCATTTTTTCACAGCCCCGCGGTGGTCAGAAAAGGCACTTTTTTGCACAATTTTTTTTTCTCTGAATATCGATTCTGATCACAGGTCGGTGCATCTGGTGTGGTTTATTTGAGTTTTTTGAGAATTTATGGTGAAAAAAATGATAAATTTTCCAGCACAATGACATATTAAGGAATTTTAGAATTCAAACTTTTTTGAATTTTGAATTTTTTGGTTTAAATCACTCCTATGGCTATTTGGGAGTGTATTTCATGGATCCCAGGGTTCATTTGCAAAATGCGAAGGAATAAGAATTATTTTTTTCTAGAGATGTCATGTGTGAAAAATTACCATTTTTTCACAGCCCCGCGGTGGTCAGAAAAGGCACTTTTTTGCACAATTTTTTTTTCACTGAATATCGATTCTGATCACAAGTCGACGCATCTGGGGTGGTTTATTTGAGTTTTTTGAGAATGAATGGTTAAAAAAATGATAAATTTTCCAGCACAATGACATATTAAGGAATTTTAGAATTCAAACTTTTTTGAATTTTGAATTTTTTGGTTTAAATCACTCCTATGGCTATTTGGGAGTGTATTTCATGGCTCCCAGGGTTCATTGGCAAAATGCGAAGAAATGAGAATGATTTTTTTCTAGAGGTGTCAAGCGTGAAAAATTACCATTTTTTCACAGCCCCGCGGTGGTCAGAAAAGGCACTTTTTTGCACAATTTTTTTTTCTCTGAATATCGATTCTGATCACAGGTCGGTGCATCTGGTGTGGTTTATTTGAGTTTTTTGAGAATTTATGGTGAAAAAAATGATAAATTTTCCAGCACAATGACATATTAAGGAATTTTAGAATTCAAACTTTTTTGAATTTTGAATTTTTTGGTTTAAATCACTCCTATGGCTATTTGGGAGTGTATTTCATGGATCCCAGGGTTCAATGGCAAAACGGGAAGAAATAAGAATTATTTTTTCTGGAGGTGTCATGTGTGAAAAATTACAATTTTTTCACAGCCCCGCGGTGGTCAGAAAAGGCACTTTTTTGCACAATTTTTTTTTCTCCGAATATCGATTCTGATCACAAGTCGACGCATCTGGGGTGGTTTATTTGAGTTTTTTGAGAATGTATGGTGAAAAAAATGATATATTTTCCAGCACAATGACATATTAAGGAATTTTAGAATTCAAACTTTTTTTAATTTTTTATTTTTTGGTTTAAATCACTCCTATGGCTATTTGGGAGTGTATTTCATGGATCCCAGGGTTCATTTGCAAAATGCGAAGAAATAAGAATTATTTTTTTCTAGAGATGTCATGTGTGAAAAATTACCATTTTTTCACAGCCCCGCGGTGGTCAGAAAAGGCACTTTTTTGCACAATTTTTTTTTCACTGAATATCGATTCTGATCACAAGTCGACGCATCTGGGGTGGTTTATTTGAGTTTTTTGAGAATGAATGGTGAAAAAAATGATAAATTTTCCAGCACAATGACATATTAAGGAATTTTAGAATTCAAACTTTTTTGAATTTTGAATTTTTTGGTTTAAATCACTCCTATGGCTATTTGGGAGTGTATTTCATGGCTCCCAGGGTTCATTGGCAAAATGCGAAGAAATGAGAATGATTTTTTTCTAGAGGTGTCAAGCGTGAAAAATTACCATTTTTTCACAGCCCCGCGGTGGTCAGAAAAGGCACTTTTTTGCACAATTTTTTTTTCTCTGAATATCGATTCTGATCACAGGTCGGTGCATCTGGTGTGGTTTATTTGAGTTTTTTGAGAATTTATGGTTAAAAAAATGATAAATTTTCCAGCGCAATGACATATTAAGGAATTTTAGAATTCAAACTTTTTTGAATTTTGAATTTTTTGGTTTAAATCACTCCTATGGCTATTTGGGAGTGTATTTCATGGCTCCCAGGGTTCATTTGCAAAATGCAAAGAAATAAGAATTATTTTTTTCTAGAGGTGTCATGTGTGAAAAATTACCATTTTTTCACAGCCCCGCGGTGGTCAGAAAAGGCACTTTTTTGCACAATTTTTTTTTCACTGAATATCGATTCTGATCACAAGTCGACGCATCTGGGGTGGTTTATTTGAGTTTTTTGAGAATGAATGGTGAAAAAAATGATAAATTTTCCAGCACAATGACATATTAAGGAATTTTAGAATTCAAACTTTTTTGAATTTTGAATTTTTTGGTTTAAATCACTCCTATGGCTATTTGGGAGTGTATTTCATGGCTCCCAGGGTTCATTGGCAAAATGCGAAGAAATGAGAATGATTTTTTTCTAGAGGTGTCAAGCGTGAAAAATTACCATTTTTTCACAGCCCCGCGGTGGTCAGAAAAGGCACTTTTTTGCACAATTTTTTTTTCTCTGAATATCGATTCTGATCACAGGTCGGTGCATCTGGTGTGGTTTATTTGAGTTTTTTGAGAATTTATGGTTAAAAAAATGATAAATTTTCCAGCGCAATGACATATTAAGGAATTTTAGAATTCAAACTTTTTTGAATTTTGAATTTTTTGGTTTAAATCACTCCTATGGCTATTTGGGAGTGTATTTCATGGCTCCCAGGGTTCATTTGCAAAATGCAAAGAAATAAGAATTATTTTTTTCTAGAGGTGTCATGTGTGAAAAATTACCATTTTTTCACAGCCCCGTGGTGGTCAGAAAAGGCACTTTTTTGCACAATTTTTTTTTCTCTGAATATCGATTCTGATCACAGGTCTGTGCATCTGGGGTTGTTTATTCGAGTTTTTTGAGAATTTATGGTGAAAAAAATGATAAATTTTCCAGCACAATGACATATTAAGGAATTTTAGAATTCAAACTTTTTTGAATTTTGAATTTTTTGTTTTAAATCACTCCTATGGCTATTTGGGAGTGTATTTCATGGATCCCAGGGTTCATTTGCAAAATGCGAAGAAATAAGAATTATTTTTTTCTAGAGATGTCATGTGTGAAAAATTACCATTTTTACACAGCCCCGCGGTGGTCAGAAAAGACACTTTTTTGCACAATTTTTTTTTCACTGAATATCGATTCTGATCACAAGTCGACGCATCTGGGGTGGTTTATTTGAGTTTTTTGAGAATGTATGGTGAAAAAAATGATAAATTTTCCAGCACAATGACATATTAAGGAATTTTAGAATTCAAACTTTTTTGAATTTTGAATTTTTTGGTTTAAATCACTCCTATGGCTATTTGGGAGTGTATTTCATGGCTCCCAGGGTTCATTGGCAAAATGCGAAGAAATGAGAATGATTTTTTTCTAGAGGTGTCAAGCGTGAAAAATTACCATTTTTTCACAGCCCCGCGGTGGTCAGAAAAGGCACTTTTTTGCACAATTTTTTTTTCTCTGAATATCGATTCTGATCACAGGTCGGTGCATCTGGTGTGGTTTATTTGAGTTTTTTGAGAATTTATGGTGAAAAAAATGATAAATTTTCCAGCACAATGACATATTAAGGAATTTTAGAATTCAAACTTTTTTGAATTTTGAATTTTTTGGTTTAAATCACTCCTATGGCTATTTGGGAGTGTATTTCATGGATCCCAGGGTTCAATGGCAAAACGGGAAGAAATAAGAATTATTTTTTCTGGAGGTGTCATGTGTGAAAAATTACAATTTTTTCACAGCCCCGCGGTGGTCAGAAAAGGCACTTTTTTGCACAATTTTTTTTTCTCCGAATATCGATTCTGATCACAAGTCGACGCATCTGGGGTGGTTTATTTGAGTTTTTTGAGAATGTATGGTGAAAAAAATGATATATTTTCCAGCACAATGACATATTAAGGAATTTTAGAATTCAAACTTTTTTTAATTTTTAATTTTTTGGTTTAAATCACTCCTATGGCTATTTGGGAGTGTATTTCATGGCTCCCAGGGTTCATTGGCAAAATGCGAAGAAATGAGAATGATTTTTTTCTAGAGGTGTCATGTGTGAAAAATTACCATTTTTTCACAGCCCCGCGGTGGTCAGAAAAGGCTCTTTTTTGCACAATTTTTTTTTCTCCGAATATCGATTCTGATCACAGGTCGGTGCATCTGGGGTGGTTTATTTGAGTTTTTTGAGAATTTATGATGAAAAAAATGATAAATTTTCCAGCACAATGACATATTAAGGAATTTTAGAATTCAAACTTTTTTGAATTTTGAATTTTTTGTTCTAAATCACTCCTATGGCTATTTGGGAGTGTATTTCATGGCTCCCAGAGTTCATTGGCAAAATGCGAAGAAATGAGAATGATTTTTTTCTGGAGGTGTCATGTGTGAAAAATTACCATTTTTTCTCAGCCCCGCGGTGGTCAGAAAAGGCACTTTTTTGCACAATTTTTTTTTCTCCGAATATCGATTGTGATCATAAGTCGGTGCATCTCGGGTGGTTTATTTGAGTTTTTTGAGAATGTATGGTGAAAAAAATGATAAATTTTCCAGCACAATGACATATTAAGGAATTTAAGAATTCAAACTTTTTTGAATTTTGAATTTTTTGGTTTAAATCACTCCTATGGCTATTTGGGAGTGTATTTCATGGCTCCCAGGGTTCATTTGCAAAATGCAAAGAAATAAGAATTATTTTTTTCTAGAGGTGTCATGTGTGAAAAATTACCATTTTTTCACAGCCCCGTGGTGGTCAGAAAAGGCACTTTTTTGCACAATTTTTTTTTCTCTGAATATCGATTCTGATCACAGGTCGGTGCATCTGGGGTGGTTTATTCGAGTTTTTTGAGAATTTATGGTGATAAAAATGATAAATTTTCCAGCACAATGACATATTAAGGAATTTTAGAATTCAAACTTTTTTGAATTTTGAATTTTTTGGTTTAAATCACTCCTATGGCTATTTGGGAGTGTATTTCATGGATCCCAGGGTTCATTTGCAAAATGCGAAGAAATAAGAATTATTTTTTTCTAGAGGTGTCATGTGTGAAAAATTACCATTTTTTCACAGCCCCGCGGTGGTCAGAAAAGGCACTTTTTTGCACAATTTTTTTTTCTCTGAATATCGATTCTGATCACAAGTCGACGTATCTGGGGTGGTTTATTTGAGTTTTTTGAGAATGTATGGTGAAAAAAATGATAAATTTTCCAGCACAATGACATATTAAGGAATTTTAGAATTCAAACTTTTTTGAATTTTGAATTTTTTGTTCTAAATCACTCCTATGGCTATTTGGGAGTGTATTTCATGGCTCCCAGAGTTCATTGGCAAAATGCGAAGAAATGAGAATGATTTTTTTCTGGAGGTGTCATGTGTGAAAAATTACCATTTTTTCTCAGCCCCGCGGTGGTCAGAAAAGGCACTTTTTTGCACAATTTTTTTTTCTCCGAATATTGATTGTGATCATAAGTCGGTGCATCTCGGGTGGTTTATTTGAGTTTTTTGAGAATGTATGGTGAAAAAAATGATAAATTTTCCAGCACAATGACATATTAAGGAATTTAAGAATTCAAACTTTTTTGAATTTTGAATTTTTTGGTTTAAATCACTCCTATGGCTATTTGGGAGTGTATTTCATGGCTCCCAGGGTTCATTTGCAAAATGCAAAGAAATAAGAATTATTTTTTTCTAGAGGTGTCATGTGTGAAAAATTACCATTTTTTCACAGCCCCGCGGTGGTCAGAAAAGGCACTTTTTTGCACAATTTTTTTTTCTCTGAATATTGATTCTGATCACAAGTCGACGTATCTGGGGTGGTTTATTTGAGTTTTTTGAGAATGTATGGTGAAAAAAATGATAAATTTTCCAGCACAATGACATATTAAGGAATTTTAGAATTCAAACTTTTTTGAATTTTGAATTTTTTGTTCTAAATCACTCCTATGGCTATTTGGGAGTGTATTTCATGGCTCCCAGAGTTCATTGGCAAAATGCGAAGAAATGAGAATGATTTTTTTCTGGAGGTGTCATGTGTGAAAAATTACCATTTTTTCTCAGCCCCGCGGTGGTCAGAAAAGGCACTTTTTTGCACAATTTTTTTTTCTCCGAATATCGATTGTGATCATAAGTCGGTGCATCTGGGGTGGTTTATTTGAGTTTTTTGAGAATGTATGGTGAAAAAAATGATAAATTTTCCAGCACAATGACATATTAAGGAATTTTAGAATTCAAACTTTTTTGAATTTTGATTTTTTTGGTTTAAATCACTCCTATGGCTATTTGGGAGTGTATTTCATGGCTCCCAGGGTTCATTTGCAAAATGCAAAGAAATAAGAATTATTTTTTTCTAGAGGTGTCATGTGTGAAAAATTACCATTTTTTCACAGCCCCGTGGTGGTCAGAAAAGGCACTTTTTTGCACAATTTTTTTTTCTCTGAATATCGATTCTGATCACAGGTCGGTGCATCTGGGGTGGTTTATTCGAGTTTTTTGAGAATTTATGGTGAAAAAAATGATAAATTTTCCAGCACAATGACATATTAAGGAATTTTAGAATTCAAACTTTTTTGAATTTTGAATTTTTTGGTTTAAATCACTCCTATGGCTATTTGGGAGTGTATTTCATGGATCCCAGGGTTCATTTGCAAAATGCGAAGAAATAAGAATTATTTTTTTCTAATGGTGTCATGTGTGAAAAATTACCATTTTTTCACAGCCCCGCGGTGGTCAGAAAAGGCACTTTTTTGCACAATTTTTTTTTCTCTGAATATCGATTCTGATCACAAGTCGGCGCATCTGGGGTGGTTTATTTGAGTTTTTTGAGAATGTATGGTGAAAAAAATGATAAATTTTCCAGCACAATGACATATTAAGGAATTTTAGAATTCAAACTTTTTTGAATTTTGAATTTTTTGGTTTAAATCACTCCTATGGCTATTTGGGAGTGTATTTCATGGCTCCCAGGGTTCATTTGCAAAATGCAAAGAAATAAGAATTATTTTTTTGGAGGTGTCATGTGTGAAAAATTACCATTTTTTCACAGCCCCGCGGTGGTCAGAAAAGGCACTTTTTTGCACAATTTTTTTTTCTCCGAATATCGATTCTGATCACAAGTCGACGCATCTGGGGTGGTTTATTTGAGTTTTTTGAGAATGTATGATGAAAAAAATGATAAATTTTCCAGCACAATGACATATTAAGGAATTTTAGAATTCAAACTTTTTTGAATTTTGAATTTTTTGTTCTAAATCACTCCTATGGCTATTTGGGAGTGTATTTCATGGCTTCCAGAGTTCATTGGCAAAATGCGAAGAAATGAGAATGATTTTTTTCTGGAGGTGTCATGTGTGAAAAATTACCATTTTTTCTCAGCCCCGCGGTGGTCAGAAAAGGCACTTTTTTGCACAATTTTTTTTTCTCCGAATATCGATTGTGATCATAAGTCGGTGCATCTCGGGTGGTTTATTTGAGTTTTTTGAGAATGTATGGTGAAAAAAATGATAAATTTTCTAGCACAATGACATATTAAGGAATTTAAGAATTCAAACTTTTTTGAATTTTGAATTTTTTGGTTTAAATCACTCCTATGGCTATTTGGGAGTGTATTTCATGGCTCCCAGGGTTCATTTGCAAAATGCAAAGAAATAAGAATTATTTTTTTCTAGAGGTGTCATGTGTGAAAAATTACCATTTTTTCACAGCCCCGTGGTGGTCAGAAAAGGCACTTTTTTGCACAATTTTTTTTTCTCTGAATATCGATTCTGATCACAGGTCGGTGCATCTGGGGTGGTTTATTCGAGTTTTTTGAGAATTTATGGTGATAAAAATGATAAATTTTCCAGCACAATGACATATTAAGGAATTTTAGAATTCAAACTTTTTTGAATTTTGAATTTTTTGGTTTAAATCACTCCTATGGCTATTTGGGAGTGTATTTCATGGATCCCAGGGTTCATTTGCAAAATGCGAAGAAATAAGAATTATTTTTTTCTAGAGGTGTCATGTGTGAAAAATTACCATTTTTTCACAGCCCCGCGGTGGTCAGAAAAGGCACTTTTTTGCACAATTTTTTTTTCTCTGAATATCGATTCTGATCACAAGTCGACGTATCTGGGGTGGTTTATTTGAGTTTTTTGAGAATGTATGGTGAAAAAAATGATAAATTTTCCAGCACAATGACATATTAAGGAATTTTAGAATTCAAACTTTTTTGAATTTTGAATTTTTTGTTCTAAATCACTCCTATGGCTATTTGGGAGTGTATTTCATGGCTCCCAGAGTTCATTGGCAAAATGCGAAGAAATGAGAATGATTTTTTTCTGGAGGTGTCATGTGTGAAAAATTACCATTTTTTCTCAGCCCCGCGGTGGTCAGAAAAGGCACTTTTTTGCACAATTTTTTTTTCTCCGAATATTGATTGTGATCATAAGTCGGTGCATCTCGGGTGGTTTATTTGAGTTTTTTGAGAATGTATGGTGAAAAAAATGATAAATTTTCCAGCACAATGACATATTAAGGAATTTAAGAATTCAAACTTTTTTGAATTTTGAATTTTTTGGTTTAAATCACTCCTATGGCTATTTGGGAGTGTATTTCATGGCTCCCAGGGTTCATTTGCAAAATGCAAAGAAATAAGAATTATTTTTTTCTAGAGGTGTCATGTGTGAAAAATTACCATTTTTTCACAGCCCCGCGGTGGTCAGAAAAGGCACTTTTTTGCACAATTTTTTTTTCTCTGAATATTGATTCTGATCACAAGTCGACGTATCTGGGGTGGTTTATTTGAGTTTTTTGAGAATGTATGGTGAAAAAAATGATAAATTTTCCAGCACAATGACATATTAAGGAATTTTAGAATTCAAACTTTTTTGAATTTTGAATTTTTTGTTCTAAATCACTCCTATGGCTATTTGGGAGTGTATTTCATGGCTCCCAGAGTTCATTGGCAAAATGCGAAGAAATGAGAATGATTTTTTTCTGGAGGTGTCATGTGTGAAAAATTACCATTTTTTCTCAGCCCCGCGGTGGTCAGAAAAGGCACTTTTTTGCACAATTTTTTTTTCTCCGAATATTGATTGTGATCATAAGTCGGTGCATCTCGGGTGGTTTATTTGAGTTTTTTGAGAATGTATGGTGAAAAAAATGATAAATTTTCCAGCACAATGACATATTAAGGAATTTAAGAATTCAAACTTTTTTGAATTTTGAATTTTTTGGTTTAAATCACTCCTATGGCTATTTGGGAGTGTATTTCATGGCTCCCAGGGTTCATTTGCAAAATGCAAAGAAATAAGAATTATTTTTTTCTAGAGGTGTCATGTGTGAAAAATTACCATTTTTTCACAGCCCCGCGGTGGTCAGAAAAGGCACTTTTTTGCACAATTTTTTTTTCTCTGAATATTGATTCTGATCACAAGTCGACGTATCTGGGGTGGTTTATTTGAGTTTTTTGAGAATGTATGGTGAAAAAAATGATAAATTTTCCAGCACATAACATATTAAGGAATTTTAGAATTCAAACTTTTTTGAATTTTGAATTTTTTGTTCTAAATCACTCCTATGGCTATTTGGGAGTGTATTTCATGGCTCCCAGAGTTCATTGGCAAAATGCGAAGAAATGAGAATGATTTTTTTCTGGAGGTGTCATGTGTGAAAAATTACCATTTTTTCTCAGCCCCGCGGTGGTCAGAAAAGGCACTTTTTTGCACAATTTTTTTTTCTCCGAATATCGATTGTGATCATAAGTCGGTGCATCTCGGGTGGTTTATTTGAGTTTTTTGAGAATGTATGGTGAAAAAAATGATAAATTTTCCAGCACAATGACATATTAAGGAATTTAAGAATTCAAACTTTTTTGAATTTTGAATTTTTTGGTTTAAATCACTCCTATGGCTATTTGGGAGTGTATTTCATGGCTCCCAGGGTTCATTTGCAAAATGCAAAGAAATAAGAATTATTTTTTTCTAGAGGTGTCATGTGTGAAAAATTACCATTTTTTCACAGCCCCGTGGTGGTCAGAAAAGGCACTTTTTTGCACAATTTTTTTTTCTCTGAATATCGATTCTGATCACAGGTCGGTGCATCTGGGGTGGTTTATTCGAGTTTTTTGAGAATTTATGGTGAAAAAAATGATAAATTTTCCAGCACAATGACATATTAAGGAATTTTAGAATTCAAACTTTTTTGAATTTTGAATTTTTTGGTTTAAATCACTCCTATGGCTATTTGGGAGTGTATTTCATGGATCCCAGGGTTCATTTGCAAAATGCGAAGAAATAAGAATTATTTTTTTCTAATGGTGTCATGTGTGAAAAATTACCATTTTTTCACAGCCCCGCGGTGGTCAGAAAAGGCACTTTTTTGCACAATTTTTTTTTCTCTGAATATCGATTCTGATCACAAGTCGGCGCATCTGGGGTGGTTTATTTGAGTTTTTTGAGAATGTATGGTGAAAAAAATGATAAATTTTCCAGCACAATGACATATTAAGGAATTTTAGAATTCAAACTTTTTTGAATTTTGAATTTTTTGGTTTAAATCACTCCTATGGCTATTTGGGAGTGTATTTCATGGCTCCCAGGGTTCATTTGCAAAATGCAAAGAAATAAGAATTATTTTTTTGGAGGTGTCATGTGTGAAAAATTACCATTTTTTCACAGCCCCGCGGTGGTCAGAAAAGGCACTTTTTTGCACAATTTTTTTTTCTCCGAATATCGATTCTGATCACAAGTCGACGCATCTGGGGTGGTTTATTTGAGTTTTTTGAGAATGTATGATGAAAAAAATGATAAATTTTCCAGCACAATGACATATTAAGGAATTTTAGAATTCAAACTTTTTTGAATTTTGAATTTTTTGTTCTAAATCACTCCTATGGCTATTTGGGAGTGTATTTCATGGCTTCCAGAGTTCATTGGCAAAATGCGAAGAAATGAGAATGATTTTTTTCTGGAGGTGTCATGTGTGAAAAATTACCATTTTTTCTCAGCCCCGCGGTGGTCAGAAAAGGCACTTTTTTGCACAATTTTTTTTTCTCTGAATATCGATTGTGATCATAAGTCGGTGCATCTCGGGTGGTTTATTTGAGTTTTTTGAGAATGTATGGTGAAAAAAATGATAAATTTTCCAGCACAATGACATATTAAGGAATTTAAGAATTCAAACTTTTTTGAATTTTGAATTTTTTGGTTTAAATCACTCCTATGGCTATTTGGGAGTGTATTTCATGGCTCCCAGGGTTCATTTGCAAAATGCAAAGAAATAAGAATTATTTTTTTCTAGAGGTGTCATGTGTGAAAAATTACCATTTTTTCACAGCCCCGTGGTGGTCAGAAAAGGCACTTTTTTGCACAATTTTTTTTTCTCTGAATATCGATTCTGATCACAGGTCGGTGCATCTGGGGTGGTTTATTCGAGTTTTTTGAGAATTTATGGTGATAAAAATGATAAATTTTCCAGCACAATGACATATTAAGGAATTTTAGAATTCAAACTTTTTTGAATTTTGAATTTTTTGGTTTAAATCACTCCTATGGCTATTTGGGAGTGTATTTCATGGATCCCAGGGTTCATTTGCAAAATGCGAAGAAATAAGAATTATTTTTTTCTAGAGGTGTCATGTGTGAAAAATTACCATTTTTTCACAGCCCCGCGGTGGTCAGAAAAGGCACTTTTTTGCACAATTTTTTTTTCTCTGAATATCGATTCTGATCACAAGTCGACGTATCTGGGGTGGTTTATTTGAGTTTTTTGAGAATGTATGGTGAAAAAAATGATAAATTTTCCAGCACAATGACATATTAAGGAATTTTAGAATTCAAACTTTTTTGAATTTTGAATTTTTTGTTCTTAATCACTCCTATGGCTATTTGGGAGTGTATTTCATGGCTCCCAGAGTTCATTGGCAAAATGCGAAGAAATGAGAATGATTTTTTTCTGGAGGTGTCATGTGTGAAAAATTACCATTTTTTCTCAGCCCCGCGGTGGTCAGAAAAGGCACTTTTTTGCACAATTTTTTTTTCTCCGAATATTGATTGTGATCATAAGTCGGTGCATCTCGGGTGGTTTATTTGAGTTTTTTGAGAATGTATGGTGAAAAAAATGATAAATTTTCCAGCACAATGACATATTAAGGAATTTAAGAATTCAAACTTTTTTGAATTTTGAATTTTTTGGTTTAAATCACTCCTATGGCTATTTGGGAGTGTATTTCATGGCTCCCAGGGTTCATTTGCAAAATGCAAAGAAATAAGAATTATTTTTTTCTAGAGGTGTCATGTGTGAAAAATTACCATTTTTTCACAGCCCCGCGGTGGTCAGAAAAGGCACTTTTTTGCACAATTTTTTTTTCTCTGAATATTGATTCTGATCACAAGTCGACGTATCTGGGGTGGTTTATTTGAGTTTTTTGAGAATGTATGGTGAAAAAAATGATAAATTTTCCAGCACAATGACATATTAAGGAATTTTAGAATTCAAACTTTTTTGAATTTTGAATTTTTTGTTCTAAATCACTCCTATGGCTATTTGGGAGTGTATTTCATGGCTCCCAGAGTTCATTGGCAAAATGCGAAGAAATGAGAATGATTTTTTTCTGGAGGTGTCATGTGTGAAAAATTACCATTTTTTCTCAGCCCCGCGGTGGTCAGAAAAGGCACTTTTTTGCACAATTTTTTTTTCTCCGAATATCGATTGTGATCATAAGTCGGTGCATCTCGGGTGGTTTATTTGAGTTTTTTGAGAATGTATGGTGAAAAAAATGATAAATTTTCCAGCACAATGACATATTAAGGAATTTAAGAATTCAAACTTTTTTGAATTTTGAATTTTTTGGTTTAAATCACTCCTATGGCTATTTGGGAGTGTATTTCATGGCTCCCAGGGTTCATTTGCAAAATGCAAAGAAATAAGAATTATTTTTTTCTAGAGGTGTCATGTGTGAAAAATTACCATTTTTTCACAGCCCCGTGGTGGTCAGAAAAGGCACTTTTTTGCACAATTTTTTTTTCTCTGAATATCGATTCTGATCACAGGTCGGTGCATCTGGGGTGGTTTATTCGAGTTTTTTGAGAATTAATGGTGAAAAAAATGATAAATTTTCCAGCACAATGACATATTAAGGAATTTTAGAATTCAAACTTTTTTGAATTTTGAATTTTTTGGTTTAAATCACTCCTATGGCTATTTGGGAGTGTATTTCATGGATCCCAGGGTTCATTTGCAAAATGCGAAGAAATAAGAATTATTTTTTTCTAATGGTGTCATGTGTGAAAAATTACCATTTTTTCACAGCCCCGCGGTGGTCAGAAAAGGCACTTTTTTGCACAATTTTTTTTTCTCTGAATATCGATTCTGATCACAAGTCGGCGCATCTGGGGTGGTTTATTTGAGTTTTTTGAGAATGTATGGTGAAAAAAATGATAAATTTTCCAGCACAATGACATATTAAGGAATTTTAGAATTCAAACTTTTTTGAATTTTGAATTTTTTGGTTTAAATCACTCCTATGGCTATTTGGGAGTGTATTTCATGGCTCCCAGGGTTCATTTGCAAAATGCAAAGAAATAAGAATTATTTTTTTGGAGGTGTCATGTGTGAAAAATTACCATTTTTTCACAGCCCCGCGGTGGTCAGAAAAGGCACTTTTTTGCACAATTTTTTTTTCTCCGAATATCGATTCTGATCACAAGTCGGTGCATCTGGGGTGGTTTATTTGATTTTTTTGAGAATGTATGGTGAAAAAAATGATAAATTTTCCAGCACAATGACATATTAAAGAATTTTAGAATTCAAACTTTTTTGAATTTTGAATTTTTTGGTTTAAATCACTCCTATGGCTATTTGGGAGTGTATTTCATGGCTCCCAGGGTTCATTGGCAAAATGCGAAGAAATGAGAATGATTTTTTTCTAGAGGTGTCATGTGTGAAAAATTACCATTTTTTCACAGCCCCGCGGTGGTCAGAAAAGGCACTATTTTGCACAATTTTTTTTTCTCTGAATATGGATTCTGATCACAGGTTGCTGCATCTGGGGTGGTTTATTCGAGTTTTTTGAGAATTTATGGTGAAAAAAATGATAAATTTTCCAGCTCAATGACATATTAAGGAATTTTAGAATTCAAACTTTTTTGAATTTTGAATTTTTTGGTTTAAATCACTCCTATGGCCATTTGGGAGTGTATTTCATGGCTCCCAGGGTTCATTGGCAAAATGCGAAGAAATGAGAATGGTTTTTTTCTGGAGGTGTCATGTGTGAAAAATTACCATTTTTTCTCAGCCCCGCGGTGGTCAGAAAAGGCACTTTTTTGCACAATTTTTTTTTCTCCGAATATCGATTGTGATCACAAGTCGGTGCATCTGGGTAGGTTTATTCGAGTTTTTTGAGAATGTATGGTGAAAAAATGTTAAATTTTCCAGCACAATGACATATTAAGGAATTTTAGAATTCAAACTTTTTTGAATTTTGAATTTTTTGTTTTGAATCACTCCTACGGCTATTTGGGAGTGTATTTCATGGATCCCAGGGTTCAATGGCAAAACGCGAAGAAATAAGAATTATTTTTTCTGGAGGTGTCATGTGTGAAAAATTACCATTTTTTCACAGCCCCGCGGTGGTCAGAAAAGGCAATTTTTTGCACAATTTTTTTTTTCTCCGAATATCGATTCTGATTACAAGTCGGTGCATCTGGGGTGGTTTATTTGAGTTTTTTGAGAATGTATGGTGAAAAAAATGATATATTTTCCAGCACAATGACATATTAAGGAATTTTAGAATTCAAACTTTTTTGAATTTTGAATTTTTCGGTTTAAATCACTCCTATGGCTATTTGGGAGTGTATTTCATGGCTCCCAGGGTTCATTGGCAAAATGCGAAGAAATGAGAATGATTTTTTTCTAGAGGTGTCATGTGTGAAAAATTACAATTTTTTCACAGCCTCGCGGTGGTCAGAAAAGGCTCTTTTTTGCACAATTTTTTTTTCTCCGAATATCGATTCTGATCACAGGTCGGTGCATCTGGGGTGGTTTATTTGAGTTTTTTGAGAATTTATGATAAAAAAAATGATAAATTTTCCAGCACAATGACATATTGAGGAATTTAAGAATTCAAACTTTTTTGAATTTTGAATTTTTTGTTCTAAATCACTCCTATGGCTATTTGGGAGTGTATTTCATGGCTCCCAGAGTTCATTGGCAAAATGCGAAGAAATGAGAATGATTTTTTTCTGGAGGTGTCATGTGTGAAAAATTACCATTTTTTCTCAGCCCCGCGGTGGTCAGAAAAGGCACTTTTTTGCACAATTTTTTTTTCTCCGAATATCGATTGTGATCATAAGTCGGTGCATCTGGGGTGGTTTATTTGAGTTTTTTTTAGAATGTATGGTGAAAAAAATGATAAATTTTCCAGCACAATGACATATTAAGGAATTTTAGAATTCAAACTTTTTTGAATTTTGAATTTTTTGGTTTAAGTCACTCCTATGGCTATTTGGGAGTGTATTTCATGGATCCCAGGGTTCAATGGCAAAACGCGAAGAAATAAGAATTATTTTTTCTGGAGGTGTCATGTGTGAAAAATTACCATTTTTTCACAGCCCCGCGGTGGTCAGAAAAGGCACTTTTTTGCACAATATTTTTTTCTCCGAATATCGATTCTGATCACAAGTCGACGCATCTGGGGTGGTTTATTTGAGTTTTTTGAGAATGTATGGTGAAAAAAATTATATATTTTCCAGCACATTGACATATTAAGGAATTTTAGAATTCAAACTTTTTTGAATTTTGAATTTTTTGGTTTAAATCACTCCTATGGCTATTTGGGAGTGTATTTCATGGCTCCCAGGGTTCATTGGCAAAATGCGAAGAAATGAGAATGATTTTTTTCTAGAGGTGTCATGTGTGAAAAATTACCATTTTTTCACAGCCCCGCGGTGGTCAGAAAAGGCTCTTTTTTGCACAATTTTTTTTTCTCCGAATATCGATTCTGATCACAGGTCGGTGCATCTGGGGTGGTTTATTTGAGTTTTTTGAGAATTTATGATGAAAAAAAATGATAAATTTTCCAGCACAATGACATATTAAGGAATTTTAGAATTCAAACTTTTTTGAATTTTGAATTTTTTGTTCTAAATCACTCCTATGGCTATTTGGGAGTGTATTTCATGGATCCCAGGGTTCAATGGCAAAACGCGAAGAAATAAGAATTATTTTTTCTGGAGGTGTCATGTGTGAAAATTTACCATTTTTTCACAGCCCCGCGGTGGTCAGAAAAGGCACTTTTTTGCACAATTTTTTTTTCTCCGAATATCGATTCTGATCACAAGTCGACGCATCTGGGGTGGTTTATTTGAGTTTTTTGAGAATGTATGGTGAAAAAAATGATATATTTTCCAGCACAATGACATATTAAGGAATTTTAGAATTCAAACTTTTTTGAATTTTGAATTTTTTGGTTTAAATCACTCCTATGGCTATTTGGGAGTGTATTCCATGGCTCCCAGGGTTCATTGGCAAAATGCGAAGAAATGAGAATGATTTTTTTCTAGAGGTGTCATGTGTGAAAAATTACCATTTTTTCACAGCCCCGCGGTGGTCAGAAAAGGCTCTTTTTTGCACAATTTTTTTTTCTCCGAATATCGATTCTGATCACAGGTCGGTGCATCTGGGGTGGTTTATTTGAGTTTTTTGAGAATTTATGATGAAAAAAATGATAAATTTTCCAGCACAATGACATATTAAGGAATTTTAGAATTCAAACTTTTTTGAATTTTGAATTTTTTGTTCTAAATCACTCCTATGGCTATTTGGGAGTGTATTTCATGGCTCCCAGAGTTCATTGGCAAAATGCGAAGAAATGAGAATGATTTTTTTCTGGAGGTGTCATGTGTGAAAAATTACCATTTTTTCTCAGCCCCGCGGTGGTCAGAAAAGGCACTTTTTTGCACAATTTTTTTTTCTCCGAATATCGATTGTGATCATAAGTCGGTGCATCTCGGGTGGTTTATTTGAGTTTTTTGAGAATGTATGGTGAAAAAAATGATAAATTTTCCAGCACAATGACATATTAAGGAATTTAAGAATTCAAACTTTTTTGAATTTTGAATTTTTTGGTTTAAGTCACTCCTATGGCTATTTGGGAGTGTATTTCATGGCTCCCAGGGTTCATTTGCAAAATGCAAAGAAATAAGAATTATTTTTTTCTAGAGATGTCATGTGTGAAAAATTACCATTTTTTCACAGCCCCGCGGTGGTCAGAAAAGGCACTTTTTTGCACAATTTTTTTTTCACTGAATATCGATTCTGATCACAAGTCGACGCATCTGGGGTGGTTTATTTGAGTTTTTTGAGAATGTATGGTGAAAAAAATGATAAATTTTCCAGCACAATGACATATTAAGGAATTTTAGAATTCAAACTTTTTTGAATTTTGAATTTTTTGGTTTAAATCACTCCTATGGCTATTTGGGAGTGTATTTCATGGCTCCCAGGGTTCATTGGCAAAATGCGAAGAAATGAGAATGATTTTTTTCTAGAGGTGTCAAGCGTGAAAAATTACCATTTTTTCACAGCCCCGCGGTGGTCAGAAAAGGCTCTTTTTTGCACAATTTTTTTTTCTCCGAATATCGATTCTGATCACAAGTCGACGCATCTGGGGTGGTTTATTTGAGTTTTTTGAGAATGTATGGTGAAAAAAATGATATATTTTCCAGCACAATGACATATTAAGGAATTTTAGAATTCAAACTTTTTTTAATTTTGAATTTTTTGGTTTAAATCACTCCTATGGCTATTTGGGAGTGTATTTCATGGCTCCCAGGGTTCATTGGCAAAATGCGAAGAAATGAGAATGATTTTTTTCTAGAGGTGTCATGTGTGAAAAAATACCATTTTTTCACAGCCCCGCGGTGGTCAGAAAAGGCTCTTTTTTGCACAATTTTTTTTTCTCCGAATATCGATTCTGATCACAGGTCGGTGCATCTGGGGTGGTTTATTTGAGTTTTTTGAGAATTTATGATGAAAAAAAATGATAAATTTTCCAGCACAATGACATATTAAGGAATTTTAGAATTCAAACTTTTTTGAATTTTGAATTTTTTGTTCTAAATCACTCCTATGGCTATTTGGGAGTGTATTTCATGGCTCCCAGGGTTCATTGGCAAAATGCGAAGAAATGAGAATGATTTTTTTCTGGAGGTGTCATGTGTGAAAAATTACCATTTTTTCTCAGCCCCGCGGTGGTCAGAAAAGGCACTTTTTTGCACAATTTTTTTTTCTCCGCATATCGATTGTGATCATAAGTCGGTGCATCTCGGGTGGTTTATTTGAGTTTTTTGAGAATGTATGGTGAAAAAAATGATAAATTTTCCAGCACAATGACATATTAAGGAATTTAAGAATTCAAACTTTTTTGAATTTTGAATTTTTTGGTTTAAGTCACTCCTATGGCTATTTGGGAGTGTATTTCATGGCTCCCAGGGTTCATTTGCAAAATGCAAAGAAATAAGAATTATTTTTTTCTAGAGGTGTCATGTGTGAAAAATTACCATTTTTTCACAGCCCCGTGGTGGTCAGAAAAGGCACTTTTTTGCACAATTTTTTTTTCTCTGAATATCGATTCTGATCACAGGTCGGTGCATCTGGGGTTGTTTATTCGAGTTTTTTGAGAATTTATGGTGAAAAAAATGATAAATTTTCCAGCACAATGACATATTAAGGAATTTTAGAATTCAAACTTTTTTGAATTTTGAATTTTTTGTTTTAAATCACTCCTATGGCTATTTGGGAGTGTATTTCATGGATCCCAGGGTTCATTTGCAAAATGCGAAGAAATAAGAATTATTTTTTTCTAGAGATGTCATGTGTGAAAAATTACCATTTTTTCACAGCCCCGCGGTGGTCAGAAAAGGCACTTTTTTGCACAATTTTTTCTTCACTGAATATCGATTCTGATCACAAGTCGACGCATCTGGGGTGGTTTATTTGAGTTTTTTGAGAATGTATGGTGAAAAAAATGATAAATTTTCCAGCACAATGACATATTAAGGAATTTTAGAATTCAAACTTTTTTGAATTTTGAATTTTTTGGTTTAAATCACTCCTATGGCTATTTGGGAGTGTATTCCATGGCTCCCAGGGTTCATTGGCAAAATGCGAAGAAATGAGAATGATTTTTTTCTAGAGGTGTCATGTGTGAAAAATTACCATTTTTTCACAGCCCCGCGGTGGTCAGAAAAGGCTCTTTTTTGCACAATTTTTTTTTCTCCGAATATCGATTCTGATCACAGGTCGGTGCATCTGGGGTGGTTTATTTGAGTTTTTTGAGAATTTATGATGAAAAAAATGATAAATTTTCCAGCACAATGACATATTAAGGAATTTTAGAATTCAAACTTTTTTGAATTTTGAATTTTTTGTTCTAAATCACTCCTATGGCTATTTGGGAGTGTATTTCATGGCTCCCAGAGTTCATTGGCAAAATGCGAAGAAATGAGAATGATTTTTTTCTGGAGGTGTCATGTGTGAAAAATTACCATTTTTTCTCAGCCCCGCGGTGGTCAGAAAAGGCACTTTTTTGCACAATTTTTTTTTCTCCGAATATCGATTGTGATCATAAGTCGGTGCATCTCGGGTGGTTTATTTGAGTTTTTTGAGAATGTATGGTGAAAAAAATGATAAATTTTCCAGCACAATGACATATTAAGGAATTTAAGAATTCAAACTTTTTTGAATTTTGAATTTTTTGGTTTAAGTCACTCCTATGGCTATTTGGGAGTGTATTTCATGGCTCCCAGGGTTCATTTGCAAAATGCAAAGAAATAAGAATTATTTTTTTCTAGAGGTGTCATGTGTGAAAAATTACCATTTTTTCACAGCCCCGTGGTGGTCAGAAAAGGCACTTTTTTGCACAATTTTTTTTTCTCTGAATATCGATTCTGATCACAGGTCGGTGCATCTGGGGTTGTATATTCGAGTTTTTTGAGAATTTATGGTGAAAAAAATGATAAATTTTCCAGCACAATGACATATTAAGGAATTTTAGAATTCAAACTTTTTTGAATTTTGAATTTTTTGTTTTAAATCACTCCTATGGCTATTTGGGAGTGTATTTCATGGATCCCAGGGTTCATTTGCAAAATGCGAAGAAATAAGAATTATTTTTTTCTAGAGGTGTCATGTGTGAAAAATTACCATTTTTTCACAGCCCCGCGGTGGTCAGAAAAGGCACTTTTTTGCACAATTTTTTTTTCACTGAATATCGATTCTGATCACAAGTCGACGCATCTGGGGTGGTTTATTTGAGTTTTTTGAGAATGTATGGTGAAAAAAATGATAAATTTTCCAGCACAATGACATATTAAGGAATTTTAGAATTCAAACTTTTTTGAATTTTGAATTTTTTGGTTTAAATCACTCCTATGGCTATTTGGGAGTGTATTTCATGGCTCCCAGGGTTCATTGGCAAAATGCGAGGAAATGAGAATGATTTTTTTCTAGAGGTGTCAAGCGTGAAAAATTACCATTTTTTCACAGCCCCGCGGTGGTCAGAAAAGGCACTTTTTTGCACAATTTTTTTTTCTCTGAATATCGATTCTGATCACAGGTCGGTGCATCTGGTGTGGTTTATTTGAGTTTTTTGAGAATTTATGGTGAAAAAAATGATAAATTTTCCAGCACAATGACATATTAAGGAATTTTAGAATTCAAACTTTTTTGAATTTTGAATTTTTTGGTTTAAATCACTCCTATGGCTATTTGGGAGTGTATTTCATGGATCCCAGGGTTCAATGGCAAAACGGGAAGAAATAAGAATTATTTTTTCTGGAGGTGTCATGTGTGAAAAATTACAATTTTTTCACAGCCCCGCGGTGGTCAGAAAAGGCACTTTTTTGCACAATTTTTTTTTCTCTGAATATCGATTCTGATCACAAGTCGGTGCATCTGGGGTTGTTTATTCGAGTTTTTTGAGAATTTATGGTGAAAAAAATGATAAATTTTCCAGCACAATGACATATTAAGGAATTTTAGAATTCAAACTTTTTTGAATTTTGAATTTTTTGGTTTAAATCACTCCTATGGCTATTTGGGAGTGTATTTCATGGATCCCAGGGTTCAATGGCAAAACGCGAAGAAATAAGAATTATTTTTTCTGGAGGTGTCATGTGTGAAAAATTAGCATTTTTTCACAGCCCCGCGGTGGTCGGAAAAGGCACTTTTTTGCACAATTTTTTTTTCTCCGAATATCGATTCTGATCACAAGTCGACGCATCTGGGGTGGTTTATTTGAGTTTTTTGAGAATGTATGGTGAAAAAAATGATATATTTTCCAGCACAATGACATATTAAGGAATTTTAGAATTCAAACTTTTTTTAATTTTGAATTTTTTGGTTTAAATCACTCCTATGGCTATTTGGGAGTGTATTTCATGGCTCCCAGAGTTCATTGGCAAAATGCGAAGAAATGAGAATGATTTTTTTCTGGAGGTGTCATGTGTGAAAAATTACCATTTTTTCTCAGCCCCGCGGTGGTCAGAAAAGGCACTTTTTTGCACAATTTTTTTTTCTCCGAATATCGATTGTGATCATAAGTCGGTGCATCTCGGGTGGTTTATTTGAGTTTTTTGAGAATGTATGGTGAAAAAACTGATAAATTTTCCAGCACAATGACATATTAAGGAATTTAAGAATTCAAACTTTTTTGAATTTTGAATTTTTTGGTTTAAATCACTCCTATGGCTATTTGGGAGTGTATTTCATGGCTCCCAGGGTTCATTTGCAAAATGCAAAGAAATAAGAATTATTTTTTTCTAGAGGTGTCATGTGTGAAAAATTACCATTTTTTCACAGCCCCGTGGTGGTCAGAAAAGGCACTTTTTTGCACAATTTTTTTTTCTCTGAATATCGATTCTGATCACAGGTCGGTGCATCTGGGGTGGTTTATTCCAGTTTTTTGAGAATTTATGGTGATAAAAATGATAAATTTTCCAGCACAATGACATATTAAGGAATTTTAGAATTCAAACTTTTTTGAATTTTGAATTTTTTGGTTTAAATCACTCCTATGGCTATTTGGGAGTGTATTTCATGGCTCCCAGAGTTCATTGGCAAAATGCGAAGAAATGAGAATGATTTTTTTCTGGAGGTGTCATGTGTGAAAAATTACAATTTTTTCACAGCCCCGCGGTGGTCAGAAAAGGCACTTTTTTGCACAATTTTTTTTTCTCTGAATATCGATTCTGATCACAAGTCGGTGCATCTGGGGTTGTTTATTCGAGTTTTTTGAGAATTTATGGTGAAAAAAATGATAAATTTTCCAGCACAATGACATATTAAGGAATTTTAGAATTCAAACTTTTTTGAATTTTGAATTTTTTGGTTTAAATCACTCCTATGGCTATTTGGGAGTGTATTTCATGGCTCCCAGGGTTCATTTGCAAAATGCAAAGAAATAAGAATTATTTTTTTCTAGAGGTGTCATGTGTGAAAAATTACCATTTTTTCACAGCCCCGTGGTGGTCAGAAAAGGCACTTTTTTGCACAATTTTTTTTTCTCTGAATATCGATTCTGATCACAGGTCGGTGCATCTGGGGTGGTTTATTCCAGTTTTTTGAGAATTTATGGTGAAAAAAATGATATATTTTCCAGCACAATGACATATTAAGGAATTTTAGAATTCAAACTTTTTTTAATTTTGAATTTTTTGGTTTAAATCACTCCTATGGCTATTTGGGAGTGTATTTCATGGCTCCCAGAGTTCATTGGCAAAATGCGAAGAAATGAGAATGATTTTTTTCTGGAGGTGTCATGTGTGAAAAATTACCATTTTTTCTCAGCCCCGCGGTGGTCAGAAAAGGCACTTTTTTGCACAATTTTTTTTTCTCCGAATATCGATTGTGATCATAAGTCGGTGCATCTCGGGTGGTTTATTTGAGTTTTTTGAGAATGTATGGTGAAAAAACTGATAAATTTTCCAGCACAATGACATATTAAGGAATTTAAGAATTCAAACTTTTTTGAATTTTGAATTTTTTGGTTTAAATCACTCCTATGGCTATTTGGGAGTGTATTTCATGGCTCCCAGGGTTCATTTGCAAAATGCAAAGAAATAAGAATTATTTTTTTCTAGAGGTGTCATGTGTGAAAAATTACCATTTTTTCACAGCCCCGTGGTGGTCAGAAAAGGCACTTTTTTGCACAATTTTTTTTTCTCTGAATATCGATTCTGATCACAGGTCGGTGCATCTGGGGTGGTTTATTCCAGTTTTTTGAGAATTTATGGTGATAAAAATGATAAATTTTCCAGCACAATGACATATTAAGGAATTTTAGAATTCAAACTTTTTTGAATTTTGAATTTTTTGGTTTAAATCACTCCTATGGCTATTTGGGAGTGTATTTCATGGCTCCCAGAGTTCATTGGCAAAATGCGAAGAAATGAGAATGATTTTTTTCTGGAGGTGTCATGTGTGAAAAATTACCATTTTTTCTCAGCCCCGCGGTGGTCAGAAAAGGCACTTTTTTGCACAATTTTTTTTTCTCTGAATATCGATTGTGATCATAAGTCGGTGCATCTCGGGTGGTTTATTTGAGTTTTTTGAGAATGTATGGTGAAAAAAATGATAAATTTTCCAGCACAATGACATATTAAGGAATTTTAGAATTCAAACTTTTTTGAATTTTGAATTTTTTGGTTTAAATCACTCCTATGGCTATTTGGGAGTGTATTTCATGGCTCCCAGGGTTCATTTGCAAAATGCAAAGAAATAAGAATTATTTTTTTCTAGAGGTGTCATGTGTGAAAAATTACCATTTTTTCACAGCCCCGTGGTGGTCAGAAAAGGCACTTTTTTGCACAATTTTTTTTTCTCTGAATATCGATTCTGATCACAGGTCGGTGCATCTGGGGTGGTTTATTCCAGTTTTTTGAGAATTTATGGTGATAAAAATGATAAATTTTCCAGCACAATGACATATTAAGGAATTTTAGAATTCAAACTTTTTTGAATTTTGAATTTTTTGGTTTAAATCACTCCTATGGCTATTTGGGAGTGTATTTCATGGCTCCCAGAGTTCATTGGCAAAATGCGAAGAAATGAGAATGATTTTTTTCTGGAGGTGTCATGTGTGAAAAATTACCATTTTTTCTCAGCCCCGCGGTGGTCAGAAAAGGCACTTTTTTGCACAATTTTTTTTTCTCCGAATATCGATTGTGATCATAAGTCGGTGCATCTCGGGTGGTTTATTTGAGTTTTTTGAGAATGTATGGTGAAAAAAATGATAAATTTTCCAGCACAATGACATATTAAGGAATTTTAGAATTCAAACTTTTTTGAATTTTGAATTTTTTGTTCTAAATCACTCCTATGGCTATTTGGGAGTGTATTTCATGGCTCCCAGAGTTCATTGGCAAAATGCGAAGAAATGAGAATGATTTTTTTCTGGAGGTGTCATGTGTGAAAAATTACCATTTTTTCTCAGCCCCGCTTTTTGGTGGTCAGAAAAGGCACTTTTTTGCACAATTTTTTTTTCTCCGAATATCGATTGTGATCATAAGTCGGTGCATCTCGGGTGGTTTATTTGAGTTTTTTGAGAATGTATGGTGAAAAAAATGATAAATTTTCCAGCACAATGACATATTAAGGAATTTAAGAATTCAAACTTTTTTGAATTTTGAATTTTTTGGTTTAAATCACTCCTATGGCTATTTGGGAGTGTATTTCATGGCTCCCAGGGTTCATTTGCAAAATGCAAAGAAATAAGAATTATTTTTTTCTAGAGGTGTCATGTGTGAAAAATTACCATTTTTTCACAGCCCCGTGGTGGTCAGAAAAGGCACTTTTTTGCACAATTTTTTTTTCTCTGAATATCGATTCTGATCACAGGTCGGTGCATCTGGGGTGGTTTATTCGAGTTTTTTGAGAATTTATGGTGAAAAAAATGATAAATTTTCCAGCACAATGACATATTAAGGAATTTTAGAATTCAAACTTTTTTGAATTTTGAATTTTTTGGTTTAAATCACTCCTATGGCTATTTGGGAGTGTATTTCATGGATCCCAGGGTTCATTTGCAAAATGCGAAGAAATAAGAATTATTTTTTTCTAGAGGTGTCATGTGTGAAAAATTACCATTTTTTCACAGCCCCGCGGTGGTCAGAAAAGGCACTTTTTTGCACAATTTTTTTTTCTCCGAATATCGATTGTGATCATAAGTCGGTGCATCTCGGGTGGTTTATTTGAGTTTTTTGAGAATGTATGGTGAAAAAAATGATAAATTTTCCAGCACAATGACATATTAAGGAATTTAAGAATTCAAACTTTTTTGAATTTTGAATTTTTTGGTTTAAGTCACTCCTATGGCTATTTGGGAGTGTATTTCATGGCTCCCAGGGTTCATTTGCAAAATGCAAAGAAATAAGAATTATTTTTTTCTAGAGGTGTCATGTGTGAAAAATTACCATTTTTTCACAGCCCCGTGGTGGTCAGAAAAGGCACTTTTTTGCACAATTTTTTTTTCTCTGAATATCGATTCTGATCACAGGTCGGTGCATCTGGGGTGGTTTATTCGAGTTTTTTGAGAATTTATGGTGAAAAAAATGATAAATTTTCCAGCACAATGACATATTAAGGAATTTTAGAATTCAAACTTTTTTGAATTTTGAATTTTTTGGTTTAAATCACTCCTATGGCTATTTGGGAGTGTATTTCATGGATCCCAGGGTTCATTTGCAAAATGCGAAGAAATAAGAATTATTTTTTTCTAATGGTGTCATGTGTGAAAAATTACCATTTTTTCACAGCCCCGCGGTGGTCAGAAAAGGCACTTTTTTGCACAATTTTTTTTTCTCTGAATATCGATTCTGATCACAAGTCGACGCATCTGGGGTGGTTTATTTGAGTTTTTTGAGAATGTATGGTGAAAAAAATGATAAATTTTCCAGCACAATGACATATTAAGGAATTTTAGAATTCAAACTTTTTTGAATTTTGAATTTTTTGTTCTAAATCACTCCTATGGCTATTTGGGAGTGTATTTCATGGCTCCCAGAGTTCATTGGCAAAATGCGAAGAAATGAGAATGATTTTTTTCTGGAGGTGTCATGTGTGAAAAATTACCATTTTTTCTCAGCCCCGCGGTGGTCAGAAAAGGCACTTTTTTGCACAATTTTTTTTTCTTTGAATATCGATTGTGATCATAAGTCGGTGCATCTCGGGTGGTTTATTTGAGTTTTTTGAGAATGTATGGTGAAAAAAATGATAAATTTTCCAGCACAATGACATATTAAGGAATTTAAGAATTCAAACTTTTTTGAATTTTGAATTTTTTGGTTTAAATCACTCCTATGGCTATTTGGGAGTGTATTTCATGGCTCCCAGGGTTCATTTGCAAAATGCAAAGAAATAAGAATTATTTTTTTCTAGAGGTGTCATGTGTGAAAAATTACCATTTTTTCACAGCCCCGTGGTGGTCAGAAAAGGCACTTTTTTGCACAATTTTTTTTTCTCTGAATATCGATTCTGATCACAGGTCGGTGCATCTGGGGTGGTTTATTCGAGTTTTTTGAGAATTTATGGTGAAAAAAATGATAAATTTTCCAGCACAATGACATATTAAGGAATTTTTGAATGCAAACTTTTTTGAATTTTGAATTTTTTGGTTTAAATCACTCCTATGGCTATTTGGGAGTGTATTTCATGGATCCCAGGGTTCATTTGCAAAATGCGAAGAAATAAGAATTATTTTTTTCTAATGGTGTCATGTGTGAAAAATTACCATTTTTTCACAGCCCCGCGGTGGTCAGAAAAGGCACTTTTTTGCACAATTTTTTTTTCTCTGAATATCGATTCTGATCACAAGTCGACGCATCTGGGGTGGTTTATTTGAGTTTTTTGAGAATGTATGGTGAAAACAATGATAAATTTTCCAGCACAATGACATATTAAGGAATTTTAGAATTCAAACTTTTTTGAATTTTGAATTTTTTGGTTTAAATCACTCCTATGGCTATTTGGGAGTGTATTTCATGGCTCCCAGGGTTCATTTGCAAAATGCAAAGAAATAAGAATTATTTTTTTCTAGAGGTGTCATTTGTGAAAAATTACCATTTTTTCACAGCCCCGTGGTGATCAGAAAAGGCACTTTTTTGCACAATTTTTTTTTCTCTGAATATCGATTCTGATCACAGGTCGGTGCATCTGGGGTGGTTTATTCGAATTTTTTGAGAATTTATGGTGAAAAAAATGATAAATTTTCCAGCACAATGACATATTAAGGAATTTTAGAATTCAAACTTTTTTGAATTTTGAATTTTTTGTTTTAAATCACTCCTATGGCTATTTGGGAGTGTATTTCATGGATCCCAGGGTTCATTTGCAAAATGCGAAGAAATAAGAATTATTTTTTTCTAGAGATGTCATGTGTGAAAAATTACCATTTTTTCACAGCCCCGCGGTGGTCAGAAAAGGCACTTTTTTGCACAATTTTTTTTTCACTGAATATCGATTCTGATCACAAGTCGACGCATCTGGGGTGGTTTATTTGAGTTTTTTGAGAATGTATGGTGAAAAAAATGATAAATTTTCCAGCACAATGACATATTAAGGAATTTTAGAATTCAAACTTTTTTGAATTTTGAATTTTTTGGTTTAAATCACTCCTATGGCTATTTGGGAGTGTATTTCATGGCTCCCAGGGTCATTGGCAAAATGCGAAGAAATGAAAATGATTTTTTTCTAGAGGTGTCAAGCGTGAAAAATTACCATTTTTTCACAGCCCCGCGGTGGTTAGAAAAGGCACTTTTTTGCACAATTTTTTTTTCTCTGAATATCGATTCTGATCACAGGTCGGTGCATCTGGTGTGGTTTATTTGAGTTTTTTGAGAATTTATGGTGAAAAAAATGATAAATTTTCCAGCACAATGACATATTAAGGAATTTTAGAATTCAAACTTTTTTGAATTTTGAATTTTTTGGTTTAAATCACTCCTATGGCTATTTGGGAGTGTATTTCATGGATCCCAGGGTTCAATGGCAAAACGGGAAGAAATAAGAATTATTTTTTCTGGAGGTGTCATGTGTGAAAAATTACCATTTTTTCACAGCCCCGCGGTGGTCAGAAAAGGCACTTTTTTGCACAATTTTTTTTTCTCCGAATATCGATTCTGATCACAAGTCGACGCATCTGGGGTGGTTTATTTGAGTTTTTTGAGAATGTATGGTGAAAAAAATGATATATTTTCCAGCACAATGACATATTAAGGAATTTTAGAATTCAAACTTTTTTTAATTTTGAATTTTTTGGTTTAAATCACTCCTATGGCTATTTGGGAGTGTATTTCATGGCTCCCAGGGTTCATTGGCAAAATGCGAAGAAATGAGAATGATTTTTTTCTAGAGGTGTCATGTGTGAAAAATTACCATTTTTTCACAGCCCCGCGGTGGTCAGAAAAGGCTCTTTTTTGCACCATTTTTTTTTCTCCGAATATCGATTCTGATCACAGGTCGGTGCATCTGGGGTGGTTTATTTGAGTTTTTTGAGAATTTATGATGAAAAAAATGATAAATTTTCCAGCACAATGACATATTAAGGAATTTTAGAATTCAAACTTTTTTGAATTTTGAATTTTTTGTTCTAAATCACTCCTATGGCTATTTGGGAGTGTATTTCATGGCTCCCAGAGTTCATTGGCAAAATGCGAAGAAATGAGAATGATTTTTTTCTAGAGGTGTCATGTGTGAAAAATTACCATTTTTTCTCAGCCCCGCGGTGGTCAGAAAAGGCACTTTTTTGCACAATTTTTTTTTCTCCGAATATCGATTGTGATCATAAGTCGGTGCATCTCGGGTGGTTTATTTGAGTTTTTTGAGAATGTATGGTGAAAAAAATGATAAATTTTCCAGCACAATGACATATTAAGGAATTTAAGAATTCAAACTTTTTTGAATTTTGAATTTTTTGGTTTAAATCACTCCTATGGCTATTTGGGAGTGTATTTCATGGCTCCCAGGGTTCATTTGCAAAATGCAAAGAAATATGAATTATTTTTTTCTAGAGGTGTCATGTGTGAAAAATTACCATTTTTTCACAGCCCCGTGGTGGTCAGAAAAGGCACTTTTTTGCACAATTTTTTTTTCTCTGAATATCGATTCTGATCACAGGTCGGTGCATCTGGGGTGGTTTATTCGAGTTTTTTGAGAATTTATGGTGATAAAAATGATAAATTTTCCAGCACAATGACATATTAAGGAATTTTAGAATTCAAACTTTTTTGAATTTTGAATTTTTTGGTTTAAATCACTCCTATGGCTATTTGGGAGTGTATTTCATGGATCCCAGGGTTCATTTGCAAAATGCGAAGAAATAAGAATTATTTTTTTCTAGAGGTGTCATGTGTGAAAAATTACCATTTTTTCACAGCCCCGCGGTGGTCAGAAAAGGCACTTTTTTGCACAATTTTTTTTTCTCTGAATATCGATTCTAATCACAAGTCGACGCATCTGGGGTGGTTTATTTGAGTTTTTTGAGAATGTATGGTGAAAAAAATGATAAATTTTCCAGCACAATGACATATTAAGGAATTTTAGAATTCAAACTTTTTTGAATTTTGAATTTTTTGGTTTAAATCACTCCTATGGCTATTTGGGAGTGTATTTCATGGCTCCCAGGGTTCATTGGCAAAATGCGAAGAAATGAGAATGATTTTTTTCTAGAGGTGTCAAGCGTGAAAAATTACCATTTTTTCACAGCCCCGCGGTGGTCAGAAAAGGCACTTTTTTGCACAATTTTTTTTTCTCTGAATATCGATTATGATCACAGGTCGGTGCATCTGGTGTGGTTTATTTGAGTTTTTTGAGAATTTATGGTGAAAAAATGATAAATTTTCCAGCACAATGACATATTAAGGAATTTTAGAATTCAAACTTTTTTGAATTTTGAATTTTTTGGTTTAAATCACTCCTATGGCTATTTGAGAGTGTATTTCATGGCTCCCAGGGTTCATTGGCAAAATGCGAAGAAATGAGAATGATTTTTTTCTGGAGGTGTCATGTGTGAAAAATTACCATTTTTTCTCAGCCCCGTGGTGGTCAAAAAAGGCACTTTTTTGCGCAATTTTTTTTTCTCCGAATATCGATTGTGATCATAAGTCGGTGCATCTGGGGTGGTTTATTTGAGTTTTTTGAGAATGTATGGTGGAAAAAAATGATAAATTTTCCAGCACAATGACATATTAAGGAATTTTAGAATTCAAACTTTTTTGAATTTTGAATTTTTTGGTTTAAATCACTCCTATGGCTATTTGGGAGTGTATTTCATGGCTCCCAGGGTTCATTGGCAAAATGCGAAGCAATGAGAATGATTTTTTTCTAGAGGTGTCAAGCGTGAAAAATTACCATTTTTTCACAGCCCCGCGGTGGTCAGAAAAGGCACTTTTTTGCACAATTTTTTTTTCTCTGAATATCGATTCTGATCACAGGTCGGTGCATCTGGTGTGGTTTATTTGAGTTTTTTGAGAATTTATGGTGAAAAAATGATAAATTTTCCAGCACAATGACATATTAAGGAATTTTAGAATTCAAACTTTTTTGAATTTTGAATTTTTTGGTTTAAATCACTCCTATGGCTATTTGAGAGTGTATTTCATGGCTCCCAGGGTTCATTGGCAAAATGCGAAGAAATGAGAATGATTTTTTTCTGGAGGTGTCATGTGTGAAAAATTACCATTTTTTCTCAGCCCCGTGGTGGTCAAAAAAGGCACTTTTTTGCACAATTTTTTTTTCTCCGAATATCGATTGTGATCATAAGTCGGTGCATCTGGGGTGGTTTATTTGAGTTTTTTGAGAATGTATGGTGAAAAAAATGATAAATTTTCCAGCACAATGACATATTAAGGAATTTTAGAATTCAAACTTTTTTGAATTTTGAATTTTTTGGTTTAAATCACTCCTATGGCTATTTGGGAGTGTATTTCATGGCTCCCAGGGTTCATTGGCAAAATGCGAAGAAATGAGAATGATTTTTTTCTGGAGGTGTCATGTGTGAAAAATTACCATTTTTTCTCAGTCCCGCGGTGGTCAAAAAAGGCACTTTTGTGCACAATTTTTCTTTCTCCGAATATCGATTGTGATCATAAGTCGGTGCATCTGGGGTGGTTTATTTGAGTTTTTTGATAATTTATGGTGAAAAAAATGATAAATTTTCTAGCACAATGACATATTAAGGAATTTTAAAATTCAAACTTTTTTGAATTTTGAATTTTTTGTTTTAAATCACTCCTATGGCTATTTGGGAGTGTATTTCATGGCTCCCAGGGTTCATTGGCAAAATGCGAAGAAATGAGAATGATTTTTTTCTGGAGGTGTCATGTGTGAAAAATTACCATTTTTAATCAGCCCCGCGGTGGTCAGGAAAGGCACTTTTTTGAACAATTTTTTTTTCTCCGAATATCGATTCTGATCACAGGTCGGTGCATCTGGGGTGGTTTATTTGAGTTTTTTGAGAATTTATGGTGAAAAAAATGATAAATTTTCCAGCACAATGACATATTAAGGAATTTTAAAATTCAAACTTTTTTGAATTTTGAATTTTTTGGTTTAAATCACTCCTATGGCTATTTGGGAGTGTATTTCATGGCTCCCAGGCTTCATTGGCAAAATGCGAAGAAATGCGAATGATTTTTTGCTGGAGGTGTCATGTGTGAAAAATTACCATTTTTTCTCAGCCCCGCGGTGGTCAGAAAAGGCACTTTTTTGCACAATTTTGTTTCCTCCGAATATCGATTGTGATCATAAGTCGGTGCATCTGGGGTAGTTTATTTGAGTTTTTTGAGAATTTATGGTGAAAAAAATGATAAATTTTCCAGCACAATGACATATTAAGGAATTTTAGAATTCAAACTTTTTTGAATTTTGAATTTTTTGGTTTAAATCACTCCTATGGCTATTTGGGAGTGTATTTCATGGCTCCCAGGCTTCATTGGCAAAATGCGAAGAAATAAGAATTATTTTTTTCTAGAGGTGTCATGTGTGAAAAATTACCATTTTTTCACAGCCCCGCGGTGGTCAGAAAAGGCACTTTTTTGCACAATTTTTTTTCTCCGAATATCGATTGTGATCACAAGTCGGTGCATCTGGGGTGGTTTATTTGAGTTTTTTGAGAATGTATGGTGAAAAAAATGATAAATTTTCCAGCACAATGACATATTAAAGAATTTTATAATTCAAACTTTTTTAAATTTCAATTTTTTGGTTTAAATCACTCCTATTGCTATTTGGGAGTGTATTTCATGGCTCCCAGGGTTCATTGGCAAAATGCGAAGAAATGAGAATGATTTTTTTCTAGAGCTGTCATGTGTGAAAAATTACCATTTTTTCACAGCCCCGCGGTGGTCAGAAAAGGCACTATTTTGCACAATTTTTTTTTCTCTGAATATGGATTCTGATCACAGGTTGCTGCATCTGGGGTGGTTTATTCGAGTTTTCTGAGAATTTATGGTGAAAAAAATGATAAATTTTCCAGCACAATGACATATTAAGGGATTTTATAATTCAAACTTTTTTGAATTTTGAATTTTTTGGTTTAAATCATTCCTATGGCTATTTGGGAGTGTATTTCATGGATCCCAGGGTTCAATGGCAAAACGCGAAGAAATAAGATTTTTTTTTTCTGGAGGTGTCATGTGTGAAAAATTACCATTTTTTCACAGCCCCGCGGTGGTCAGAAAAGGCACTTTTTTGCACAATTTTTTTTTCTCCGAATATCGATTCTGATCACAAGTCGGTGCAACTGGGGTGGTTTATTTGAGTTTTTTGAGAATGTATGGTAAAAAAAATAATATATTTTCCAGCACAATGACATATTAAGGAATTTTAGAATTCAAACTTTTTTTAATTTTGAATTTTTTGGTTTAAATCACTCCTATGGCTATTTGGGAGTGTATTTCATGGCTCCCAGGGTTCATTGGCAAAATGCGAAGAAATATGAATTATTTTTTTCCAGCGGTGTCATGTGTGAAAAATTACCATTTTTTCACAGCCCCGCGGTGGTCAGAAAAGGCACTTTTTTGCACAATTTTTTTTTCTCCGAATATCGATTCTGATCACAGGTCGGTGCATCTGGGGTGGTTTATTTGAGTTTTTTGGGAATTTATGGTGAAAAAAATTATAAATTTTCCAGCACAATGACATATTAAGGAATTTTAAAATTCAAACTTTTTTGAATTTTGAATTTTTTGTTTTAAATCACTCCTATGGCTATTTGGGAGTGTATTTCATGGCTCCCAGGGTTCATTGGCAAAATGCGAAGAAATGAGAATGATTTTTTTCTGGAGGTGTCATGTGTGAAAAATTACCATTTTTTCTCAGCCCCGCGGTGGTCAGAAAAGGCACTTTTTTGCACAATTTTGTTTCCTCCGAATATCGATTGTGATCATAAGTCGGTGCATCTGGGGTAGCTTATTTGAGTTTTTTGAGAATGTATGGTGAAAAAAATGATAAATTTTCCAGCACAATGACATATTAAGGAATTTTAGAATTCAAACTTTTTTGAATTTTGAATTTTTTGGTTTAAATCACTCCTATGGCTATTTGGGAGTGTATTTCATGGCTCCCAGGGTTCATTGGCAAAATGCGAAGAAATAAGAATTATTTTTTTCTAGAGGTGTCATGTGTGAAAAATTACCATTTTTTCACAGCCCCGCGGTGGTCAGAAAAGGCACTTTTTTGCACAATTTTTTTTTCTCCGAATATCGATTCTGATCACAGGTCGGTGCATCTGGGGTGGTTTATTTGAGTTTTTTGAGAATTTATGGTGAAAAAAATGATAAATTTTCCAGCACAATGACATATAAGGGATTTTAAAATTCAAACTTTTTTGAATTTTGAATTTTTTGTTTTAAATCACTCCTATGGCTATTTGGGAGTGTATTTCATGGCTCCCAAGAAATAAGAATTATTTTTTTTGGAGGTGTCATGTGTGAAAAATTACCATTTTTTCTCAGCCCCGCAGTGGTCAGAAAAGGCACTTTTTTGCACAATTTTTTTTTCTCCGAATATCGATTCTGATCACAGGTTGCTGCATCTGGGGTGGTTTATTCGAGTTTTTTGAGAATTTATGGTGAAAAAAATGATAAATTTTCCAGCACAATGACATATTAAGGAATTTTAAAATTCAAACTTTTTTGAATTTTGAATTTTTTTGTTTTAAATCACTCCTATGGCTATTTGGGAGTGTATTTCATGGCTCCCAGGGTTCATTTGCAAAATGCGAAGAAATGAGAATGATTTTTTTCTGGAGGTGTCATGTGTGAAAAATTACCATTTTTTCTCAGCCCCGCGGTGGTCAGAAAAGGCACTTTTTTGCACAATTTTTTTTTCTCCGAATATCGATTGTGATCACAAGTCGGTGCATCTGGGGTGGTTTATTTGAGTTTTTTGAGAATGTATGGTGAAAAAAATGATAAATTTTCCAGCACAATGACATATTAAGGAATTTTAGAATTCAAACTTTTTTGAATTTTGAATTTTTTGGTTTAAATCACTCCTATGGCTATTTGGGAGTGTATTTCATGGCTCCCAGGCTTCATTGGCAAAATGCGAAGAAATAAGAATTATTTTTTTCTAGAGGTGTCATGTGTGAAAAATTACCATTTTTTCACAGCCCCGCGGTGGTCAGTAAAGGCACTTTTTTGCACAATTTTTTTTTCTCCGAATATCGATTCTGATCACAGGTCGGTGCATCTGGGGTGGTTTATTTGAGTTTTTTGAGAATTTATGGTGAAAAAAATGATAAATTTTCCAGCACAATGACATATTAAGGAATTTTAAAATTCAAACTTTTTTGAATTTTGAATTTTTTGTTTTAAATCACTCCTATGGCTATTTGGGAGTGTATTTCATGGCTCCCAGGGTTCATTGGCAAAATGCGAAGAAATGAGAATGATTTTTTTCTGGAGGTGTCATGTGTGAAAAATTACCATTTTTTCTCAGCCCCGCGGTGGTCAGAAAAGGCACTTTTTTGCACAATTTTGTTTCCTCCGAATATCGATTGTGATCATAAGTCGGTGCATCTGGGGTAGTTTATTTGAGTTTTTTGAGAATGTATGGTGAAAAAAATGATAAATTTTCCAGCACAATGACATATTAAGGAGTTTTAGAATTCAAACTTTTTTGAATTTTGAATTTTTTGGTTTAAATCACTCCTATGGCTATTTGGGAGTGTATTTCATGGCTCCCAGGCTTCATTGGCAAAATGCGAAGAAATAAGAATTATTTTTTTCTAGAGGTGTCATGTGTGAAAAATTACCATTTTTTCACAGCCCCGCGGTGGTCAGAAAAGGCACTTTTTTGCACAATTTTTTTTTCTCCGAATATCGATTCTGATCACAGGTCGTAGCATCTGGGGTGGTTTATTTGAGTTTTTTGGGAATTTATGGTGAAAAAAATGATAAATTTTCCAGTACAATGACATATAAGGGATTTTAAAATTCAAACTTTTTTGAATTTTGAATTTTTTGTTTTAAATCACTCCTATGGCTATTTGGGAGTGTATTTCATGGCTCCCAGGGTTCATTTGCAAAATGCGAAGAAATGAGAATGATTTTTTTCTGGAGGTGTCATGTGTGAAAAATTACCATTTTTTCTCAGCCCCGCGGTGGTCAGAAAAGGCACTTTTTTGCACAATTTTTTTTTCTCCGAATATCGATTGTGATCACAAGTCGGTGCATCTGGGGTGGTTTATTTGAGTTTTTTGAGAATGTATGGTGAAAAAAATGATATATTTTCCAGCACAATGACATATTAAGGAATTTTAAAATTCAAACTTTTTTGAATTTTGAATTTTTTGTTTTAAATCACTCCTATGGCTATTTGGGAGTGTATTTCATGGCTCCCAGGGTTCATTGGCAAAATGCGAAGAAGTGAGAATGATTTTTTTCTGGAGGTGTCTTGTGTGAAAAATTACCATTTTTTCACAGCCCCGCGGTGGTCAGAAAAGGCACTTTTTTGCACAATTTTTTTTTCTCCGAATATCGATTGTGATCACAAGTCGGTGCATCTGGGGTGGTTTATTTGAGTTTTTTGAGAATGTATGGTGAAAAAAATAAATTTTCCAGCACAATGACATATTAAAGAATTTTATAATTCAAACTTTTTTAAATTTCAATTTTTTGGTTTAAATCACTCCTATTGCTATTTGGGAGTGTATTTCATGGCTCCCAGGGTTCATTGGCAAAATGCGAAGAAATGAGAATGATTTTTTTCTAGAGCTGTCATGTGTGAAAAATTACCATTTTTTCACAGCCCCGCGGTGGTCAGAAAAGGCACTATTTTGCACAATTTTTTTTCTCTGAATATGGATTCTGATCACAGGTTGCTGCATCTGGGGTGGTTTATTCGAGTTTTCTGAGAATTTATGGTGAAAAAAATGATAAATTTTCCAGCACAATGACATATTAAGGGATTTTATAATTCAAACTTTTTTGAATTTTTTGGTTTAAATCATTCCTATGGCTATTTGGGAGTGTATTTCATGGATCCCAGGGTTCAATGGCAAAACGCGAAGAAATAAGATTTTTTTTTTCTGGAGGTGTCATGTGTGAAAAATTACCATTTTTTCACAGCCCCGCGGTGGTCAGAAAAGGCACTTTTTTGCACAATTTTTTTTTCTCCGAATATCGATTCTGATCACAGGTCGGTGCATCTGGGGTGGTTTATTTGAGTTTTTTGAGAATTTATGGTGAAAAAAATGATAAATTTTCCAGCACAATGACATATAAGGGATTTTAAAATTCAAACTTTTTTGAATTTTGAATTTTTTGTTTTAAATCACTCCTATGGCTATTTGGGAGTGTATTTCATGGCTCCCAAGAAATAAGAATTATTTTTTTTGGAGGTGTCATGTGTGAAAAATTACCATTTTTTCTCAGCCCCGCAGTGGTCAGAAAAGGCACTTTTTTGCACAATTTTTTTTTCTCCGAATATCGATTCTGATCACAGGTTGCTGCATCTGGGGTGGTTTATTCGAGTTTTTTGAGAATTTATGGTGAAAAAAATGATAAATTTTCCAGCACAATGACATATTAAGGAATTTTAAAATTCAAACTTTTTTGAATTTTGAATTTTTTTGTTTTAAATCACTCCTATGGCTATTTGGGAGTGTATTTCATGGCTCCCAGGGTTCATTTGCAAAATGCGAAGAAATGAGAATGATTTTTTTCTGGAGGTGTCATGTGTGAAAAATTACCATTTTTTCTCAGCCCCGCGGTGGTCAGAAAAGGCACTTTTTTGCACAATTTTTTTTTCTCCGAATATCGATTGTGATCACAAGTCGGTGCATCTGGGGTGGTTTATTTGAGTTTTTTGAGAATGTATGGTGAAAAAAATGATAAATTTTCCAGCACAATGACATATTAAGGAATTTTAGAATTCAAACTTTTTTGAATTTTGAATTTTTTGGTTTAAATCACTCCTATGGCTATTTGGGAGTGTATTTCATGGCTCCCAGGCTTCATTGGCAAAATGCGAAGAAATAAGAATTATTTTTTTCTAGAGGTGTCATGTGTGAAAAATTACCATTTTTTCACAGCCCCGCGGTGGTCAGTAAAGGCACTTTTTTGCACAATTTTTTTTTCTCCGAATATCGATTCTGATCACAGGTCGGTGCATCTGGGGTGGTTTATTTGAGTTTTTTGAGAATTTATGGTGAAAAAAATGATAAATTTTCCAGCACAATGACATATTAAGGAATTTTAAAATTCAAACTTTTTTGAATTTTGAATTTTTTGTTTTAAATCACTCCTATGGCTATTTGGGAGTGTATTTCATGGCTCCCAGGGTTCATTGGCAAAATGCGAAGAAATGAGAATGATTTTTTTCTGGAGGTGTCATGTGTGAAAAATTACCATTTTTTCTCAGCCCCGCGGTGGTCAGAAAAGGCACTTTTTTGCACAATTTTGTTTCCTCCGAATATCGATTGTGATCATAAGTCGGTGCATCTGGGGTAGTTTATTTGAGTTTTTTGAGAATGTATGGTGAAAAAAATGATAAATTTTCCAGCACAATGACATATTAAGGAGTTTTAGAATTCAAACTTTTTTGAATTTTGAATTTTTTGGTTTAAATCACTCCTATGGCTATTTGGGAGTGTATTTCATGGCTCCCAGGCTTCATTGGCAAAATGCGAAGAAATAAGAATTATTTTTTTCTAGAGGTGTCATGTGTGAAAAATTACCATTTTTTCACAGCCCCGCGGTGGTCAGAAAAGGCACTTTTTTGCACAATTTTTTTTTCTCCGAATATCGATTCTGATCACAGGTCGTAGCATCTGGGGTGGTTTATTTGAGTTTTTTGGGAATTTATGGTGAAAAAAATGATAAATTTTCCAGTACAATGACATATAAGGGATTTTAAAATTCAAACTTTTTTGAATTTTGAATTTTTTGTTTTAAATCACTCCTATGGCTATTTGGGAGTGTATTTCATGGCTCCCAGGGTTCATTTGCAAAATGCGAAGAAATGAGAATGATTTTTTTCTGGAGGTGTCATGTGTGAAAAATTACCATTTTTTCTCAGCCCCGCGGTGGTCAGAAAAGGCACTTTTTTGCACAATTTTTTTTTCTCCGAATATCGATTGTGATCACAAGTCGGTGCATCTGGGGTGGTTTATTTGAGTTTTTTGAGAATGTATGGTGAAAAAAATGATATATTTTCCAGCACAATGACATATTAAGGAATTTTAAAATTCAAACTTTTTTGAATTTTGAATTTTTTGTTTTAAATCACTCCTATGGCTATTTGGGAGTGTATTTCATGGCTCCCAGGGTTCATTGGCAAAATGCGAAGAAGTGAGAATGATTTTTTTCTGGAGGTGTCTTGTGTGAAAAATTACCATTTTTTCACAGCCCCGCGGTGGTCAGAAAAGGCACTTTTTTGCACAATTTTTTTTTCTCCGAATATCGATTGTGATCACAAGTCGGTGCATCTGGGGTGGTTTATTTGAGTTTTTTGAGAATGTATGGTGAAAAAAATAAATTTTCCAGCACAATGACATATTAAAGAATTTTATAATTCAAACTTTTTTAAATTTCAATTTTTTGGTTTAAATCACTCCTATTGCTATTTGGGAGTGTATTTCATGGCTCCCAGGGTTCATTGGCAAAATGCGAAGAAATGAGAATGATTTTTTTCTAGAGCTGTCATGTGTGAAAAATTACCATTTTTTCACAGCCCCGCGGTGGTCAGAAAAGGCACTATTTTGCACAATTTTTTTTCTCTGAATATGGATTCTGATCACAGGTTGCTGCATCTGGGGTGGTTTATTCGAGTTTTCTGAGAATTTATGGTGAAAAAAATGATAAATTTTCCAGCACAATGACATATTAAGGGATTTTATAATTCAAACTTTTTTGAATTTTTTGGTTTAAATCATTCCTATGGCTATTTGGGAGTGTATTTCATGGATCCCAGGGTTCAATGGCAAAACGCGAAGAAATAAGATTTTTTTTTTCTGGAGGTGTCATGTGTGAAAAATTACCATTTTTTCTCAGCCCCGCGGTGGTCAGAAAAGGCACTTTTTTGCACAATTTTTTTTTCTCCGAATATCGATTCTGATCACAAGTCGGTGCATCTGGGGTGGTTTATTTGAGTTTTTTGAGAATGTATGGTGAAAAAAATGATATATTTTCCAGCACAATGACATATTAAGGAATTTTAGAATTCAACCTTTTTTTAATTTTGAATTTTTTGGTTTAAATCACTTCTATGGCTATTTGGGAGTGTATTTCATGGCTCCCAGGGTTCATTGGCAAAATGCGAAGAAATGAGAATGATTTTTTTCTAGAGGTGTCATGTGTGAAAAATTACCATTTTCTCACAGCCCCGCGGTGGTCAGAAAAGGCACTTTTTTGCACAATTTTTTTTTCTCTGAATATCGATTCTGATCACAGGTCGGTGCATCTGGTGTGGTTTATTTGAGTTTTTTGAGAATTTATGGTGAAAAAAATGATAAATTTTCCAGCACAATGACATATTAAGGAATTTTAGAATTCAAACTTTTTTGAATTTTGAATTTTTTGGTTTAAATCACTCCTATGGCTATTTGAGAGTGTATTTCATGGCTCCCAGGGTTCATTGGCAAAATGCGAAGAAATGAGAATGATTTTTTTCTGGAGGTGTCATGTGTGAAAAATTACCATTTTTTCTCAGCCCCGTGGTGGTCAAAAAAGGCACTTTTTTGCACAATTTTTTTTTCTCCGAATATCGATTGTGATCATAAGTCGGTGCATCTGGGGTGGTTTATTTGAGTTTTTTGAGAATGTATGGTGAAAAAAATGATAAATTTTCCAGCACAATGACATATTAAGGAATTTTAGAATTCAAACTTTTTTGAATTTTGAATTTTTTGGTTTAAATCACTCCTATGGCTATTTGGGAGTGTATTTCATGGCTCCCAGGGTTCATTGGCAAAATGCGAAGAAATGAGAATGATTTTTTTCTGGAGGTGTCATGTGTGAAAAATTACCATTTTTTCTCAGCCACGCGGTGGTCAAAAAAGGCACTTTTGTGCACAATTTTTCTTTCTCCGAATATCGATTGTGATCATAAGTCGGTGCATCTGGGGTGGTTTATTTGAGTTTTTTGATAATTTATGGTGAAAAAAATGATAAATTTTCTAGCACAATGACATATTAAGGAATTTTAAAATTCAAACTTTTTTGAATTTTGAATTTTTTGTTTTAAATCACTCCTATGGCTATTTGGGAGTGTATTTCATGGCTCCCAGGGTTCATTGGCAAAATGCGAAGAAATGAGAATGATTTTTTTCTGGAGGTGTCATGTGTGAAAAATTACCATTTTTTCTCAGCCCCGCGGTGGTCAGGAAAGGCACTTTTTTGCACAATTTTTTTTTCTCCGAATATCGATTGTGATCACAAGTCGGTGCATCTGGGTAGGTTTATTTGAGTTTTTTGAGAATGTATGGTAAAAAAAATGATAAATTTTCCAGCACAATGACATATTAAGGAATTTTAGAATTCAAACTTTTTTGAATTTTGAATTTTTTGTTTTGGATCACTCCTACGGCTATTTGGGAGTGTATTTCATGGATCCCAGGGTTCAATGGCAAAACGCGAAGAAATAGGAATTATTTTTTCTGGAGGTGTCATGTGTGAAAAATTACCATTTTTTCACAGCCCCGCGGTGGTCAGAAAAGGCACTTTTTTGCACAATTTTTTTTCTCCGAATATCGATTCTGATCACAAGTCGGTGCATCTGGGGTGGTTTATTTGAGTTTTTTGAGAATGTATGGTGAAAAAAATGATATATTTTCCAGCACAATGACATATTAAGGTATTTTAGAACTCAAACTTTTTTGAATTTTGAATTTTTGGGTTTAAATCACTCCTATGGCTATTTGGGAGTGTATTTCATGGCTCCCAGGGTTCATTGGCAAAATGCGAAGACATGAGAATGATTTTTTTCTGGAGGTGTCATGTGTGAAAAATTACCATTTTTTCACAGCCCCGCGGTGGTCAGAAAAGGCACTTTTTTGCACAATTTTTTTTTCTCCGAATATCGATTCTGATCACAGGTCGGTGCATCTGGTGTGGTTTATTTGAGTTTTTTGAGAATTTATGGTGGAAAAAAAATGATAAATTTTCCAGCACAATGACATATTAAGGAATTTTAGAATTCAAACTTTTTTGAATTTTGAATTTTTTGTTTTAAAGCACTCCTATGGCTATTTGGGAGTGTATTTCATGGCTCCCAGGGTTCATTGGCAAAATGCGAAGAAATGAGAATGATTTTTTTCTGGAGGTGTCATGTGTGAAAAATTACCATTTTTTCTCAGCCCCGCGGTGGTCAGAAAAGGCACTTTTTTGCACAATTTTTTTTCTCCGAATATCGATTCTGATCACAAGTCGGTGCATCTGGGGTGGTTTATTTGAGTTTTTTGAGAATTTATGGTGAAAAAAATGATAAATTTTCCAGCACAATGACATATTAAGGAATTTTAGAATTCGAATTTTTTTGAATTTTGAATTTTTTGGTTTAAATCACTCCTATGGCTATTTGGGAGTGTATTTCATGGCTCCCAGGGTTCATTGGCAAAATGCGAAGAAATGAGAATGATTTTTTTCTAGAGGTGTCATGTGTGAAAAATTACCATTTTTTCACAGCCCCGCGGTGGTCAGAAAAGGCACTTTTTTGCACAATTTTTTTTTCTCCGAATATCGATTCTGATCACAGGTCGGTGCATCTGGTGTGGTTTATTTGAGTTTTTTGAGAATTTATGGTGGAAAAAAAATGATAAATTTTCCAGCACAATGACATATTAAGGAATTTTAGAATTCAAACTTTTTTGAATTTTGAATTTTTTGTTTTAAATCACTCCTATGGCTATTTGGGAGTGTATTTCATGGCTCCCAGGGTTCATTGGCAAAATGCGAAGAAATGAGAATGATTTTTTTCTGGAGGTGTCATGTGTGAAAAATTACCATTTTTTCTCAGCCCAGCGGTGGTCAGAAAAGGCACTTTTTTGCACAATTTTTTTTTCTCCGAATATCGATTGTGATCACAAGTCGGTGCATCTGGGTAGGTTTATTTGAGTTTTTTGAGAATGTATGGTGAAAAAAATGATATATTTTCCAGCACAATGACATATTAAGGAATTTTAGAATTCAAACTTTTTTGAATTTTGAATTTTTTGTTTTAAATCTCTCCTATGGCTATTTGGGAGTGTATTTCATGGCTCCCAGGGTTCATTGGCAAAATGCGAAGAAATGAGAATGATTTTTTTCTGGAGGTGTCATGTGTGAAAAATTACCATTTTTTCACAGCCCCGCGGTGGTCAGAAAAGGCACTTTTTTGCACAATTTTTTTTTTTCCGAATATCGATTGTGATCACAAGTCGGTGCATCTGGGTAGGTTTATTTGAGTTTTTTGAGAATTTATGGTGGAAAAAAAATGATAACATTTCCAGCACAATGACATATTAAGGAATTTTAGAATTCAAACTTTTTTGAATTTTGAATTTTTTGTTTTAAATCACTCCTATGGCTATTTGGGAGTGTATTTCATGGCTCCCAGGGTTCATTGGCAAAATGCGAAGAAATGAGAATGATTTTTTTCTGGAGGTGTCATGTGTGAAAAATTACCATTTTTTCACAGCCCCGCGGTGGTCAGAAAAGGCACTTTTTTGCACAATTTTTTTTTCTCTGAATATCGATTCTGATCACAGGTCGGTGCATCTGGGGTGGTTTATTTGAGTTTTTTGAGAATGTATGGTGGAAAAAAATGATAAATTTTCCAGCACAATGACATATTAAGGAATTTCAGAATTCAAACTTTTTTGAATTGTGAATTTTTTGGTTTAAATCACTCCTATGGCTATTTGGGAGTGTATTTCATGGCTCCCAGGGTTCATTGGCAAAATGCGAAGAAATGAGAATGATTTTTTTCTGGAGGTGTCATGTGTGAAAAATTACCATTTTTTCTCAGCCCCGCGGTGGTCAGAAAAGGCACTTTTTTGCACAATTTTTTTTTCTCCGAATATCGATTGTGATCATAAGTCGGTGCATCTGGGGTGGTTTATTTGAGTTTTTTGAGAATGTATGGTGAAAAAAATGATAAATTTTCCAGCACAATGACATATTAAGGAATTTTAGAATTCAAACTTTTTTGAATTTTGAATTTTTTGGTTTAAATCACTCCTATGGCTATTTGGGAGTGTATTTCATGGCTCCCAGAGTTCATTGGCAAAATGCGAAGAAATGAGAATGATTTTTTTCTGGAGGTGTCATGTGTGAAAAATTACCATTTTTTCACAGCCCCGCGGTGGTCAGAAAAGGCACTTTTTTGCACTATTTTTTTTTCTCCGAATATCGATTCTGATCACAGGTCGGTGCATCTGGGGTGGTTTATTTGAGTTTTTTGAGAATTTATGGTGAAAAAATGATAAATTTTCCAGCACAATGACATATTAAGGAATTTTAGAATTCAAACTTTTTTGAATTTTGAATTTTTTGGCTTTAGTCACTCCTACGGCTATTTGGGAGTGTATTTCATGGCTCCCAGGGTTCATTGGCAAAATGCGAAGAAATGAGAATGATTTTTTTCTGGAGGTGTCATGTGTGAAAAATTACCATTTTTTCTCAGCCCCGCGGTGGTCAGAAAAGGCACTTTTTTGCACAATTTTTTTTTCTCTGAATATCGATTCTGATCACAGGTCGGTGCATCTGGGGTGGTTTATTTGATTTTTTTGAGAATGTTTGGTGAAAAAAATGATAAATTTTCCAGCACAATGACATATTAAGGAATTTTAGAATTCAAACTTTTTTGAATTTTGAATTTTTTGGTTTAAATCACTCCTATGGCTATTTGGGAGTGTATTTCATGGCTCCCAGGGTTCATTGGCAAAATGCGAAGAAATGAGAATGATTTTTTTCTGGAGGTGTCATGTGTGAAAAATTACCATTTTTTCACAGCCCCGCGGTGGTCAGAAAAGGCACTTTTTTGCACAATTTTTTTTTCTCTGAATATCGATTCTGATCACAGGTCGGTGCATCTGGGGTGGTTTATTTGAGTTTTTTGAGAATGTATGGTGGAAAAAAATGATAAATTTTCCAGCACAATGACATATTAAGGAATTTCAGAATTCAAACTTTTTTGAATTTTGAATTTTTTGGTTTAAATCACTCCTATGGCTATTTGGGAGTGTATTTCATGGCTCCCAGGGTTCATTGGCAAAATGCGAAGAAATGAGAATGATTTTTTTCTGGAGGTGTCATGTGTGAAAAATTACCATTTTTTCTCAGCCCCGCGGTGGTCAGAAAAGGCACTTTTTTGCACAATTTTTTTTTCTCCGAATATAGATTGTGATCATAAGTCGGTGCATCTGGGGTGGTTTATTTGAGTTTTTTGAGAATGTATGGTGAAAAAAATGATAAATTTTCCAGCACAATGACATATTAAGGAATTTTAGAATTCAAACTTTTTTGAATTTTGAATTTTTTGGTTTAAATCACTCCTATGGCTATTTGGGAGTGTATTTCATGGCTCCCAGAGTTCATTGGCAAAATGCGAAGAAATGAGAATGATTTTTTTCTGGAGGTGTCATGTGTGAAAAATTACCATTTTTTCACAGCCCCGCGGTGGTCAGAAAAGGCACTTTTTTGCACTATTTTTTTTTCTCCGAATATCGATTCTGATCACAGGTCGGTGCATCTGGGGTGGTTTATTTGAGTTTTTTGAGAATTTATGGTGAAAAAAATGATAAATTTTCCAGCACAATGACATATTAAGGAATTTTAGAATTCAAACTTTTTTGAATTTTGAATTTTTTGGCTTAAGTCACTCCTACGGCTATTTGGGAGTGTATTTCATGGCTCCCAGGGTTCATTGGCAAAATGCGAAGAAATGAGAATGATTTTTTTCTGGAGGTGTCATGTGTGAAAAATTACCATTTTTTCTCAGCCCCGCGGTGGTCAGAAAAGGCACTTTTTTGCACAATTTTTTTTTCTCTGAATATCGATTCTGATCACAGGTCGGTGCATCTGGGGTGGTTTATTTGAGTTTTTTGAGAATGTTTGGTGAAAAAAATGATAAATTTTCCAGCACAATGACATATTAAGGAATTTTAGAATTCAAACTTTTTTGAATTTTGAATTTTTTGGTTTAAATCACTCCTATGGCTATTTGGGAGTGTATTTCATGGCTCCCAGGGTTCATTGGCAAAATGCGAAGAAATGAGAATGATTTTTTTCTAGAGGTGTCATTTGTGAAAAATTACCATTTTTTCACAGCCCCGCGGTGGTCAGAAAAGGCACTTTTTTGCACAGTTTTTTTTTCTCTGAATATCGATTCTGATCACAGGTCGGTGCATCTGGGGTGGTTTATTTGAGTTTTTTGAGAATGTATGGTGAAAAAAATGATAAATTTTCCAGCACAATGACATATTAAGGAATTTCAGAATTCAAACTTTTTTGAATTTTGAATTTTTTGGTTTAAATCACTCCTATGGCTATTTGGGAGTGTATTTCATGGCTCCCAGGGTTCATTGGCAAAATGCGAAGAAATGAGAATGATTTTTTTCTGGAGGTGTCATGTGTAAAAAATTACCATTTTTTCTCAGCCCCGCGGTGGTCAGAAAAGGCACTTTTTTGCACAATTTTTTTTTCTCCGAATATCGATTGTGATCATAAGTCGGTGCATCTGGGGTGGTTTATTTGAGTTTTTTGAGAATGTATGGTGAAAAAAATGATAAATTTTCCAGCACAATGACATATTAAGGAATTTTAGAATTCAAACTTTTTTGAATTTTGAATTTTTTGGTTTAAATCACTCCTATGGCTATTTGGGAGTGTATTTCATGGCTCCCAGGGTTCATTGGCGAAATGCGAAGAAATGAGAATGATTTTTTTCTGGAGGTGTCATGTGTGAAAAATTACCATTTTTTCTCAGCCCCGCGGTGGTCAGAAAAGGCACTTTTTTGCACAATTTTTTTTTCTCTGAATATCGATTCTGATCACAGGTCGGTGCATCTGGGGTGGTTTATTTGAGTTTTTTGAGAATGTATGATGAAAAAAATGATAAATTTTCCAGCACAATGACATATTAAGGAATTTTAGAATTCAAACTTTTTTGAATTTTGAATTTTTTGGTTTAAATCACTCCTATGGCTATTTGGGAGTGTATTTCATGGCTCCCAGGGTTCATTGGCGAAATGCGAAGAAATGAGAATGATTTTTTTCTGGAGGTGTCATGTGTGAAAAATTACCATTTTTTCTCAGCCCCGCGGTGGTCAGAAAAGGCACTTTTTTGCACAATTTTTTTTTCTCCGAATATCGATTGTGATCATAAGTCGGTGCATCTGGGGTGGTTTATTTGAGTTTTTTGAGAATGTATGGTGAAAAAAATGATAAATTTTCCAGCACAATGACATATTAAGGAATTTTAGAATTCAAACTTTTTTGAATTTAGAATTTTTTGGCTTTAGTCACTCCTACGGCTATTTGGGAGTGTATTTCATGGCTCCCAGGGTTCATTGGCAAAATGCGAAGAAATGAGAATGATTTTTTTCTGGAGGTGTCATGTGTGAAAAATTACCATTTTTTCTCAGCCCCGCGGTGGTCAGAAAAGGCACTTTTTTGCACAATTTTTTTTTCTCTGAATATCGATTCTGATCACAGGTCGGTGCATCTGGGGTGGTTTATTTGAGTTTTTTGAGAATGTTTGGTGAAAAAAATGATAAATTTTCCAGCACAATGACATATTAAGGAATTTTAGAATTCAAACTTTTTTGAATTTTGAATTTTTTGGTTTAAATCACTCCTATGGCTATTTGGGAGTGTATTTCATGGCTCCCAGGGTTCATTGGCAAAATGCGAAGAAATGAGAATGATTTTTTTCTGGAGGTGTCATGTGTGAAAAATTACCATTTTTTCACAGCCCCGCGGTGGTCAGAAAAGGCACTTTTTTGCACAATTTTTTTTTCTCTGAATATCGATTCTGATCACAGGTCGGTGCATCTGGGGTGGTTTATTTGAGTTTTTTGAGAATGTTTGGTGAAAAAAATGATAAATTTTCCAGCACAATGACATATTAAGGAATTTTAGAATTCAAACTTTTTTGAATTTTGAATTTTTTGGTTTAAATCACTCCTATGGCTATTTGGGAGTGTATTTCATGGCTCCCAGGGTTCATTGGCAAAATGCGAAGAAATGAGAATGATTTTTTTCTGGAGGTGTCATGTGTGAAAAATTACCATTTTTTCACAGCCCCGCGGTGGTCAGAAAAGGCACTTTTTTGCACAATTTTTTTTTCTCTGAATATCGATTCTGATCACAGGTCGGTGCATCTGGGGTGGTTTATTTGAGTTTTTTGAGAATGTATGGTGAAAAAAATGATAAATTTTCCAGCACAATGACATATTAAGGAATTTTAGAATTCAAACTTTTTTGAATTTTGAATTTTTTGGTTTAAATCACTCCTATGGCTATTTGGGAGTGTATTTCATGGCTCCCAGAGTTCATTGGCAAAATGCGAAGAAATGAGAATGATTTTTTTCTGGAGGTGTCATGTGTGAAAAATTACCATTTTTTCACAGCCCCGCGGTGGTCAGAAAAGGCACTTTTTTGCACTATTTTTTTTTCTCCGAATATCGATTCTGATCACAGGTCGGTGCATCTGGGGTGGTTTATTTGAGTTTTTTGAGAATTTATGGTGAAAAATGGTAAATTTTCCAGCACAATGACATATTAAGGAATTTTAGAATTCAAACTTTTTTGAATTTTGAATTTTTTGGTTTAAATCACTCCTATGGCTATTTGGGAGTGTATTTCATGGCTCCCAGGGTTCATTGGCAAAATGCGAAGAAATGAGAATGATTTTTTTCTGGAGGTGTCATGTGTGAAAAATTACCATTTTTTCTCAGCCCCGCGGTGGTCAGAAAAGGCACTTTTTGGCACAATTTTTTTTCTCTGAATATCGATTCTGATCACAGGTCGGTGCATCTGGGGTGGTTTATTTGAGTTTTTTGAGAATGTATGGTGAAAAAAATGATAAATTTTCCAGCACAATGACATATTAAGGAATTTTAGAATTCAAACTTTTTTGAATTTTTAATTTTTTGGTTTAAATCACTCCTATGGCTATTTGGGAGTGTATTTCATGGCTCCCAGGGCTCATTGGCAAAATGCGAAGAAATGAGAATGATTTTTTTCTGGAGGTGTCATGTGTGAAAAATTACCATTTTTTCTCAGCCCCGCTGTGGTCAGAAAAGGCACTTTTTTGCACAATTTTTTTTTCTCCGAATATCGATTGTGATCATAAGTCGGTGCATCTGGGGTGGTTTATTTGAGTTTTTTGAGAATGTATGGTGGAAAAAATGATAAATTTTCCAGCACAATGACATATTAAGGAATTTTAGAATTCAAACTTTTTTGAATTTTGAATTTTTTGGTTTAAATCACTCCTATGGCTATTTGGGAGTGTATTTCATGGCTCCCAGGGTTCATTGGCAAAATGCGAAAAAATAAGAATTATTTTTTTCTAGAGGTGTCATGTGTGAAAAATTTCCATTTTTTCACAGCCCCGCGGTGGTCAGAAAAGGCACTTTTTTGCACAATTTTTTTTTCTCCGAATATCGATTCTGATCACAGGTCGGTGCATCTGGGGTGGTTTATTTGAGTTTTTTGAGAATTTATGGTGAAAAAAATGATAAATTTTCCAGCACAATGACATATTAAGGAATTTTAGAATTCAAACTTTTTTGAATTTTGAATTTTTTGGCTTAAGTCACTCCTACGGCTATTTGGGAGTGTATTTCATGGCTCCCAGGGTTCAATGGCAAAATGCGAAGAAATGAGAATGATTTTTTTCTAGAGGTGTCATGTGGGAAAAATTACCATTTATGTCATTGTGCTGGAAAATTTATCATTTTTTTCACCATACATTCTCAAAAAACTCAAATGAACCACCCCAGATGCACCGACCTGTGATCAAAATCGATATTCAGAGAAAAAAAAATTGTGCAAAAAAGTGACTTTTCTGACCGCCGCGGTGCTGAGAAAAACTAGTAATTTTTCACACATGACACCTCCAGAAAAAAATCATTCTCATTTCTTCGCATTTTGCCAATGAACCCTGGGAGCCATGAAATACACTCCCAAATAGCCGTAGGAGTGACTTAAGCCAAAAAATTCAAAATTCAATTTTTTGGTTTAAATCACTCCTATGGCTATTTGGGAGTGTATTTCATCGGTGCATCTGGGGTGGTTTATTTGAGTTTTTTGAGAATGTATGGTGAAAAAAATGATAAATTTTCCAGCACAATGACATATTAAGGAATTTTAGAATTCAAACTTTTTCGAATTTTGAATTTTTTGGTTTAAATCACTCCTATGAATATTTGGGAGTGTATTTCATGGCTCCCAGGGTTCATTGGCAAAATGCGAAGAAATGAGAATGATTTTTTTCTGGAGGTGTCATGTGTGAAAAATTACCATTTTTTCACAGCCCCGCGGTGGTCAGAAAAGGCACTTTTTTGCACTATTTTTTTTTCTCTGAATATCGATTCTGATCACAGGTCGGTGCATCTGGGGTGGTTTATTTGAGTTTTTTGAGAATGTATGATGAAAAAAATGATAAATTTTCCAGCACATTGACATATTAAGGAATTTTAGAATTCAAACTTTTTTGAATTTTGAATTTTTTGGTTTAAATCACTCCTATGGCTATTTGGGAGTGTATTTCATGGCTCCCAGGGTTCATTGGCGAAATGCGAAGAAATGAGAATGATTTTTTTCTGGAGGTGTCATGTGTGAAAAATTACCATTTTTTCTCAGCCCCGCGGTGGTCAGAAAAGGCACTTTTTTGCACAATTTTTTTTTCTCCGAATATCGATTGTGATCATAAGTCGGTGCATCTGGGGTGGTTTATTTGAGTTTTTTGAGAATGTATGGTGAAAAAAATGATAAATTTTCCAGCACAATGACATATTAAGGAATTTTAGAATTCAAACTTTTTTGAATTTTGAATTTTTTGGTTTAAATCACTCCTATGGCTATTTGGGAGTGTATTTCATGGCTCCCAGGGTTCATTGGCAAAATGCGAAGAAATGAGAATGATTTTTTTCTGGAGGTGTCATGTGTGAAAAATTACCATTTTTTCACAGCCCCGCGGTGGTCAGAAAAGGCACTTTTTTGCACAATTTTTTTTTCTCTGAATATCGATTCTGATCACAGGTCGGTGCATCTGGGGTGGTTTATTTGAGTTTTTTGAGAATGTTTGGTGAAAAAAATGATAAATTTTCCAGCACATTGACATATTAAGGAATTTTAGAATTCAAACTTTTTTGAATTTTGAATTTTTTGGCTTTAGTCACTCCTACGGCTATTTGGGAGTGTATTTCATGGCTCCCAGGGTTCATTGGCAAAATGCGAAGAAATGAGAATGATTTTTTTCTGGAGGTGTCATGTGTGAAAAATTACCATTTTTTCTCAGCCCCGCGGTGGTCAGAAAAGGCACTTTTTTGCACAATTTTTTTTTCTCTGAATATCGATTCTGATCACAGGTCGGTGCATCTGGGGTGGTTTATTTGAGTTTTTTGAGAATGTTTGGTGAAAAAAATGATAAATTTTCCAGCACAATGACATATTAAGGAATTTTAGAATTCAAACTTTTTTGAATTTTGAATTTTTTGGTTTAAATCACTCCTATGGCTATTTGGGAGTGTATTTCATGGCTCCCAGGGTTCATTGGCAAAATGCGAAGAAATGAGAATGATTTTTTTCTGGAGGTGTCATGTGTGAAAAATTACCATTTTTTCACAGCCCCGCGGTGGTCAGAAAAGGCACTTTTTTGCACAATTTTTTTTCTCTGAATATCGATTCTGATCACAGGTCGGTGCATCTGGGGTGGTTTATTTGAGTTTTTTGAGAATGTATGGTGGAAAAAAATGATAAATTTTCCAGCACAATGACATATTAAGGAATTTCAGAATTCAAACTTTTTTGAATTTTGAATTTTTTGGTTTAAATCACTCCTATGGCTATTTGGGAGTGTATTTCATGGCTCCCAGGGTTCATTGGCAAAATGCGAAGAAATGAGAATGATTTTTTTCTGGAGGTGTCATGTGTGAAAAATTACCATTTTTTCTCAGCCCCGCGGTGGTCAGAAAAGGCACTTTTTTGCACAATTTTTTTTTCTCCGAATATCGATTGTGATCATAAGTCGGTGCATCTGGGGTGGTTTATTTGAGTTTTTTGAGAATGTATGGTGAAAAAAATGATAAATTTTCCAGCACAATGACATATTAAGGAATTTTAGAATTCAAACTTTTTTGAATTTTGAATTTTTTGGCTTAAGTCACTCCTACGGCTATTTGGGAGTGTATTTCATGGCTCCCAGGGTTCATTGGCAAAATGCGAAGAAATGAGAATGATTTTTTTCTGGAGGTGTCATGTGTGAAAAATTACCATTTTTTCTCAGCCCCGCGGTGGTCAGAAAAGGCACTTTTTTGCACAATTTTTTTTTCTCTGAATATCGATTCTGATCACAGGTCGGTGCATCTGGGGTGGTTTATTTGAGTTTTTTGAGAATGTTTGGTGAAAAAAATGATAAATTTTCCAGCACAATGACATATTAAGGAATTTTAGAATTCAAACATTTTTGAATTTTGAATTTTTTGGTTTAAATCACTCCTATGGCTATTTGGGAGTGTATTTCATGGCTCCCAGGGTTCATTGGCAAAATGCGAAGAAATGAGAATGATTTTTTTCTGGAGGTGTCATGTGTGAAAAATTACCATTTTTTCACAGCCCCGCGGTGGTCAGAAAAGGCACTTTTTTGCACAATTTTTTTTTCTCCGAATATCGATTCTGATCACAGGTCGGTGCATCTGGGGTGGTTTATTTGAGTTTTTTGAGAATTTATGGTGAAAAATGATAAATTTTCCAGCACAATGACATTTTAAGGAATTTTAGAATTCAAACTTTTTTGAATTTTGAATTTTTTGGCTTAAGTCACTCCTACGGCTATTTGGGAGTGTATTTCATGGCTCCCAGGGTTCATTGGCAAAATGCGAAGAAATGAGAGTGATTTTTTTCTGGAGGTGTCATGTGTGAAAAATTACCATTTTTTCTCAGCCCCGCGGTGGTCAGAAAAAGCACTTTTTTGCACAATTTTTTTTTCTCTGAATATCGATTCTGATCACAGGTCGGTGCATCTGGGGTGGTTTATTTGAGTTTTTTGAGAATGTTTGGTGGAAAAAATGATAAATTTTCCAGCACAATGACATATTAAGGAATTTTAGAATTCAAACTTTTTTGAATTTTGAATTTTTTGGTTTAAATCACTCCTATGGCTATTTGGGAGTGTATTTCATGGCTCCCAGGGTTCATTGGCAAAATGCGAAGAAATGAGAATGATTTTTTTCTGGAGGTGTCATGTGTGAAAAATTACCATTTTTTCTCAGCCCCGCGGTGGTCAGAAAAGGCACTTTTTGGCACAATTTTTTTTCTCTGAATATCGATTCTGATCACAGGTCGGTGCATCTGGGGTGGTTTATTTGAGTTTTTTGAGAATGTATGGTGAAAAAAATGATAAATTTTCCAGCACAATGACATATTAAGGAATTTTAGAATTCAACCTTTTTTGAATTTTGAATTTTTTGGTTTAGATCACTCCTATGGCTATTTGGGAGTGTATTTCATGGCTCCCAGGGTTCATTGGCGAAATGCGAAGAAATGAGAATGATTTTTTTCTGGAGGTGTCATGTGTGAAAAATTACCATTTTTTCTCAGCCCCGCGGTGGTCAGAAAAGGCACTTTTTTGCACAATTTTTTTTCTCCGAATATCGATTGTGATCATAAGTCGGTGCATCTGGGGTGGTTTATTTGAGTTTTTTGAGAATGTATGGTGAAAAAAATGATAAATTTTCCAGCACAATGACATATTAAGGAATTTTAGAATTCAAACTTTTTTGAATTTTGAATTTTTTGGCTTAAGTCACTCCTACGGCTATTTGGGAGTGTATTTCATGGCTCCCAGGGTTCATTGGCAAAATGCGAAGAAATGAGAATGATTTTTTTCTGGAGGTGTCATGTGTGAAAAATTACCATTTTTTCTCAGCCCCGCGGTGGTCAGAAAAGGCACTTTTTTGCACAATTTTTTTTCTCCGAATATCGATTGTGATCATAAGTCGGTGCATCTGGGGTGGTTTATTTGAGTTTTTTGAGAATGTATGGTGAAAAAAATGATAAATTTTCCAGCACAATGACATATTAAGGAATTTTAGAATTCAAACTTTTTTGAATTTTGAATTTTTTGGCTTAAGTCACTCCTACGGCTATTTGGGAGTGTATTTCATGGCTCCCAGGGTTCATTGGCAAAATGCGAAGAAATGAGAATGATTTTTTTCTGGAGGTGTCATGTGTGAAAAATTACCATTTTTTCTCAGCCCCGCGGTGGTCAGAAAAGGCACTTTTTTGCACAATTTTTTTTTCTCTGAATATCGATTCTGATCACAGGTCGGTGCATCTGGGGTGGTTTATTTGAGTTTTTTGAGAATGTTTGGTGAAAAAAATGATAAATTTTCCAGCACATTGACATATTAAGGAATTTTAGAATTCAAACTTTTTTGAATTTTGAATTTTTTGGCTTTAGTCACTCCTACGGCTATTTGGGAGTGTATTTCATGGCTCCCAGGGTTCATTGGCAAAATGCGAAGAAATGAGAATGATTTTTTTCTGGAGGTGTCATGTGTGAAAAATTACCATTTTTTCTCAGCCCCGCGGTGGTCAGAAAAGGCACTTTTTTGCACAATTTTTTTTTCTCTGAATATCGATTCTGATCACAGGTCGGTGCATCTGGGGTGGTTTATTTGAGTTTTTTGAGAATGTTTGGTGAAAAAAATGATAAATTTTCCAGCACAATGACATATTAAGGAATTTTAGAATTCAAACTTTTTTGAATTTTGAATTTTTTGGTTTAAATCACTCCTATGGCTATTTGGGAGTGTATTTCATGGCTCCCAGGGTTCATTGGCAAAATGCGAAGAAATGAGAATGATTTTTTTCTGGAGGTGTCATGTGTGAAAAATTACCATTTTTTCACAGCCCCGCGGTGGTCAGAAAAGGCACTTTTTTGCACAATTTTTTTTCTCTGAATATCGATTCTGATCACAGGTCGGTGCATCTGGGGTGGTTTATTTGAGTTTTTTGAGAATGTATGGTGGAAAAAAATGATAAATTTTCCAGCACAATGACATATTAAGGAATTTCAGAATTCAAACTTTTTTGAATTTTGAATTTTTTGGTTTAAATCACTCCTATGGCTATTTGGGAGTGTATTTCATGGCTCCCAGGGTTCATTGGCAAAATGCGAAGAAATGAGAATGATTTTTTTCTGGAGGTGTCATGTGTGAAAAATTACCATTTTTTCTCAGCCCCGCGGTGGTCAGAAAAGGCACTTTTTTGCACAATTTTTTTTTCTCCGAATATCGATTGTGATCATAAGTCGGTGCATCTGGGGTGGTTTATTTGAGTTTTTTGAGAATGTATGGTGAAAAAAATGATAAATTTTCCAGCACAATGACATATTAAGGAATTTTAGAATTCAAACTTTTTTGAATTTTGAATTTTTTGGCTTAAGTCACTCCTACGGCTATTTGGGAGTGTATTTCATGGCTCCCAGGGTTCATTGGCAAAATGCGAAGAAATGAGAATGATTTTTTTCTGGAGGTGTCATGTGTGAAAAATTACCATTTTTTCTCAGCCCCGCGGTGGTCAGAAAAGGCACTTTTTTGCACAATTTTTTTTTCTCTGAATATCGATTCTGATCACAGGTCGGTGCATCTGGGGTGGTTTATTTGAGTTTTTTGAGAATGTTTGGTGAAAAAAATGATAAATTTTCCAGCACAATGACATATTAAGGAATTTTAGAATTCAAACATTTTTGAATTTTGAATTTTTTGGTTTAAATCACTCCTATGGCTATTTGGGAGTGTATTTCATGGCTCCCAGGGTTCATTGGCAAAATGCGAAGAAATGAGAATGATTTTTTTCTGGAGGTGTCATGTGTGAAAAATTACCATTTTTTCACAGCCCCGCGGTGGTCAGAAAAGGCACTTTTTTGCACAATTTTTTTTTCTCCGAATATCGATTCTGATCACAGGTCGGTGCATCTGGGGTGGTTTATTTGAGTTTTTTGAGAATTTATGGTGAAAAATGATAAATTTTCCAGCACAATGACATTTTAAGGAATTTTAGAATTCAAACTTTTTTGAATTTTGAATTTTTTGGCTTAAGTCACTCCTACGGCTATTTGGGAGTGTATTTCATGGCTCCCAGGGTTCATTGGCAAAATGCGAAGAAATGAGAGTGATTTTTTTCTGGAGGTGTCATGTGTGAAAAATTACCATTTTTTCTCAGCCCCGCGGTGGTCAGAAAAAGCACTTTTTTGCACAATTTTTTTTTCTCTGAATATCGATTCTGATCACAGGTCGGTGCATCTGGGGTGGTTTATTTGAGTTTTTTGAGAATGTTTGGTGGAAAAAATGATAAATTTTCCAGCACAATGACATATTAAGGAATTTTAGAATTCAAACTTTTTTGAATTTTGAATTTTTTGGTTTAAATCACTCCTATGGCTATTTGGGAGTGTATTTCATGGCTCCCAGGGTTCATTGGCAAAATGCGAAGAAATGAGAATGATTTTTTTCTGGAGGTGTCATGTGTGAAAAATTACCATTTTTTCTCAGCCCCGCGGTGGTCAGAAAAGGCACTTTTTGGCACAATTTTTTTTCTCTGAATATCGATTCTGATCACAGGTCGGTGCATCTGGGGTGGTTTATTTGAGTTTTTTGAGAATGTATGGTGAAAAAAATGATAAATTTTCCAGCACAATGACATATTAAGGAATTTTAGAATTCAACCTTTTTTGAATTTTGAATTTTTTGGTTTAGATCACTCCTATGGCTATTTGGGAGTGTATTTCATGGCTCCCAGGGTTCATTGGCGAAATGCGAAGAAATGAGAATGATTTTTTTCTGGAGGTGTCATGTGTGAAAAATTACCATTTTTTCTCAGCCCCGCGGTGGTCAGAAAAGGCACTTTTTTGCACAATTTTTTTTCTCCGAATATCGATTGTGATCATAAGTCGGTGCATCTGGGGTGGTTTATTTGAGTTTTTTGAGAATGTATGGTGAAAAAAATGATAAATTTTCCAGCACAATGACATATTAAGGAATTTTAGAATTCAAACTTTTTTGAATTTTGAATTTTTTGGCTTAAGTCACTCCTACGGCTATTTGGGAGTGTATTTCATGGCTCCCAGGGTTCATTGGCAAAATGCGAAGAAATGAGAATGATTTTTTTCTGGAGGTGTCATGTGTGAAAAATTACCATTTTTTCTCAGCCCCGCGGTGGTCAGAAAAGGCACTTTTTTGCACAATTTTTTTTTCTCTGAATATCGATTCTGATCACAGGTCGGTGCATCTGGGGTGGTTTATTTGAGTTTTTTGAGAATGTTTGGTGAAAAAAATGATAAATTTTCCAGCACAATGACATATTAAGGAATTTTAGAATGCAAACTTTTTTGAATTTTGAATTTTTTGGTTTAAATCACTCCTATGGCTATTTGGGAGTGTATTTCATGGCTCCCAGGGTTCATTGGCAAAATGCGAAGAAATGAGAATGATTTTTTTCTGGAGGTGTCATGTGTGAAAAATTACCATTTTTTCACAGCCCCGCGGTGGTCAGAAAAAGCACTTTTTTGCACAATTTTTTTTCTCCGAATATCGATTGTGATCATAAGTCGGTGCATCTGGGGTGGTTTATTTGAGTTTTTTGAGAATGTATGGTGAAAAAAATGATAAATTTTCCAGCACAATGACATATTAAGGAATTTTAGAATTCAAACTTTTTTGAATTTTGAATTTTTTGGTTTAAATCACTCCTATGGCTATTTGGGAGTGTATTTCATGGCTCCCAGGGTTCATTGGCAAAATGCGAAGAAATGAGAATGATTTTTTTCTGGAGGTGTCATGTGTGAAAAATTACCATTTTTTCACAGCCCCGCGGTGGTCAGAAAAGGCACTTTTTTGCACAATTTTTTTTTTTTCTGAATATCGATTCTGATCACAGGTCGGTGCATCTGGGGTGGTTTATTTGAGTTTTTTGAGCATTTATGGTGAAAAATGATAAATTTTCCAGCACAATGACATTTTAAGGAATTTTAGAATTCAAACTTTTTTGAATTTTGAATTTTTTGGCTTAAGTCACTCCTACGGCTATTTGGGAGTGTATTTCATGGCTCCCAGGGTTCATTGGCAAAATGCGAAGAAATGAGAATGATTTTTTTCTGGAGGTGTCATGTGTGAAAAATTACCATTTTTTCTCAGCCCCGCGGTGGTCAGAAAAGGCACTTTTTTGCACAATTTTTTTTTCTCCGAATATCGATTGTGATCATAAGTCGGTGCATCTGGGGTGGTTTATTTGAGTTTTTTGAGAATGTATGGTGAAAAAAATGATAAATTTTCCAGCACAATGACATATTAAGGAATTTTAGAATTCAAACTTTTTTGAATTTTGAATTTTTTGGTTTAAATCACTCCTATGGCTATTTGGGAGTGTATTTCATGGCTCCCAGGGTTCATTGGCAAAATGCGAAGAAATGAGAATGATTTTTTTCTGGAGGTGTCATGTGTGAAAAATTACCATTTTTTCACAGCCCCGCGGTGGTCAGAAAAGGCACTTTTTTGCACAATTTTTTTTTTTCTGAATATCGATTCTGATCACAGGTCGGTGCATCTGGGGTGGTTTATTTGAGTTTTTTGAGAATTTATGGTGAAAAATGATAAATTTTCCAGCACAATGACATTTTAAGGAATTTTAGAATTCAAACTTTTTTGAATTTTGAATTTTTTGGCTTAAGTCACTCCTACGGCTATTTGGGAGTGTTTTTCATGGCTCCCAGGGTTCATTGGCAAAATGCGAAGAAATGAGAGTGATTTTTTTCTGGAGGTGTCATGTGTGAAAAATTACCATTTTTTCTCAGCCCCGCGGTGGTCAGAAAAAGCTCTTTTTTGCACAATTTTTTTTTCTCTGAATATCGATTCTGATCACAGGTCGGTGCATCTGGGGTGGTTTATTTGAGTTTTTTGAGAATGTTTGGTGAAAAAAATGATAAATTTTCCAGCACAATGACATATTAAGGAATTTTAGAATTCAAACTTTTTTGAATTTTGAATTTTTTGGTTTAAATCACTCCTATGGCTATTTGGGAGTGTATTTCATGGCTCCCAGGGTTCATTGGCAAAATGCGAAGAAATGAGAATGATTTTTTCTGGAGGTGTCATGTGTGAAAAATTACCATTTTTTCTCAGCCCCGCGGTGGTCAGAAAAGGCACTTTTTTGCACAATTTTTTTTTCTCCGAATATCGATTGTGATCATAAGTCGGTGCATCTGGGGTGGTTTATTTGAGTTTTTTGAGAATGTATGGTGAAAAAAATGATAAATTTTCCAGCACAATGACATATTAAGGAATTTTAGAATGCAAACTTTTTTGAATTTTGAATTTTTTGGTTTAAATCACTCCTATGGCTATTTGGGAGTGTATTTCATGGCTCCCAGAGTTCATTGGCAAAATGCGAAGAAATGAGAATGATTTTTTTCTGGAGGTGTCATGTGTGAAAAATTACCATTTTTTCACAGCCCCGCGGTGGTCAGAAAAAGCACTTTTTTGCACAATTTTTTTTCTCCGAATATCGATTGTGATCATAAGTCGGTGCATCTGGGGTGGTTTATTTTAGTTTTTTGAGAATGTATGGTGAAAAAAATGATAAATTTTCCAGCACAATGACATATTAAGGAATTTTAGAATTCAAACTTTTTTGAATTTTGAATTTTTTGGTTTAAATCACTCCTATGGCTATTTGGGAGTGTATTTCATGGCTCCCAGGGTTCATTGGCAAAATGCGAAGAAATGAGAATGATTTTTTTCTGGAGGTGTCATGTGTGAAAAATTACCATTTTTTCACAGCCCCGCGGTGGTCAGAAAAGGCACTTTTTTGCACAATTTTTTTTTTTCTGAATATCGATTCTGATCACAGGTCGGTGCATCTGGGGTGGTTTATTTGAGTTTTTTGAGAATTTATGGTGAAAAATGATAAATTTTCCAGCACAATTCATTTTAAGGAATTTTAGAATTCAAACTTTTTTGAATTTTGAATTTTTTGGCTTAAGTCACTCCTACGGCTATTTGGGAGTGTATTTCATGGCTCCCAGGGTTCATTGGCAAAATGCGAAGAAATGAGAATGATTTTTTTCTGGAGGTGTCATGTGTGAAAAATTACCATTTTTTCTCAGCCCCGCGGTGGTCAGAAAAGGCACTTTTTTGCACAATTTTTTTTTCTCTGAATATCGATTCTGATCACAGGTCGGTGCATCTGGGGTGGTTTATTTGAGTTTTTTGAGAATGTATGGTGAAAAAAATGATAAATTTCCCAGCACAATGACATATTAAGGAATTTTAGAATTCAAACTTTTTTGAATTTTGAATTTTTTGGTTTAAATCACTCCTATGGCTATTTGGGAGTGTATTTCATGGCTCCCAGGGTTCATTGGCAAAATGCGAAGAAATGAGAATGATTTTTTTCTGGAGGTGTCATGTGTGAAAAATTACCATTTTTTCTCAGCCCCGCGGTGGTCAGAAAAGGCACTTTTTTGCACAATTTTTTTTTCTCCGAATATCGATTTGTGATCACAGGTCGGTGCATCTGGGGTGGTTTATTTGAGTTTTTTGAGAATGTATGGTGAAAAAAATGATAAATTTTCCAGCACAATGACATATTAAGGAATTTTAGAATTCAAACTTTTTTGAATTTTGAATTTTTTGGTTTAAGTCACTCCTATGGCTATTTGGGAGTGTATTTCATGGCTCCCAGGGTTCATTGGCAAAATGCGAAGAAATGAAAATGATTTTTTTCGGGAGGTGTCATGTGTGAAAAATTACCATTTTTTCTCAGCCCCGCGGTGGTCAGAAAAGGCACTTTTTTGCACAATTTTTTTTTCTCCGAATATCGATTGTGATCACAAGTCGGTGCATCTGGGTAGGTTTATTTGAGTTTTTTGGGAATGTATGGTGAAAAAATGATAAATTTTCCAGCACAATGACATATTAAGGAATTTTAGAATTCAAACTTTTTTGAATTTTTTGTTTTGGATCACTCCTACGGCTATTTGGGAGTGTATTTCATGGATCCCAGGGTTCAATGGCAAAACGCGAAGAAATAAGAATGATTTTTTCTAGAGGTGTCATGTGTGAAAAATTACCATTTTTTCACAGCCCCGCGGTGGTCAGAAAAGGCTCTTTTTTGCACAATTTGTTTTTCTCCGAATATCGATTCTGATCACAGGTCGGTGCATCTGGGGTGGTTTATTCGAGTTTTTTGAGAATTTATGGTGAAAAAAATGATAAATTTTCCAGCACAATGACATATTAAGGAATTTTAGAATTCAAACTTTTTTGAATTTTGAATTTTTTGGTTTAAATCACTCCTATGGCTATTTGGGAGTGTATTTCATGGCTCCCAGGGTTCATTGGCAAAATGCGAAGAAATGAGAGTGATTTTTTTCTGGAGGTGTCATGTGTGAAAAATTACCATTTTTTCTCAGCCCCGCGGTGGTCAGAAAAAGCACTTTTTTGCACAATTTTTTTTTCTCTGAATATCGATTCTGATCACAGGTCGGTGCATCTGGGGTGGTTTATTTGAGTTTTTTGAGAATGTTTGGTGAAAAAAATGATAAATTTTCCAGCACAATGACATATTAAGGAATTTTAGAATTCAAACTTTTTTGAATTTTGAATTTTTTGGTTTAAATCACTCCTATGGCTATTTGGGAGTGTATTTCATGGCTCCCAGGGTTCATTGGCAAAATGCGAAGAAATGAGAATGATTTTTTCTGGAGGTGTCATGTGTGAAAAATTACCATTTTTTCTCAGCCCCGCGGTGGTCAGAAAAGGCACTTTTTTGCACAATTTTTTTTTCTCCGAATATCGATTTGTGATCACAGGTCGGTGCATCTGGGGTGGTTTATTTGAGTTTTTTTGGGAATGTATGGTGTAAAAAATGATAAATTTTCCAGCACAATGACATATTAAGGAATTTTAGAATTCAAACTTTTTTGAATTTTGAATTTTTTGGTTTAAATCACTCCTATGGCTATTTGGGAGTGTATTTCATGGCTCCCAGGGTTCATTGGCAAAATGCAAAGAAATGAGAATGATTTTTTTCTGGAGGTGTCATGTGTGAAAAATTACCATTTTTTCTCAGCCCCGCGGTGGTCAGAAAAGGCACTTTTTTGCACAATTTTTTTTTCTCCGAATATCGATTTGTGATCACAGGTCGGTGCATCTGGGGTGGTTTATTTGAGTTTTTTGGGAATGTATGGTGAAAAAATGATAAATTTACCAGCGCAATGACATATTAAGGAATTTTAGAATTCAAACTTTTTTGAATTTTGAATTTTTTGGTTTAAATCACTCCTATGGCTATTTGGGATTGTATTTCATGGCTCCCAGGGTTCATTGGCAAAATGCGAAGAAATGAGAATGATTTTTTTCTGGAGGTGTCATGTGTGAAAAATTACCATTTTTTCTCAGCCCCGCGGTGGTCAGAAAAGGCACTTTTTTGCACAATTTTTTTTTCTCTGAATATCGATTCTGATCACAGGTCGGTGCATCTGGGGTGGTTTATTTGAGTTTTTTGAGAATGTATGGTGAAAAAAATGATAAATTTCCCAGCACAATGACATATTAAGGAATTTTAGAATTCAAACTTTTTTGAATTTTGAATTTTTTGGTTTAAATCACTCCTATGGCTATTTGGGAGTGTATTTCATGGCTCCCAGGGTTCATTGGCAAAATGCGAAGAAATGAGAATGATTTTTTTCTGGAGGTGTCATGTGTGAAAAATTACCATTTTTTCTCAGCCCCGCAGTGGTCAGAAAAGGCACTTTTTTGCACAATTTTTTTTTCTCTGAATATCGATTTGTGATCACAGGTCGGTGCATCTGGGGTGGTTTATTTGAGTTTTTTGAGAATGTATGGTGAAAAAAATGATAAATTTTCCAGCACAATGACATATTAAGGAATTTTAGAATTCAAACTTTTTTGAATTTTGAATTTTTTGGTTTAAATCACTCCTATGGCTATTTGGGAGTGTATTTCATGGCTCCCAGGGTTCATTGGCAAAATGCGAAGAAATGAGAATGATTTTTTTCTGGAGGTGTCATGTGTGAAAAATTACCATTTTTTCTCAGCCCCGCGGTGGTCAGAAAAGGCACTTTTTTGCACAATTTTTTTTTCTCCGAATATCGATTGTGATCACAAGTCGGTGCATCTGGGTAGGTTTATTTGAGTTTTTTGGGAATGTATGGTGAAAAAAATGATAAATTTTCCAGCACAATGACATATTAAGGAATTTTAGAATTCAAACTTTTTTGAATTTTGAATTTTTTGTTTTGGATCACTCCTACGGCTATTTGGGAGTGTATTTCATGGATCCCAGGGTTCAATGGCAAAACGCGAAGAAATAAGAATGATTTTTTCTAGAGGTGTCATGTGTGAAAAATTTCCATTTTTTCACAGCCCCGCGGTGGTCAGAAAAGGCTCTTTTTTGCACAATTTGTTTTTCTCCGAATATCGATTCTGATCACAGGTCGGTGCATCTGGGGTGGTTTATTCGAGTTTTTTGAGAATTTATGGTGAAAAAAATGATAAATTTTCCAGCACAATGACATATTAAGGAATTTTAGAATTCAAACTTTTTTGAATTTTGAATTTTTTGGTTTAAATCACTCCTATGGCTATTTGGGAGTGTATTTCATGGCTCCCAGGGTTCATTGGCAAAATGCGAAGAAATGAGAATGATTTTTTTCTGGAGGTGTCATGTGTGAAAAATTACCATTTTTTCTCAGCCCCGCGGTGGTCAGAAAAGGCACTTTTTTGCACAATTTTTTTTTCTCCGAATATCGATTTGTGATCACAGGTCGGTGCATCTGGGGTGGTTTGTTTGAGTTTTTTCAGAATGTATGGTGGAAAAAATGATAAATTTTCCAGCACAATGACATATTAAGGAATTTTAGAATTCAAACTTTTTTGAATTTTGAATTTTTTGGTTTAAATCACTCCTATGGCTATTTGGGAGTGTATTTCATGGCTCCCAGGGTTCATTGGCAAAATGCGAAGAAATGAGAATGATTTTTTTCTGGAGGTGTCATGTGTGAAAAATTACCATTTTTTCTCAGCCTCGCGGTGGTCAGAAAAGGCACTTTTTTGCACAATTTTTTTTTCTCCGAATATCGATTGTGATCACAAGTCGGTGCATCTGGGTAGGTTTATTTGAGTTTTTTGGGAATGTATGGTGAAAAAAATGTTAAATTTTCCAGCACAATGACATATTAAGGAATTTTAGAATTCAAACTTTTTTGAATTTTGAATTTTTTGTTTTGGATCACTCCTACGGCTATTTGGGAGTGTATTTCATGGATCCCAGGGTTCAATGGCAAAACGCGAAGAAATAAGAATGATTTTTTCTAGAGGTGTCATGTGTGAAAAATTACCATTTTTTCACAGCCCCGCGGTGGTCAGAAAAGGCTCTTTTTTGCACAATTTGTTTTTCTCCGAATATCGATTCTGATCACAGGTCGGTGCATCTGGGGTGGTTTATTCGAGTTTTTTGAGAATTTATGGTGAAAAAAATGATAAATTTTCCAGCACAATGACATATTAAGGAATTTTAGAATTCAAACTTTTTTGAATTTTGAATTTTTTGGTTTAAATCACTCCTATGGCTACTTGGGAGTGTATTTCATGGCTCCCAGGGTTCATTGGCAAAATGCGAAGAAATGAGAATGATTTTTTTCTGGAGGTGAAATTACCATTTTTTCTCAGCCCCGCGGTGGTCAGAAAAGGCACTTTTTTGCACAATTTTTTTTTCTCCGAATATCGATTTGTGATCACAGGTCGGTGCATCTGGGGTGGTTTATTTGAGTTTTTTGAGAATGTATGGTGAAAAAAATGATAAAATTTCCAGCACAATGACATATTAAGGAATTTTAGAATTCAAACTTTTTTGAATTTTGAATTTTTTGGTTTAAATCACTCCTATGGCTATTTGGGAGTGTATTTCATGGCTCCCAGGGTTCATTGGCAAAATGCGAAGAAATGAGAATGATTTTTTTCTGGAGGTGAAATTACCATTTTTTCTCAGCCCCGCGGTGGTCAGAAAAGGCACTTTTTTGCACAATTTTTTTTTCTCCGAATATCGATTCTGATCACAGGTCGGTGCATCTGAGGTGGTTTATTTGAGTTTTTTGAGAATGTATGCTGAAGAAAATGATTAATTTTCCAGCGCAATGACATATTAAGGAATTTTAGAATTCAAACTTTTTTTAATTTTGAATTTTTTGGCTTAAGTCACACCTACGGCTATTTGGGAGTGTATTTCATGGATCCCAGGGTTCAATGGCAAAATGCGAAGAAATGAGAATGATTTTTTTCTGGAGGTGTCATGTGTGAATAATTACCATTTTTTCACAGCCCCGCGGTGGTCAGAAAAGGCACTATTTTGCACTATTTTTTTTCTCCGAATATCGATTTGTGATCACAGGTTGGTGCATCTGGGGTGGTTTATTTGAGTTTTTTGAGAATTTATGATGAAAAAATGATAAATTTTTCAGCACAATGACATATTAAGGTATTTTTAGAATTCAAACTTTTTTAAATTTTGATTTTTTTGTTTTGAATCACTCCTACGGCTATTTGGGAGTGTATTTCATGGATCCCAGGGTTCAATGGCAAAACGCGGAGAAATAAGAATGATTTTTTCTGGAGGTGTCATGTGTGAAAAATTACCATTTTTTCACAGCCCCGCGGTGGTCAGAAAAGGCTCTTTTTTGCACAATTTTTTTTTCTCCGAATATCGATTGTGATCATAAGTCGGTGCATCTGGGGTGGTTTATTTGAGTTTTTTGAGAATGTATGGTGAAAAAAATGATAAATTTTCCAGCACAATGACATATTAAGGAATTTTAGAATTCAAACTTTTTTGAATTTTGAATTTTTTGGTTTAAATCACTCCTATGGCTATTTGGGAGTGTATTTCATGGCTCCCAGGGTTCATTGGCAAAATGCGAAGAAATGAGAATGATTTTTTTCTGGAGGTGTCATGTGTGAAAAATTACCATTTTTTCACAGCCCCGCGGTGGTCAGAAAAGGCACTTTTTTGCACTATTTTTTTTTCTCCGAATATCGATTCTGATCACAGGTCGGTGCATCTGGGGTGGTTTATTTGAGATTTTTGAGAATGTATGGTGAAAAAAATGATAAATTTTCCAGCACAATGACATATTAAGAAATTTTAGAATTCAAACTTTTTTGAATTTTGAATTTTTTGGTTTAAATCACTCCTATGGCTATTTGGGAGTGTATTTCATGGCTCCCAGGGTTCATTGGCAAAATGCGAAGAAATGAGAATGATTTTTTTCTGGAGGTGTCATGTGTGAAAAATTACCATTTTTTCTCAGCGCCGCGGTGGTCAGAAAAGGCACTTTTTTGCACAATTTTTTTTTCTCCGAATATCGATTTGTGATCACAGGTCGGTGCATCTGGGGTGGTTTATTTGAGTTTTTTGAGAATGTATGGTGAAAAAAATGATAAATTTTCCAGCACAATGACATATTAAGGAATTTTAGAATTCAAACTTTTTTGAATTTTGAATTTTTTGGTTTAAATCACTCCTATGGCTATTTGGGAGTGTATTTCATGGCTCCCAGGGTTCATTGGCAAAATGCGAAGAAATAAGAATGATTTTTTTCTAGAGGTGTCATGTGTGAAAAATTACCATTTTTTCACAGCCCCGCGGTGGTCAGAAAAGGCACTTTTTTGCACTATTTTTTTTTCTCCGAATATCGATTCTGATCACAGGTCGGTGCATCTGGTGTGGTTTATTTGAGTTTTTTGAGAATTTATGGTGGAAAAAATGATAAATTTTCCAGCACAATGACATATTAAGGAATTTTAGAATTCAAACTTTTTTGAATTTTGAATTTTTTGGTTTAAATCACTCCTATGGCTATTTGGGAGTGTATTTCATGGCTCCCAGGGTTCATTGGCAAAATGCGAAGAAATGAGAATGATTTTTTTCTGGAGGTGAAATTACCATTTTTTCTCAGCCCCGCGGTGGTCAGAAAAGGCACTTTTTTGCACAATTTTTTTTTCTCCGAATATCGATTGTGATCACAAGTCGGTGCATCTGGGTAGGTTTATTTGAGTTTTTTGGGAATGTATGGTAAAAAAATGATAAATTTTCCAGCACAATGACATATTAAGGAATTTTAGAATTCAAACTTTTTTGAATTTTGAATTTTTTGTTTTGGATCACTCCTACGGCTATTTGGGAGTGTATTTCATGGATCCCAGGGTTCAATGGCAAAACGCGAAGAAATAAGAATTATTTTTTCTAGAGGTGTCATGTGTGAAAAATTACCATTTTTTCACAGCCCCGCGGTGGTCTGAAAAGGCTCTTTTTTGCACAATTTGTTTTTCTCCGAATATCGATTCTGATCACTGGTCGGTGCATCTGGGGTGGTTTATTCGAGTTTTTTGAGAATTTATGGTGAAAAAAATGATAAATTTTCCAGCACAATGACATATTAAGGAATTTTAGAATTCAAACTTTTTTGAATTTTGAATTTTTTGGTTTAAATCACTTCTATGGCTATTTGGGAGTTTATTTCATGGCTCCCAGGGTTCATTGGCAAAATGCGAAGAAATGAGAATGATTTTTTTCTGGAGGTGTCATGTGTGAAAAATTACCATTTTTTCTCAGCCACGCGGTGGTCAGAAAAGGCACTTTTTTGCACAATTTTTTTTCTCCGAATATCGATTGTGATCATAAGTCGGTGCATCTGGGGTGGTTTATTTGAGTTTTTTGAGAATGTATGGTGAAAAAAATGATAAATTTTCCAGCACAATGACATATTAAGGAATTTTAGAATTCAAACTTTTTTGAATTTTGAATTTTTTGGTTTAAATCACTCCTATGGCTATTTGGGAGTGTATTTCATGGCTCCCAGGGTTCATTGGCAAAATGCGAAGAAATAAGAATGATTTTTTTCTAGAGGTGTCATGTGTGAATAATTACCATTTTTTCACAGCCCCGCGGTGGTCAGAAAAGGCACTATTTTGCACAATTTTTTTTCTCCGAATATCGATTTGTGATCACAGGTTGGTGCATCTGGGGTGGTTTATTTGAGTTTTTTGAGAATTTATGATGGAAAAAATGATAAATTTTTCAGCACAATGACATATTAAGGTATTTTTAGAATTCAAACTTTTTTAAATTTTGATTTTTTTGTTTTGAATCACTCCTACAGCTATTTGGGAGTGTATTTCATGGATCCCAGGGTTCAATGGCAAAACGCAAAGAAATAAGAATGATTTTTTCTGGAGGTGTCATGTTTGAAAAATTACCATTTTTTCACAGCCCTGCGGTGGTCAGAAAAGGCTCTTTTTTGCACAATTTTTTTTTCTCCGAATATCGATTCTGATCACAAGTCGGTGCATCTGGGGTGGTTTATTTGAGTTTTTTGAGAATGTATGGTGAAAAAATGATATATTTTCCAGCACAATGACATATTGAGGAATTTTAGAATTCAAACTTTTTTGAATTTTGAATTTTTTGTTTTAAATCACTCCTATGGCTATTTGGGAGTGTATTTCATGGCTCCCAGTGTTCATTGGCAAAATGCGAAGAAATGAGAATGATTTTTTTCTGGAGGTGTCATGTGTGAAAAATTACCATTTTTTCTCAGCCCCGCGGTGGTCAGAAAAGGCACTTTTTTGCACAATTTTTTTTTCTCTGAATATCGATTCTGATCACAGGTCGGTGCATCTGGGGTGGTTTATTTGAGTTTTTTGAGAATGTATGGTGAAAAAAATGATAAATTTTCCAGCACAATGACATATTAAGGAATTTTAGAATTCAAACTTTTTTGAATTTTTAATTTTTTGGTTTAAATCACTCCTATGGCTATTTGGGAGTGTATTTCATGGCTCCCAGGGCTCATTGGCAAAATGCGAAGAAATGAGAATGATTTTTTTCTGGAGGTGTCATGTGTGAAAAATTACCATTTTTTCTCAGCCCCGCTGTGGTCAGAAAAGGCACTTTTTTGCACAATTTTTTTTTCTCCGAATATCGATTGTGATCATAAGTCGGTGCATCTGGGGTGGTTTATTTGAGTTTTTTGAGAATGTATGGTGGAAAAAATGATAAATTTTTCAGCACAATGACATATTAAGGTATTTTTAGAATTCAAACTTTTTTAAATTTTGAATTTTTTGTTTTGAATCACTCCTACGGCTATTTGGGAGTGTATTTCATGGATCCCAGGGTTCAATGGCAAAACGCAAAGAAATAAGAATGATTTTTTCTGGAGGTGTCATGTTTGAAAAATTACCATTTTTTCACAGCCCCGCGGTGGTCAGAAAAGGCTCTTTTTTGCACAATTTTTTTTTCTCCGAATATCGATTCTGATCACAAGTCGGTGCATCTGGGGTGGTTTATTTGAGTTTTTTGAGAATGTATGGTGAAAAAATGATATATTTTCCAGCACAATGACATATTGAGGAATTTTAGAATTCAAACTTTTTTGAATTTTGAATTTTTTGTTTTAAATCACTCCTATGGCTATTTGGGAGTGTATTTCATGGCTCCCAGTGTTCATTGGCAAAATGCGAAGAAATGAGAATGATTTTTTTCTGGAGGTGTCATATGTGAAAAATTACCATTTTTTCTCAGCCCCGCGGTGGTCAGAAAAGGCACTTTTTTGCACAATTTTTTTTTCTCTGAATATCGATTCTGATCACAGGTCGGTGCATCTGGGGTGGTTTATTTGAGTTTTTTGAGAATGTATGGTGAAAAAAATGATAAATTTTCCAGCACAATGACATATTAAGGAATTTTAGAATTCAAACTTTTTTGAATTTTTAATTTTTTGGTTTAAATCACTCCTATGGCTATTTGGGAGTGTATTTCATGGCTCCCAGGGCTCATTGGCAAAATGCGAAGAAATGAGAATGATTTTTTTCTGGAGGTGTCATGTGTGAAAAATTACCATTTTTTCTCAGCCCCGCTGTGGTCAGAAAAGGCACTTTTTTGCACAATTTTTTTTTCTCCGAATATCGATTGTGATCATAAGTCGGTGCATCTGGGGTGGTTTATTTGAGTTTTTTGAGAATGTATGGTGAAAAAATGATATATTTTCCAGCACAATGACATATTGAGGAATTTTAGAATTCAAACTTTTTTGAATTTTGAATTTTTTGTTTTAAATCACTCCTATGGCTATTTGGGAGTGTATTTCATGGCTCCCAGTGTTCATTGGCAAAATGCGAAGAAATGAGAATGATTTTTTTCTGGAGGTGTCATGTGTGAAAAATTACCATTTTTTCTCAGCCCCGCGGTGGTCAGAAAAGGCACTTTTTTGCACAATTTTTTTTTCTCTGAATATCGATTCTGATCACAGGTCGGTTCATCTGGGGTGGTTTATTTGAGTTTTTTGAGAATGTATGGTGAAAAAAATGATAAATTTTCCAGCACAATGACATATTAAGGAATTTTAGAATTCAAACTTTTTTGAATTTTTAATTTTTTGGTTTAAATCACTCCTATGGCTATTTGGGAGTGTATTTCATGGCTCCCAGGGCTCATTGGCAAAATGCGAAGAAATGAGAATGATTTTTTTCTGGAGGTGTCATGTGTGAAAAACTACCATTTTTTCTCAGCCCCGCTGTGGTCAGAAAAGGCACTTTTTTGCACAATTTTTTTTTCTCCGAATATCGATTGTGATCATAAGTCGGTGCATCTGGGGTGGTTTATTTGAGTTTTTTGAGAATGTATGGTGGAAAAAATGATAAATTTTTCAGCACAATGACATATTAAGGTATTTTTAGAATTCAAACTTTTTTAAATTTTGAATTTTTTGTTTTGAATCACTCCTACGGCTATTTGGGAGTGTATTTCATGGATCCCAGGGTTCAATGGCAAAACGCAAAGAAATAAGAATGATTTTTTCTGGAGGTGTCATGTTTGAAAAATTACCATTTTTTCACAGCCCCGCGGTGGTCAGAAAAGGCTCTTTTTTGCACAATTTTTTTTTCTCCGAATATCGATTCTGATCACAAGTCGGTGCATCTGGGGTGGTTTATTTGAGTTTTTTGAGAATGTATGGTGAAAAAATGATATATTTTCCAGCACAATGACATATTGAGGAATTTTAGAATTCAAACTTTTTTGAATTTTGAATTTTTTGTTTTAAATCACTCCTATGGCTATTTGGGAGTGTATTTCATGGCTCCCAGTGTTCATTGGCAAAATGCGAAGAAATGAGAATGATTTTTTTCTGGAGGTGTCATATGTGAAAAATTACCATTTTTTCTCAGCCCCGCGGTGGTCAGAAAAGGCACTTTTTTGCACAATTTTTTTTTCTCTGAATATCGATTCTGATCACAGGTCGGTGCATCTGGGGTGGTTTATTTGAGTTTTTTGAGAATGTATGGTGAAAAAAATGATAAATTTTCCAGCACAATGACATATTAAGGAATTTTAGAATTCAAACTTTTTTGAATTTTTAATTTTTTGGTTTAAATCACTCCTATGGCTATTTGGGAGTGTATTTCATGGCTCCCAGGGCTCATTGGCAAAATGCGAAGAAATGAGAATGATTTTTTTCTGGAGGTGTCATGTGTGAAAAATTACCATTTTTTCTCAGCCCCGCTGTGGTCAGAAAAGGCACTTTTTTGCACAATTTTTTTTTCTCCGAATATCGATTGTGATCATAAGTCGGTGCATCTGGGGTGGTTTATTTGAGTTTTTTGAGAATGTATGGTGGAAAAAATGATAAATTTTCCAGCACAATGACATATTAAGGAATTTTAGAATTCAAACTTTTTTGAATTTTGAATTTTTTGGTTTAAATCACTCCTATGGCTATTTCGGAGTGTATTTCATGGCTCCCAGGGTTCATTGGCAAAATGCGAAAAAATAAGAATTATTTTTTTCTAGAGGTGTCATGTGTGAAAAATTTCCATTTTTTCACAGCCCCGCGGTGGTCAGAAAAGGCACTTTTTTGCACAATTTTTTTTTCTCCGAATATCGATTCTGATCACAGGTCGGTGCATCTGGGGTGGTTTATTTGAGTTTTTTGAGAATTTATGGTGAAAAAAATGATAAATTTTCCAGCACAATGACATATTAAGGAATTTTAGAATTCAAACTTTTTTGAATTTTGAATTTTTTGGCTTAAGTCACTCCTACGGCTATTTGGGAGTGTATTTCATGGCTCCCAGGGTTCAATGGCAAAATGCGAAGAAATGAGAATGATTTTTTTCTAGAGGTGTCATGTGGGAAAAATTACCATTTATGTCATTGTGCTGGAAAATTTATCATTTTTTTCACCATACATTCTCAAAAAACTCAAATGAACCACCCCAGATGCACCGACCTGTGATCAAAATCGATATTCAGAGAAAAAAAAATTGTGCAAAAAAGTGACTTTTCTGACCGCCGCGGTGCTGAGAAAAACTAGTAATTTTTCACACATGACACCTCCAGAAAAAAATCATTCTCATTTCTTCGCATTTTGCCAATGAACCCTGGGAGCCATGAAATACACTCCCAAATAGCCGTAGGAGTGACTTAAGCCAAAAAATTCAAAATTCAATTTTTTGGTTTAAATCACTCCTATGGCTATTTGGGAGTGTATTTCATGGCTCCCAGGGTTCATTGGCAAAATCCGAAGAAATGAGAATGATTTTTTTCTGGAGGTGTCATGTGTGAAAAATTACCATTTTTTCTCAGCCCCGCGGTGGTCAGAAAAGGCACTTTTTTGCACAATTTTTTTTTCTCCGAATATCGATTGTGATCACAAGTCGGTGCATCTGGGGTGGTTTATTTGAGTTTTTTGAGAATGTATGGTGAAAAAAATGATAAATTTTCCAGCACAATGACATATTAAGGAATTTTAGAATTCAAACTTTTTCGAATTTTGAATTTTTTGGTTTAAATCACTCCTATGAATATTTGGGAGTGTATTTCATGGCTCCCAGGGTTCATTGGCAAAATGCGAAGAAATGAGAATGATTTTTTTCTGGAGGTGTCATGTGTGAAAAATTACCATTTTTTCACAGCCCCGCGGTGGTCAGAAAAGGCACTTTTTTGCACAATTTTTTTTTCTCCGAATATCGATTCTGATCACAGGTCGGTGCATCTGGGGTGGTTTTTTTGAGTTTTTTGAGAATTTATGGTGAAAAAATGATAAATTTTCCAGCACAATGACATATTAGGGAATTTTAGAATTCAAACTTTTTTGAATTTTGAATTTTTTGGTTTAAATCACTCCTATGGCTATTTGGGAGTGTATTTCATGGCCCCCAGGGTTCATTGGCAAAATGCGAAGAAATAAGAATGATTTTTTTCTAGAGGTGTCATGTGTGAAAAATTACCATTTTTTCACAGCCCCGCGGTGGTCAGAAAAGGCACTTTTTTGCACAATTTTTTTTTCTCCGAATATCGATTCTGATCACAGGTCGGTGCATCTGGGGTGGTTTATTTGAGTTTTTTGAGAATTTATGGTTAAAAAAATGATAAATTTTCCAGCACAATGACATATTTTGACAATTGAGGCAGTTTTGCTGTATTTTTTTGGTAATGTTGGAAATATAATTCCAACAGGAAAAAGTGATTAGATAACTAAGTGTTTTAAATTTGTACTGGTTCTATATTAATATTGTATGTTATTTCACATGTATTTTAAGATTGTTGTAAAGTACCCTAAGTATGCTAATGTAAATCTCATTTTTGGTACAGAGAGGGGATTGTGGGAAGGGTGAATTAGTCACGCATATTATGGTATGGACAAAGTCAACTGTGAATTTTACAGAGAAAATTATCTTTTTTTGTACTTTTTAAACAAGCTACCTTTTTGGCAAAATTGAGTTTAAATTATATATCTATCGTAGAGTGCAATACACTAAAATCCAAGTCAAGCCTACTCAGGATGTCTCTGTATTTTAGTGTATTAATCACCATGATCTCGGCCGCCATTTCACGTGGTGTGCTTCTTCCTGACAGGCCTTGTCAGGGGTGATATTTTGATCAGCCTATTAAGACACTAGATACCTGTATTCTGCTATTTAAATTTACATGATAATATTTTATATGTCATTCCTATGGATATGGGAGGGATGTTGTATTTTTATTTTATATATTTATGTACTTGGCTGATTTTTGCGACATGTGACGTCAGTATCAGCCCCCGTCCTATATATAAAGAGGACTGGGGCTGGTACAGACCAGTCGGGTAGGACTGCTGGCAAGTAGGTTGACTATATGTCCCCAAGCTGCAGCCCCCACTCCTACTCCAAGCAGTAGCATCCCAGCCTGGCATACGTGCTGCTGTGAGTTTGCCTGCTTCCCCCGAGCAGTATTGAGTAGTGGTACACGCACACCCCGGGTAATTACCCCCTGTTGGTATGTGCATATATCCGCTGATATAAGCCTACCCCTGTGTGCAGTGGCGATCCGTATACCTGGCAGTCAGCTGGTATTATTTCTTATTTACGTGGTTGTAGTATTTCACTAATTCTAGGTAAGTCGTAAAGGTTTGATGCTACTGCTAGGTGTCCGATTTATTGTATTTGTTTGTATTAAGTATAAAGTTTAAAAGAAAGTTATGTCGCTTAGGAAGCGAGGCTGAGACAAGGTCTCGCCACCCGTCTCACCAGTATAATAAATATACGGAGTGGTCGATTCACTGTTGGACTGACTGGGGTCAGCATCCAGTGTTACTGAGTAATTATAATGTAAGTGAAGTCGCTTGTGGAGCGATATTTAGGCTGAGGCAAGGTCTCGCCACCCGTCGCATCGGTATTATTAAGGATACTGAGTATTTTTATTATATAATGTATTTTCTTACTCCCTTTCAGTAATAACTATACTTGTACCTTTTATATGTAAAATTGAAACATGACATCTGTGTAAATAAAACCTCTGTATATATTTTCATATCTACACGGACTTGTGTCTATTCATTAAAACATTAGTTATTTTACATTACCTTAAATATAAATTAAAGTAAGGATGTAAAAGTGTCAGGTTCTGCCCTGATTACTTTGGAGAGAGATCGATTTGGATTTAGAAGCTGTTTAAAGCTATTTTTCGCCTTTAACTGCGTTTTATAAAAGGAGATAATTGCCTTAGTTTATTTTCACTTAATAATTATTTTATATTCCCATTACTTATGCTGATGAACTCAGCCTGTCTAGCTCTCAACCTTGTGGGCGCAGTTTACCGCTCGGCTGCGCTCCGCCCGTCCTGACAAACGTTGAGGTTGGGAGAATTCCTGACAGCTTGACCGTCACATTAGTAAATTGGTGTCAGTAGGTGGGATTAGTTTTTTCATAAACTGATCCTGTGATCGAATTCCATAACGACCACATACGTGGATTCAGAATTTTTAAATTTAGATTACTATTTAATTTTTTTTTAAGTATAATTCAATAACTTGCTCAATCATTTTATATCTAGTATGTAGCCAGTCATTGCATTCCACATAGTCCTAGAACCACAAGGGTTTATATTATATCGCTCGGTTAGTTCCCTTAGGGTGGCTTAATATAAATATCACTTGGTTGGTTCCCTTAGGGTAGCCTAATATAAATATCACTCGGTTGATTCCCTGAGGGTAGCGTAATATAAATATTACTCGGTTGGTTCCCCGAGGGTAGTATAATAAATTATATCACTTTCTCAGTCTCCTGGGGCTAGTATAATACAGTTAAGCCTATTCTGATCATTTCATGCCAAGTAGGCATTATTGTCCATGTAGTGAGCTAATATATAGATAGTTAGCAGGTCATTTTCCCCACTTTCAATACTACTACATTATAGAAGCATAATTACTGTGACAGTAATAATTGATGTACCAGGGATAAAACTCTTGGATATTTTTATTTCATTTTTATTCTTATATTATTTTTATTTTACCTATTGTGAGATTATACTTACTTCACTGTGTAGCACATACACTCTGTACATTTTGTATAGACTGAGGCTCCAGTGTCTTGTATCAATATTATCCTGTACGCTATAGTGTGAACCTTGAGCTGAAAGAAACTCTGGTCCCATAGCAGAATGGCATACAAACATTCCAGGAAAAATAACGCTCTCCCAGGCCTGGAGCATAATACAAGGTCTAGAGTGACAGCTGCAGGTCGCAGTAGTCCAGGTAAGAAGGAAGAGAGTGATACACAAGAATCGGTATCCATGCTGGAGATACCATCCAGTCAGACTGCTATACCACCGTTGGTGGGACCTGTGACTACAGTCACAAACAGCTCTGACATGATTGGTGTACACTCTTCTCCCACCCTTCCTGGATTCCGGCCATCTAGTCATGATGACCAAAGTACACTACTTACTAGTGGGGAATCGAGCACAGAGGAGGGTGCCGAGCTTAATACTTGTGCATCTACTGGTGCTCAGACTGGAAATAACAGAGGTAGCTATACATCCCCTCCAATCTCAACCAAAGTGGTAGACTTTAGCCTGCCACCCCCTTTGTCAATGATGGCAGCTCCCGGAAATAGGGTGGCAAATCAAAGTCATTCATTTCATACCAACTCTGGAGCTCGGCCACGTACATCCACTGGTAGAGATCAGTCACTCCCAGGTGATGAGTACGTAGGTAATAAAGCTTTGATTGAGTCAGTAGTACAATCAATGACAGCCAGTGTGGTGAGGGAAATGCAGGATGCACTTGGTGCAGTATCTAAGAAGACAGACACCCTGCCGAAGGCGTCTGTGCCTATTAAAGATACCACCCACACATCCATTGTTGATTCAATTGGACGATACAATGCATCCCATCCTGTACCTAGGCATGTGACTGCCAGACCACGGGATGATGGGCATGGTCAGGGTGAGAGACAACCTCTCCCCAAGCACATTAGAGAACAATCTCACTGCTTGGACGAAGATCTTTACAGTTTTAGTGCACCATCACGACCAGCTCCCAGCAAATACCATCCGAATCGTCCATTTATGGCAAGCGAACCTTTGTCGCGGCCTGTAAGATGCGAGACTAATCCGTCTCAATATCGTGGACAGCGAAATAATTTTGCACCTGAGGAATCAAATACCTACCATGAAGATATGGCCTCTACCAGTCAGTTACTGGAGAGTAATCCGACTGGTGTGTATTCACATAGTCGGAATAGAGGAAAAGATAGACAAGCTTTACCTCAAGCCCCACGTTCACGAAGAGGGCATGTTGTTGATTCATGTGAGAGTCCAGCAGAAGAAATTAATGATGAGCAAGCAAGGAGAACACGTACGCGACAGCGCAGCCACCAGGCTCGTCGCAGAAGTCACTTCCCCACTTCAGACTCAGACATGAGTCCGGATCGAGGGTCGAGTGCCTTGCTGAGTCATACATCCAGTCAAGGATCCCAGCCAATGCCAGCCAGACGTACTAATACTCGTCTGCCACCTTTTACAGGCCAAGAGCCTTGGAAGGTGTATTACAACAGATTTCAAGATGTTGCTTGGTTAGAGGGATGGTCAGAGACTGATCGCTTGAAGGAACTCTTGCCCAGGCTTCAAGGAAAGGCTGGAGAGTTCGTATACGAGCAGCTCAACAGACATGCTCGAACCAATTTCAAGCAACTTGTGAGCGAATCGAAACACCGCTTTCGTAAAGTCGAAACTTCACGAACTTATGGTGCACAATTTAGCAACCGCACACGCAAGCCCAATGAGAGCATTGAAGATTATGCCGCAGAGCTTAAGCGTCTATACGACAAAGCTCATGCAAATCGTGATACAGAAACTCGCAGAGAGGATCTGCTACGTCGGTTCTTGGACGGTATAAATGATGAAACTGCAAGGTTTCACGTAGAATACGTTAAAGAACCACATGACGTGGACGATGCCGTTTATGGCGTTGTTAACTTCCTAGAGACGAAAAAGCGATCTGGGACTGACAACGACCCACGCCGTCACCCTAATCGGCACCAACTTGGGCCAGGCAGTAAGCGACCCAACGCTGGGACGCCATACCTGGGGAAAAACAGACCATTTGAAAAAACATCCTCACAGTCACCAAACCCCTCAAATGCAACCCCTGTTGCAGAGAAAGTATCCCCAGTTTTGCTAAAGCAAATTGAGGATCTCCTAGACAAGAAGCTAGCAGCTACTCAGCTCCTAGTGGACAGCCAAGTCACCAGGCCGTATTCTCGGCCAAGTGGGCAGAGGAGTGGTTTTCGCAACAATATAGTTTGTTTTGCATGCGGGCAGCCAGGTCACTATGCTAGAGAGTGCAGCCAGAAAGGACATAGTCTTTTAGCTCCTCCCCTAGAGCACCGTGGTCCTCCACCCAACCACCCTTCGGTTTATACTGGCAACTATGCGCAGAATGCGTACCCCACAAACTCTAATGGGGGGTCTGTTAAACGACCAGGGGTCTACCATGCCGACCACCCGGTAGGCCCTGCAAACGGTGGTCCAGCTAGTAAAGCTTCCAGTTTCCATGCAGATACTTCTGTATCTTCCACTGAAGAAGCTATGCCTGAGGCTAAAAACCCAGCAAAAAGTAAAGATGATAAATGTCCTTCAAAATCCTCCACTGATGGGACCTCCACTGCCACCAGGCGTGGCCATCCTCAGTGTGATGGGATTTATTTTGAAGGGAAAATTCAGGGTGTAGAAGCCACAATATGTGTGGACACTGGTGCATCATCCACCATAATATCTACTAGGGATTATCAGGATATTCCCGATGCTCATAAGCCTAAACTAAGACCTGCACGACCTTATACCACTGCCGATGGAAAGTCCATGGTGTGTGAAGGTCGCGGTATCTTTGACTTACAGTTTGGTCAGCTAGAACTTAAAGCCGAAATTGGTGTTGCCCCAATTTCTGAGGACATGCTCATGGGGGCAGACCTCTTGCAAGGGCAGCCTAGTGGCCCAGCAAATTTGTTGCTAAGTGAGGGTCGTATGACACTCAATGGCATATCAATTCCCCTCACCTTGGTTAACACACCCAACGCTGCTAGGCAAGTCTATGCTGCTGATCATTATGTGGTCCCTGGAATGTGTGAGATGGTGATTGATGTATATGTAGACCGTAATAAAGATGATGGGGATCAATGTTTGCTAATAGAACCCATGGCTACAACCACTGAAGCCACTGGTTTAGTTATGGCGGCATGTCTGGTAAATTTGAGGGAGAACACTTCTGTGTCAGGTTCTTAAATCAGGTTCTTAAATCCCTCCCAGATGCCAATTTCTATCAAACAAGATATGGTAGTTGGTGGAGCGAGAGCAACTCTTGAAAAGGTGCAATCCCTGTTCCTTAGTGAAGGAGGTGACAGTACTGACCTGTACGAATGCAGAAGAGTAGGCCTCGGTGAGACTACACCTCATCAGACAGACCATGCTATGGTTTCCTCAGATATTCGCTGTGGAGAAGTCGCATCTGTACCTGACCATTTATCGGAACTCCTAAGTAACACAACCCAGGGAATGACAAAGGAAGAGAGTGCAGCAATTGCTGACATCCTAATAGAGTTCCAAGATGTATTTCCAGCTAATAGCACGGATCTGGGTCTGACTCACTTGGGGGAACACACCATAGACACTGGTGATACCCGCCCACTCAAACAGCCACCACGTCGAACGCCCTTGGCATTCGAAGGCGAAGACAAAGCTGCGATTGAGAAATTGCAACAGCAGGGTTCTATACAACCCTCAACTTCTCCGTGGGCCTCCCCTATTGTCTTAGTTAGAAAAAAAGATGGTAGCGTGAGACCTTGTGTAGATTACAGACGCCTCAATGCAGTAACTAAACCAGATGCTTTCCCTTTGCCTAGAACAGAGGACTGCCTGGATGCTATGGCTGGGTCAAGACTGTTTTCAACCCTTGACATAACTTCCGCCTACAACCAAGTCCCTGTAAGAAAAGATGACATCCCTAAAACCGCTTTTGTGACTAAATTTGGTCTCTTTGAATTCACTACTATGCCTTTTGGCCTGTCCAATGCGCCAGCCACATTCCAACGTGTTATAGAACTGGCCTTACAAGGTCTTCAGTGGATTAGCTGCCTGATTTACTTAGATGATGTGATCATTTTTGCGAGAAATTTAATGGAACATTTGGCTAGGCTGAGAGCTGTACTTATGAAGTTGAGACAGGCAGGATTGAAATTATCTCCCCGCAAGTGTCAGCTTCTGCAACCCAAAGTTGGTTTTCTTGGACATGTAGTCTCTGCAGATGGCATCACACCAAATGCAGACAATGTGAGCAAGCTTGCTAAATGGCCACAGCCCAGTACCGTTAAAGAAGTACGTTCCTTTCTAGGACTGGCCAGTTACTATCGGCGTTTTATCAAAGATTTCTCAAAGATAGCACCTCCATTGACACAGTTGACCCATCTGGATCGACCATTTATCTGGTCTCCGGAATGCCAAGAGGCAGTGGAGCTTCTAAAAGCTGCGCTTCTAGGACCTGAAGTCATGGGCTATCCATGTAATGATGCCACTTTTATACTTGACACTGATGCTTGTGATGTGAGTATTGGTGCCGTGTTGTCCCAGATACAGGATGGTAGAGGGAGAGTGATTGCATACTCCAGCCGAGTTCTCAGTAAAACAGAAAGAAATTACTGTGTTACTGATAGAGAGCTTCTGGCACTGGTGTACTTTATGCAATATTACAGACACTACCTCTTAGGCCGAAAATTTCTTGTTCGAACAGACCATCAGGCCCTAAAATGGTTGTTTAGCATGAAAGAGCCAAAGAATCGCATTGCTCGCTGGATTGAGCTACTCTCGGCATATTATTTTGAGCTAGAGTATCGCCAAGGCAGCAAGCATGGAAATGCCGATGGCATGTCACGCTGTACCACTCCACAAGATTGCCACTGCCCTGTGGGAGAAAATGAATCCCTCATCTGTGGGCCCTGCAATAAGTGTCTAAAGAGAGCACAGGATATGGAGAGTGTTTATCCTCTGGCGGATGTGAGGCTTATCAGCCCCTCTGCTGGCATAGCCAAAGGTACCATGTTATTCAGGAACATATGCTATCCATGGTGGATCCTGTTATGGTCTATACTAACTATGGGATTTAAAATCCCCTCTCGATCCCCTAAGAACTTGACCAAATCTGGCACTAACGTGCTGGCTGATTGCAGTGGACAAACAGATGAGATGAGTAATCACAACCTCAGAAGCTCATCCCATTGGTACCATTGGTTCATTCAACCATTTCCATTGTCTAATAACTGCCGCAAAGTTCAAACACGTAGCTCAAAAAAGGTGCCACCTTCGACACAAAAGCAAGATAAGAGACATGATCCAAAGGTCAAAGACAAGCCTGGCTTTTCTGCTGGCTATTCTGTTGGCACGCTACGTCGTAAACAGGATGAGGATCCTGACATCAGCCCCGTGTTGAAATGGATGAGCAGTGGAGCCCGTCCATTTGGCACCAATGTATGTGCGACTAGTCCTGCCACCCGACACTACTGGAATACCTGGAACCAGTTGTCAATACTCCAGGGAGTATTATACCGACGTTTCACACGTCGGAATGACACTGGCGACCACTACCATCCAGTTTGCAAAACGATGTTATTCATCAGATGCATTGTACTAGAATGTCTGGTCATTTGGGACGGAAAAAGACTAGAGAAAAGGCATTGCAACAATATTACTGGTTTGGTATCCGCTCTGATATTAATAATTATGTCAGATGCTGTGATACCTGTGCTGCCAACAAAGCACCCCCTAGAACCCCTAATGCACCGATCGGTGACATGAGAACGGGGGCACCCATGGATAGACTGGCCACCGACATACTGGGCCCGTTTCCTACCACAGTACGTGGTAACCGCTATGTTCTGGTGGTGACGGATCACTTTACCAACTGGGTAGAGATCATACCAGTTCCAGATCAGACAGCTGAGACAACTGCTCACAGAATTCTAACGGAAGTGATTTGTCGGTTTGGCTGTCCACTGGACATACATAGTGATCAGGGTGCAAACTACCGCAGTAATCTGTTTCAAGAGTTGTGTAAACTACTAGAGGTATGAAAGACTCGAACATCACCACGCAACCCTAAGTGCAATGGGAAAGTTGAGCGCTTCAACAAAACCCTGGTGCGCATGATTCGGGCATACTTACGTGGTCAACAACGGGAATGGGACTTACACCTTGGTTGCCTAGCCGCTGCCTATAGGTCCATGCCTCATGAGACCACAAGTCTCAGCCCAAACCTACTCATGTTAGGACGGGAGGCGAGGCTTCCAGCTGAGATAATGTTTGGCAGTGGGTCACCCGAGGGAGAAATCACCTCCTATGGGGAATTTGTTGACAAAGTGAAACAGAAAATGCAGCATGCCCATCTTATTGCCCGAAAACATTTAAAGTCAGCTGCTAAACGGCAGCGACAACATTTTGATGGCAAGTCCATGTTAAATAAATACACTCCTGGAGATTATGTCTGGTACCTCCATGAACGACGAAAGGTTGGGGAGTGCCCTAAGCTCTATCTCCCTTTTGATGGCCCCTACCTTGTGGTGGAAAAGAAGTCAGATCTGGACTATGCCATCTTGAAAGAGCCCAAGGGTCTGATTAAAATAGTCCATCATGACAAATTGAAACCGTACGAGGGATCCCAAAGGTTCAACTGGGCACATAGCTATCTAAAGCACCCACGACGGGACAAGAATCCCAAAACAGTAGATACAAGTAGCTCTCTGTAACTATAAATATATACATATTTACAGGTAGCCCCTATCTGTAACCAGAAATATATATATATATTTACAAGTAGCTCCTCTCTGTAACTATAAATATATACATATTTACAAGTAGCCCCTATATGTAACCAGAAATATATATATATATTTACAAGTAGCTCCTCTCAATAACTAGAAATATAGATATATATTTTTTATTCAAAAAAATTAGTGCAACGTCCTGAGTGCGTCGTAATTTGATACAAAGACACAGTAAGGAGCAAGTCGTCCTGGGTTAATGGGCACCTGGGGAATTCTAATTCACTTATTTTATTTTACTTAAATAATTTTAATACTAGGGTCAAGGCAAAGTAGACCTGGATTTTTACTCTACTGTTATTAGTTGTAGACATGGGAGACGGCAGCCCACATTACCTGGTTTCTGGCGAGGTGGATTGGCAGGCAGATGAGCTCTTCCAGCTTCAGCCTTCACCCCAAATGAGGGGGGTGGCAGATTACGAGAGCATGCCACCTACACCTGGGCGCCACGATGAAGAGGCGGCACAAGTAGACGAAGCACCACTGCCCCAGATGGTGAGGGCTGACCAGGCGGAGAGCCTCCAGCCACAGGGCTGTGGAGGCCCTCACCAGCCGTGCAGAAGTCATCATGCACCTGGTCGACGGGATGAGGCTGTTCGACTCCCGGCTCAAGCGGTGCTTGAGCGTGGTCGAGTCACAGCCACCAGAGCTGATGTGTCCACGCTGACACATGAGCTGCAGCGTAACATACGCCACGTGGACACCCTGAACTCCTCAATAAAAGAGCTAGTCCTAGCCCTGGGGCTACACTCTAATCGAGTGAAAGTGAATAGCCAAAACTCAGCTGGGTTGATTACCGCCATGACCGTGTACACGAAGTCCAACATGGAATTGACTCAAACCCTGCACTCCGTGGCTGCAAGAGTATCTAGTCAGTATTGCGGGGAGCCTCCGTGACCGAGAGGTAGCGTGCTCGGCCTCAGACCGCCAGGGCTCAAATTTCGAATTCTGTGTCTGGAGGACAGTGTCATCTCAATCATCTCACCATCCTCAGGAGGTTCTCCTGGCCCAGTTTAGCCTATATGTGCACAAAGGTGGCCTAAAACCCGATTCATTTCATTTTATTTTTGCAAGAGTATCTACATCGTTGGCCCCCACAATATCTAGACCCAGTGTGCCACCTCAGATGATTGTGCCACCCATCACTGTGCCTGCTGGCCCTGTGGCACCACCTCCCGTGCCAGTGCTCGCCGCACAGCCACAGGCCGATCAACACGCACAGCCCCCGATGCCGCAGGAGCAGGCACCCAAACGTCCCGTGGAAGAAGACGGAGGAGACGGCAAAATGTACCTCCATACCACCACAGAGAAAGGCCAGGACCCCTAGCCCCCAGAGACGACCATCAATATAGACTATAAAGAACCACACCCCTCCCCCCCCCCCTCAAACCAGAAAACGGACACAGTGGCAGCAGATGTATTAAAAATATTTTTAGTCAAGTTACCGTTTATATGAGTTCATCGATGTAGTGAAATTTGTCCAGAAAGAACTGTTTGAATATATGTTGTTTTAAAGTAATATCAGCTCTTTTCATTTTATTTTCTGTGATTGTATTTCGCATTTGTCTAACGAGGACGTCAGATGCTGAGAAGGGGGTCATTTGACGGTTGAGGCAGTTTTGCTGTATTTTTTTGGTAATGTTGGAAATATAATTCCAACAGGAAAAAGTGATTAGATAGCTAAGTGTTTTAAATTTGTACTGGTTCTATATTAATATTGTATGTTATTTCACATGTATTTTAAGATTGTTGTAAAGTACCCTAAGTATGCTAATGTAAATCTCATTTTTGGTACAGAGAGGGGATTGTGGGAAGGGTGAATTAGTCACGCATATTATGGGATGGACAAAGTCAACTGTGAATTTTACAGAGAAAATTATCTTTTTTTGTACTTTTTAAACAAGCTACCTTTTGGGCAAAAGTGAGTTTAAATTATATATCTATCGTAGAGTGCAATACACTAAAATCCAAGTCAAGCCTACTCAGGATGTCTCTGTATTTTAGTGTATTAATCACCATGATCTCGGCCGCCATTTCACGTGGTGTGCTTCTTCCTGACAGGCCTCGTCAGGGGTGATATTTTGATCAGCCTATTTAGACACTAGATACCTGTATTCTGCTATTTAAATTTACATGATAATATTTTATATGTCATTCCTATGGATATGGGAGGGATGTTGTATTTTTATTTTATATATTTATGTACTTGGCTGATTTTGGCGACATGTGACGTCAGGATCAGCCCCCGTCCTATATATAAAGAGGACTGGGGCTGGTACAGACCAGTCGGGTAGGACTGCTGGCAAGTAGGTTGACTATATGTCCCCAAGCTGCAGCCCCCACTCTTGCTCCAAGCAGTAGCATCCCAGCCTGGCATACGTGCTGCTGTGAGTTTGCCTGCTTCCCCCAAGCAGTATTGAGTAGTGGTACACGCACACCCCGGGTGATTACCCCCTGTTGGTATGTGCATATATCCGCTGATATAAGCCTACCCCTGTGTGCAGTGGGATCCGTATACCTGGCAGTCAGCTGGTATAATTTCTTATTTACGTGGTTGTAGTATTTCACTAATTCTAGGTAAGTGGTAAAGGTTTGATGATACTGCTAGGTGTCCGATTTATTGTATTTGTTTGTATTAAGTATAAAGTTAAAAAAAAAGTTATGTCGCTTAGGAAGCGAGGCTGAGACAAGGTCTCGCCACCCGTCTCACCAGTATAATAAATATACTGAGTGATCGATTCACTGTCGGACTGACTGGGGTTAGCATCCAGTGTTACGGAATAAATGTTAAAGTTAAGTTATGTCGCTTAGGAAGCGAGATTAAGGCTGAGACAAGGTCTCGCCACCCGTCTCACCAGTATAATAAATATACTGAGTGGTCGATTCACTGTTGGACTGACTGGGGTCAGCATCCAGTGTTACTGAGTAATTATAATGTAAGTGAAGTCGCTTGTGGAGCGATATTTAGGCTGAGGCAAGGTCTCGCCACCCGTCGCATCGGTATTATTAAGGATACTGAGTATTTTTATTATATAATGTATTTTCTTACTCCCTTTCAGTAATAACTATACTTGTACCTTTTATATGTAAAATTGAAACATGACATCTGTATAAATAAAACCTCTGTATATATTTTCATATCTACACGGACTTGTGTCTATTCATTAAAACATTAGTTATTTTACATTACCTTAAATATAAATTAAAGTAAGGATGTAAAAGTGTCAGGTTCTGCCCTGATTACTTTGGAGGGAGATCGATTTGGATTTAGGAGCTGTTTAAAGCTATTTTTCGCCTTTAACTGCGTTTTATAGAAGGAGATAATTGCCTTAGTTTATTTTCACTTAATAATTATTTTATATTCCCATTACTTATGCTGATGAACTCAGCCTGTCTAGCTCTCAACCTTGTGGGCGCAGTTTACCGCTCGGCTGCGCTCCGCCCGTCCTGACAAACGTTAAGGTTGGGAGAATTCCTGACAGCTTGACCGTCACAATATTAAAGAATTTTAGAATTTAAACTTTTTTGAATTTTGAAGTTTTCGGTTCAAATCACTCCTACGGCTATTTGGGAGTGTATTTCATGGATCCCAGGGTTCAATGGCAAAACGCAAAGAAATAAGAATTATTTTTTTCTGGAGGTGTCATGTGTGAAAAATTACCATTTTTTCTCAGCCCCGCAGGGGTCAGAAAAGGCACTTTTTTGCACAATTTGTTTTTCTCTGAATATCGATTCTGATCACAGGTCAGTGCATCTGGGGTGGTTTATTTGAGTTTTTTGAGAATTTATGGTGAAAAAAATGATCAATTTTCCAGCACAATGACATATTAAGGAATTTTAGAAATTAAACTTTTTCGAATTTTGAATTTTTTGGTTTAAATCACTCCTACGGCTATTTGGGAGTGTATTTCATGGATCCCAGGGTTCAATGGCAAAACGTGAAGAAATAAGAATGATTTTTTTCTTGAGGTGTCATGTGTGAAAAATTACCATTTTTTCTCAGCCACGCGGTGGTCAGAAAAGGCACTTTTTTGCACAATTTTTTTTTCTCCGAATATCGATTGTGATCACAAGTCGGTGCATCTGGGGTGGTTTATTTGAGTTTTTTGAGAATGTATGGTGAAAAAAATGATAAATTTTCCAGCACAATGACTTATTAAGGAATTTTAGAATTCAAACTTTTTTGAATTTTGAATTTTTTGTTTTGAATCACTCCTACGGCTATTTGGGAGTGTATTTCATGGATCCCAGGGTTCAATGGCAAAACGCGAAGAAATAAGAATGATTTTTTCTGGAGGTGTCATGTGTGAAAAATTACCATTTTTTCACAGCCGCGCGGTGGTTTTTGCACAATTTGTTTTCCTCTGAATATCGATTCTGATTACAGGTCGGTGCATCTGGGGTGGTTTATTTGAGTTTTTTGAGAATTTATGGTGAAAAAAATGATAAATTTTCCAGCACAATGACATATTAATGAATTTTAGAATTCAAACTTTTTAGCTCCCGCCGTCACCGTAGGTGAGACGGAGGGAGCTATGGATTCTACCTCCGTTTTTTTTTGGCCTCTTCTTTTGCCTATAACTTTGTAAGAAAATTAGCTAGGATAACAATTTTTGGTATGTGGGTTACTTCCAGGTGGCTAATGGACAGGTTAAAATATTTTTAATCTGAATTCAATACGCAATGTTGTAGATGAGAAAATGATGATGTTACGGCGTTGGGCCGTCCGTAAACAATTCGTTTCTGGAGCATATCTCTGAAAGTACTTGTCCGATTGTCTTCAAATTTTACACACAACACCCCCAGGGGGTCTAGTTGTGCCTTTTGGGGTATTTGAACTTTGACCTACTTCTGGTTCAGAACTATGACCTATTTAGACGTTTTGACGCACACTTCGTTTCCGGAACAGATCTCGAAAAGTACTGGGCCGATGACAGTCATATTGCACATACATGTTCTCTAAGGTCCCTAGTTGTGCCTTTTCAGGTTTTTGGACCTTGACCTTGAAGTTGACCCAGCACTTTGACCTAATTTATAACATCGGTAAATCCGACTGAAAGATTTTGCGGAATATCATGAAAACCGCTCAAGATAGCTACACCATTACTATAAAACAAATTGTGAGGTTTCAGGAGAGGATGCATCTTGAAAAATTTCAAGTCGATAAAATTAAAAATGGCCGCCTATCGGTCATTATTCACCTCGACAGGCCTGATATTGCGGAATATCATGAAAACCGCTCAAGATAGCTACACCATTAATATCAAATAAATTGTAAGGTTTCAGGAGAGGATGCATCTTGAAAAATTTGAAGTTGATAAAATTCAAAATGGCCGCCTATCAGCCATTATTCACCTCGGCAGGCCTGATATTGTGGAATATCATGAAAACCGCTCAAGATATCTACACCATTACTATAAAACAAATTGTAAGGCTTCAGGAGAGGATGCATTTTGAAAAAATGCAACTCGTCCAAGTTTAAAATGGCCGCCAATCGGCCATTATTCACTTTCACATGGCTGTTATTTGGTAAACCGTGCTAGATAGCTAGACCATTACTATAAAACAAAATGTGTGATTTCAGGAGAGGATGCATCTTGAAAAAATTCGACTCGATAAAATTCAAAATGGCCGCTTATCGGCCATTATTCACTTTCACATGGCCGTTATTTGGTCAACCGTGCTAGATGGCTAGACCATTACTGTAAAACAAAATGTGAGATTTCAGATGAGGATGCATCTTGAAAAAATTTGACTTGATCAAATTTAAAATGGCCGCCTTTTCGGCCATTATCCATTTTCACATGGCTGATATTTGGTAAACCGTGCTAGATGGCTAGACCATTACCTGATTACTATGAAACAAAGTGTGAGTTTTCGGGGGAGGATGCACCCTGAAAATTTTTAACTTACGAATTCAAAATGGCCGACAATCAGCATTATTTACCTCGATAGGCCTGATATCAGGTAAACCGTGCTAGATAGCTAGACCATTACTATAAAACAAAATGTGACGTTTCGAGAGAGGATGCCTTTTAAAAACTTTCGACTCAATCGAATTCAAAATGGCCGCCTATCGGCCACTATTTACTTTCACATTGCTGATATTTGGTAAACCGTGTTAGATAGCTGGACCATTACTATAAAACAACAAAATGTGAGATTACAAGAGAGGATGCATCTTGAAAAAAATTGACTCGATCAAATTCAAAATGGCCACCTATCGGCCATTATTCACTTTCACATAGCCGGTTTTTGGTAACCGTACTAGATGGCTAGACCATTACCATGATCACTATCAAACAAAATGTGAGATTTCAGGAGAGGATGCATCTTGAAAAATTTTGACTTGATCAAATTCAATAGGGCCTCCTATCGGCCATTATTCACTTTCACATGGGCGATATTTGGTAAACCGTGCTAGATGGCTAGACCATTACTATAGAATGAAATGTGAGATTTCAGCTGAGGATGCATCTTGGAAAATTTTGACTTGATCAAATTCAAAATGGCCGCCTTTAGGCCATTATTCACTTTCACATGGCCGATATTTGGTAAACCGTGCTAGATAGCTAGACGATTACTATAGAATGAAATGTGAGATTTCAGCTGAGGATGGATGCATCTTGAAAAATTCTGACTCGATCAAATTCAAAATGGCCCCCTATCGGCCATTATTTACTTTCACATGCCCAATATTTTGCAAACTGTGTTAGATGTTAGTCCATTACTATAAAACAAAATTTGAGGTTTCGGGGGGGAATGCACCCTAAGTTTTTAACTAATTTATATCGAATTCAAAATGACCGTAAATCAGCTATTAGTTAACTCGATTGGCCTGACATCGGGTAAACCGTGCCAGATAGGTAGACCATTACTGGGATACTGATTAGGATCATAAATTTCCATGGAGGTTTGCAATCTCTGACAGACTGTCTAGTTCTTATCTTACTCTTAGACTGGGCTTCTCAGACCTAGTTGTCTTGCGTCTTGATTTTTGACCTAGACTAGGACTACATTAATAACCCTATACAAAATTGCTTAAATCAAATTCTAATTCGGAGCGGGAGCTCCTGGACTTATGTAGTCTTGTATTTATTTGCTTATATAAGTAACTGCCGATAATACAGTTGTTGTAGTGTCTGCAACCAAAACTACCTACCAAAATCTTTATTGACATTGTCATGCCTTTTGTACCAATAAGCATTCCATGAATAATGTCTTTCAAACTACTGCAAGTTATGGTACTTAGAATATTTATGTAAAATTGTAATCTATTTACCATTTAAGCTCTACATTGCAAACATTTTTTTTTTTACCCGTTTGGAAGTTCTGTCTTGCTGCTGCGACCCACATATTCAAGTGGGTAAAAATTACTTCCATTTGCACAAGGTGAACCAAAACATATGTCAGTCTAGTAAGTTTAATCTTATTCTGCTAAGTTAATTAGCTCCCGCCGTCACCGTAGGTGAGACGGAGGGAGCTATGGATTCTACCTCCGGTTTTTTTTGGCCTCTTTTGCCTATAACTTTGTAAGAAAATAAGCTAGGATAACAATTTTTGGTATGTGGGTTACTTCCAGGTGGCTAATGGACAGGTTAAAATATTTTTAATCTGAATTCAATACGCAAGGTCGCAGAGGAGAAAATGATGTTACGGCGTTGGGCCTTTGGGCCGTCCGTAAACAACTCGTTTCCGGAGCATATCTCTGAAAGTACTTGTCCGATTGTCTTCAAATTTTACACACAACACCCCTAGGGGGTCTGGTTGTGCCTTTTGGGGTATTTGAACTTTGACCTACTTCTGGTTCAGAACTATGACCTATTTAGACGTTTTGACGCACACTTCGTTTCCGGAGCAGATCTCGAAAAGTACTGGGCCGATGACAGTCATATTGCACATACATGTTCTCTAAGGTCCCTAGTTGTGCCTTTTCAGGTTTTTGGACCTTGACCTTGGAGTTGACCCAGCACATTGACCTAATTTATAACATCGGTAAATCCGACTGAAAGATTTTGCGGAATATCATGAAAACCGCTCAAGATAGCTACACCATTACTATAAAACAAATTGTGAGGTTTCAGGAGAGGATGCATCTTGAAAATTTTCAAGTTGATAAATTAAAAATGGCCGCCTATCGGCCATTATTCACCTCGACAGGCCTGATATTGCGGAATATCATGAAAACCGCCCAAGATAGCTACATCATTAATATCAAATAAATTGTAAGGTTTCAGGAGAGGATGCATCTTGAAAAATTTCAAGTTGATAAAATTTAAAATGGCCGCCTATCGGCTATTATTCACCTCTACAGGCCTGATATTGTGGAATATCATGAAAACCGCTCAAGATATCTACACCATTACTATATAACAAATTGTAAGGCTTCAGTAGAGGATGCATTTTGAAAAAAATCAACTTGTCCAAGTTCAAAATGGCCGCCAATCGGCCATTATTCACTTTCACATGGCCGTTTTTGGGTAAACCGTGCTAGATGGCAAGACCATTACTATAAAACAAAATGTGTGATTTCAGGAGAGGATGCATCTTGAAAAAATTCGACTCGATAAAATTCAAAATGGCCGCTTATCGGCCATTATTCACTTTTACATGGCCGTTATTTGGTCAACCGTGCGAGATGGCTAGACCATTACTGTAAAACGAAATGTGAGATTTCAGATGAGGATGCGTCTTGAAAAAAATTGACTTGATCAAATTTAAAATGGCCGCCTTTTCGGCCATTATTCATTTTCACATGGCTGATATTTGGTAAACCGTGCTAGTTTATTTAAATATGCAATGGCTCGATACTGCGATCCACAACCCCAAGTGGTTGAAAATTACTCATATTTGTTTCATTTGAGACCAAACATTTACAAATATCGATGTTAAAACAGAAATTTTATTGCAAACAACACCCGGTTGAAAATGTGATCAACAGGCAAGGGATTATTACTGATTTCTTCTTTAACCCTTACATCGCCGGGACCGACTATAGTCGTCGTCTGCAGACATCAGATTCAGACGACTAAAGTCGGTCCCGGCGCTGTAAGAGTGAAATAATTATGATGACCGTAGACCCATAACATGGGTATTCAAATGAATCAGAAAGAGCTGACTAAGACAATTATGACGATTTCTAATTGATTAAAACCCTTTGGTCTCCATGGTTTCCATCAAAAATTCAGCGCTTTAAGGGTCAAGTTATCTTATTTGAAGGGCAAATATAAAGGCTGAAAAAAATGGCCATTTATATACAGTGTACATTATTAGCACTTAGGGCTGAAATACAAGGAGTTTGTTAGAATGTTTGCACAATTATGTCTGATAATCATTTTCTTATGAGAAAAGAATTTGGCTCGACAATGAAACTTAGTGTGTATTAATTATGCTCAACTACAAATGGTCATCAGGGTTTCCACCAGGAATGTTTTGAGAAGGGGGGGGGGGGTCCAAAAAGAGGGGCATCTGTGGAACCTCCCCCAGGATAATTTTTTTTTGTGTTTTCAATTTAAGTGCCTAAAATGACCTATTTTAAGTGAAATGACAGCAAAATATGAAATATATTTTTATTTTCTGTGCCAACCCCCTGTTGGGCTGAGTGGGGGGTCCGGACACACCCACCCCCCGGCGAAAACCCTGGTCATCACATGGCCCAGTGTTAATCTTGTATATAGCCGTTTTTAGCTTTTTTTATTTGTCCTTTAAACAGGAAAATTTGACGGAAAAATGGGCCTTATCTTTACTACATTGACATGTGTTTTGATTCATATTGTACTTCAGAGCTTTAAGGGTATTGATATGTTTTATAACAAATATTTTCCAATCTACTTAAAAAACAATTAAGAACCTAATCATCTTGTTGTCAGGAACATGAATAATTTGTGATGCAGATGCGGTCATGAATCAAAATGGATCATTTTTTTACCAGAACATGCAAATACGTAAAGAATAATTACATGTCAGAAAACATTAAATATGTTAACTGATAAGAATGTTTTGCTGAGGCATTATTTTGTAAATTGATGTACTGAGATTGATATACCTGGTGTCCTGTTTTTGGATGAAGTTAAGCAGTTGTCTTCCATAAATATAAAAAAAACATCACAATGATAAGTTTTGCTCCTGTTGATTGGGTCTGTAATCAGAACATATAGTCGTAACCTAGCAGACACAATATACGTTTTGGTAATCAATGTTGGTTTAATTCTGGTCCAATGTTGTAGATGGTGGCCAATGTTAAACCAACATTGATTCAACGTATTGTCTCTTTGGTGAATCCTGTACTCAAATCTATTTTGATTCAGGGACCAAGATAAAAGTTTTATGTTTGAAAATAAAAAGGTCTATTGTGTAAAACTCAATTTTCAACTTCCTTCTCTCAGTTTATTTGAGTTTTTGCATACTCTTAATTCCTACTGTGTAACTAGGCTTCAGCTGTGTCTTCAGCTGTCTCTTCATATTTGATTCACAACAAATTAACTCAAGATCTGAGGCAGGTTTCTATAGTGTAGAGAGAGGGTGTCTCAGCATTGATGTGCATTTGATGATGTGGGTCTTACACTGGATGTATAAACTTGCACAGTGTGCATGTCCCGATTTACACATTGTAATTCAAACGTTGCAGAAATGCACAATGCTAGACCTAGACCACTTTCCCTGATATGAGGCATGGCAGTGGGAGAGCGATAACATGGATCTGCGGTGTAAAGATATTGAGCTGGAAGAATATTTTGTAAAAGGATGAGTGTATCATGTGTATGACGGTATGTTTTCGTGATCCTTTACTTAGATCTTATTAGACCAGTAACTATCTCAGGTTCTTGGAATATTTTCCTATCTTAGCTTCAGCAATGACTACTTAAGTGATTTTTTATTAAGCGCATGTGTAAAGATGCCATAACGATGCCATAAAGGATCTGAGCTTTCATCCCAGTCACCACGAGACATTGAGCCTTTGTTGGTTCCATGTTGGTCCATCGTCTACGATGCTGACCCAACATGGAACCAACAATGACTGAATGTCTCGTGTCCGTTTCGGTTGATATTTGTATTATGACAGTCATACTATCTACGAAAGCTTCACTTTCTCATCGACCATTTAAGTGTAATTGTAAAGCATGTATTTATCTTTTGTAAATTGTGAGTACAATTTTAAAATATACTTCGAAAAAATGCACTGTGTTAACCCTTTAAGCGCCACCTTGTGGAATTAAAAATTTTCACCCACTTGAAGTTGTGTCTTGCTGCAGCCACCCACAACTTCAAGTGGGTAAAATTACTTAACTATGTACAGTTTGTATCAAAATATTTTCAAATTTAATACTCGTTTCTTCTTTGAAGGACATATAAAATGACTGAAGACAGCTGTGCAAAGAAAAAATACAGTATCTGCTTGCTTTACAAGTAGCAGGGTTCGCACTAGTCCTGGAAAGTCTTTAAATTAAAAAAAAAAAATCCAGGCCTCGAAAGTCTTGAATTTTGTTAAAAGTGCTTGAAAGTCCTGGAATTTTATATAGTGAGAAAAGCGATTCCAAAAAAGATGTGTTGCTAGGGTCTATCACTTAAAGAGTACAGACAAATTATTTGGTATATAAATTGTTTATTAAAAGATATAGGAAATGTAGTTTCAAGTTGGAATTTGTATTGTATGCACTTATGTTCTTGGAAAATCTGATTAGGTCCTGGAAAAGTCCTGGAATTCTCTGTCTTCATGGGAGTATGAACCCTGAGTAAGCAGATACTGCCTTTTGGCTTTGCAGAGCTGTGTAGATGTCATTAGCACTTTAAGAGTTGATAGAGCTCCAATAGCCAATTGCATCAACATGTAAGGCTAAACCTATGTCTATGTTGAAGCTCCTTAATCTGCAAACTTTAAGCTCTAGACATGAGATGCAGCACATTCTGTAATAATATAGTAAATTGAGAATGGTTACTTGGTATGTATTCTATCAGAATTAGTACCCTGTGGGCTTTTATTTAATTTGATACCATTAGACAATTAAAAATCCTTCCTTTCTTAAGGTGGAATGAAACTAAAAGGAAAACCTGGGTGTTAAGAAAACCCAAACAAAATGACTTAGTTGTTTGTAGGATCGTACTTAGCAACAGTAATCTGACAACACAATTTTGCGAACATAAACTTATTTTGTTGATAAAATGTACACAATTGTGATTTTTGACTAATGTATGTGTGTAAATCATGCAAATATGTACATATAATTAGATACTAGTCGGCTGAGTCACTAGAGACCATATTGTTATTGTTTGTAGAAATTGCTTATGTTGATGTAGGAACAATGTGTTTGTTTCAAAAAGATGTATACATGTATGAATTTGTAAAAAATGCTGTAAAAAATTATGTCTGAATAAACTTCTTTCTCCAGTAGTGTGGAAAAGCATATTACTCCATCCGTGATTTGACTCATGACTTAAATACTCTCATGCAAACAGTTGTAACTACTTAATATTTAGGTCAGCTGTTACTACCTTTTACCTCTCCATGACAGAATAGTAACCCAGCAAACACGGGGCATTCACCCAATTCTGTCTCGATGTTGGGCCAGCATCGAAACAGCATTGGGTGAATGCCCCGTGTTTGCTGGGAAGTAGTGATTACATTTAAGCATAAACAGATCTGACTGAGGTCCAAATAGACACCTGTGATCATGAGAATGTTGTTTAAATCTTGACAAGTTTTGCAGAGTGTGGTCTAGCTTGGAATCAACTCTTTGCATTTGGTGCATGATGTACACAATTTTGTCATTTCAATGTGGGGTAAACACATACGGTATGTCGTTTGAACAAAAATGCTGAGTCATCGTCTGGAGCACATTAGAAGTCAGATGGATTTGAGACTACGTATTCTGTTGTACTTACTCTGTTAATTTTCTTTGCATGAAATTGTTTGTATTTTTCCATTTTACTGTTTTTTTTCTAGATAAGGACTATTTCACAGGGTACGAAGAGGATAATTCATGTTATATAATATTTACAGGCGTCATACATGTATGTCTACTGATATCATCATCTGTCTCCGATTCATTTGAATACCTATGTCATGGGTCTACGGCTATTAGAAATATTTCCATACTTTCAGTACGGGGACCGTCTTTATAAGTCAGAGTGTGACATCTACAGACGTCAGATTCTGACGTATAAAAAAAACGGTCCCCGCGCTGAAGTGTTAAAATGTCTCTGTATTGTATGATTTAAGGAACTGACAGTGTGAATTAGATACATGTTATGTTTCAAGATCTAACTTAGAGGGTTGTATGCAGTTTTCCAACCAAACTTTTGGTGTGTTTTTGCAGATTTTTGTGATGAGGAGAATGGCCCTATTCTCAGGCCAGTGTTTTCCTCGGCGTTGCCTGGTACAAAGTGTGCGCTCGAATGACCACCACGGGCCCAGGCAAGATAGCCCTTTATATTTCTGAAACTCACCCAATGTTTGTACATTTGCAAATTCCTTTTTTTCTACAGTGTATTTTGATAACTGATCGGTTAGCAGTAACATACGCTAGTTGTTGTCCCCAGCAAACACAAGACGTTGTCCCGATGTTGGGCCAACGCTAGGCCACCGTCTACGACGCTGGCCCAGCATTGGCCCAACTTCGGGACAACGTCTCGTGTTTGCTGGGTTGTCTGTGGTTGTAGTATCCACGTGTATCTTTTAGCGTGCCTTTGGAAGTTAAGGGTCATATATGCCACTTGCTGAATACGAACCTTCACTGCCAAAAGGGAGTTTACTTTCATGTATCTGTGATAACATTTGTTATAAGTTAAGTTGTATCAATTCATTTGGCCAAATAGAAACACTAGCATCTTTAATATTCATATTTTTTTTTACCAAGGGCACCACTATGCTTACTTCATAGAATTTTTGTTTGAAGACTGCATACAAATAGATGTGTATCATAATTTTACATACTGTACAGATCATTCGGAATATTCTAAGTCTCAAATTCAGAATATCGGGACAGGAATTCGGGACAGACAGATCAGCCTGGCCATCTTAAATAGTCCTGACCTTGTTAACGGCCATGACCAGTCCTGTGTATGTTGATTAGGTGAGGCCTAGGTATTGTCAGGACAAGTCCCGAATAGTCAGATTAAAAATTGGGCAAATATCGTATCAGTTTTTCATCTTGTCAATCAGTCAACCCTTTCAGCGCGGGGACCATCTTTGTACATCAGAAGCAATCTAAGAGCAGATTGTGACGTGTAAGGATGGTCCCTGCACTGAGGGAATTAAAAATTATATTGCCCATAGATCCATAACATAGGTATTCAAATCAAGCAGAAAGGGCTAACTGAGACATTTATGATGATTTCAAATTGAAAACCATTGGTCTCCAGGGCTTTATACAAAGATATTTCAGCACGTTAACGCTTTCAAGCCTAAATTTACCATTTTCATCTTCATCCACTACAAGCCGCGAATTGCTGTCTCAGTTCTCGACTTGTAGTGGATGAAGATGATTTGAAGTGGGTGAAAAATTAAAGAAATTGCCATGTATTGGTAAACCAGTTTCATGGAAATTTTCCTTCTAAAACTCTTAATTTTAGGAAAATTAGGTCTGTTTTCAGGGATGTAAAATGATGCTTTAATGCTTGAAGGGTTAAGATGTGTCCTAACTTTAAACGTTCAGAATGATCTGTACAGTATATATGTTCAAGACAAGTTTCAAATCAAATAATATGCCGTTGAAATTGATAAAATAGATTGTTGTAGATATTCAGTGAGAAAATTCACAAATAGGTATATTTTCTGTCATTTGATGCTGGGAATTGTGTTGGCAATTGCAGCTTCACGTGAATGAAAACGATTCAACAGTACAAAAGGTAATAGCAAAAGAGTGGCTTCAGAAATGACGCTCTACTCTGATTGCTGTGTGCCATATTTTGTTACAAAATGTATGTGATTAACATACTTTAATGTACATATCATCTGTCTTTTATTCCGCTTTTACACATCCTCACTCGAGCAAGTTTGTGTTATTCTAGGTACGTAATCGCTAGCGCACTGACCTATTCAATTAAAATTTCAACCCACTTGAAGCTGTGTCTCGCTACCGCGATCCACAACTTCAAGCGACTAAAAATTTGTGTTATTAACCAAATTTATGTCCTAACATATATCAGTGTTTCAGGATTGGAAGCATATATTACTTTTAACAACTGGTACTTATATACAGTTGCTAGTAAAAAGAATGTCTACTGTAGTCGACATCAGTGCTCTAAGGGCTGATTATCATCACCTCACGTCATAAATATGTATTAATATGACGTTTATTGTCTGAGATACCTATTGTTTGTAACCCACGTCCAATAAGTCATTATTAAATGAGGCTACATTCACGATATTTATTCTAATAAATGACCTGGGTGTTAATTAGAATACCCCCCCCCCCCTCTTGAGGTTACAGGGGTGGTGGGCATATATTATAGTGTAGTTATTTAATGTTTATATAGTCTTATCATGATCGCGGATTTTGTGTTCAAATCAGAGGAGTGGCCGTTTATTGGAATATGGGTGTTTATTAGAATAAATACGGTATGTTAACCTTTGCTGCATTGTTTTGAAAGTATTTTTCATTCATTTGATAAAAAATCTTTATATATGAAAAATAGACATCTACAATATGGAATTATTGGATTAACTAAGCATCTACAAAAACTATTTGATAGAATTCCGTGGTATTTCTATTGATCAAATACATGCTTGATACTGTATATATACAGTTCCAGCACCACAAGGGTTAACCCTTAAAGTGCTAACCACATCATATTGTCAATATTCAAGTTATTTTTACTCACTTGAAGTTTTTGGTCGCGGTAGCGAGACAAAACTTCAAGTGGGTAAAAATTTAAATTCCATAACTTAGCGCTTTAAGGGTTTACTCATTGGACGTTTTTAGTACCTATTTATAGGTACCTCAGTTCTGGGTGTACTATGTTATGTTCATAGAATTGTTGAATGTGCTCTGATTCTACAATCTTAACCCTTGGAACACTGATGTCGACTACAGTAGACATTCTGTGTTTTAATTAGCTTCTGTATAACCCCTGATAATCAGTTGTTAAAAGTAAAATATGCCTTGAATCTTGAAGCACTGATATGTATTGGGACATAAAATTCACAAATCACATACATTTTCAGTCACTTGAAGTTGTGTATCGCGGTAGCGAGACACAACTTCAAGTGACCGAAAATTTAAATAGAACAGCTCAGTGATCTAAGGGTTAAGCACGCGCTTACTCATGAATCTTGCCACAGGTCTGTGAGTTTAAAATTGCTCAGAATCATATTAATTGTATCAGGTGAACCTGATTTGAAACTGCCATGCGGCTCACTTATGAAGTGAGCAGTTAATCATGTTAATGTCTTCTGGCCTTGTATTTCAATGTAGATGTTATTGGATAGATTATTAACCCTTCAAAGGGCTAATCATCTGTTTTAGCCCTTTGTTTTAGGAATTTGTGAGTCGTGAGAGTGCGACACACCTTCAAGTGGGTAGGTAGCACTTTAAGAGTTAGTAGGGATTTTTACGATTTTTCCAACATCTACCATCTTTAGGATTTCTTGAGGGTGGAGAGATGCCCAACTCATGTACTGTACAAGAAAATACAAAATACAAAATTGGGTGTTAAGGAATTTTTATTTAAAATATTTTTCGAGAGCATCATTTTAAATTTAAAAAATAATGTTTCATTTGGGGAGAGCATGTAGCAGCTATATTTATATGGATGACTAAACAATAAGAAAAAACTTATTGTTACTTTTTAAGTGCCAACCTGCTGCAAACCATAAGATTTTTGTTGGCATCACGTTTAAGCATGATGATTGATTTCACAGTAATTTATGAACAAAGAATACTTTACTGGCAGAAGACTTATTTGTATACTATCTAGAATTAAAGCAGATCTATCGCCATTCAATTAATTAATATATCACATCCTACAACGTTTGAGTGAGTAAACACTTTTATTCATTGATGAGAAAATCTTGTTTCTATCAACCTATCTATTTTGCGAGGATATTTGAGGTAACTGTACCTAATGACTTCACCCAGTGAGTGTACTATTTGTGCTAATTAACCCAATATTGTAATTGTGTCATGGATTATTTTTATATACCGGTATTTACTCTCTGATTTCATTTTCATTTCAAATTATAACAGTTTTACAGATAGTGTTGTAGATAATTCAAGTTTGCATTTAAATATATTTCCTTACTGTCTAAGGGGGAATATATGACAAGGCATTGAATGTGTGGGTGGGTAATGCAAAAATTAGAAAACGGTGAGCATTTCTTTTTTTTGGAAAATGTTTTTTATTCTTTCTAACACATTTTTTTCGGGAAAGCGTGTTTGTGCAAATGTTTTCTTTCAGTCAAGCGAGCAGTCGCTAAAAATTCTGAGGTCTATGTAAAACATGCCAAAAATACAAATGGTATTAGAGACTTGATGTTGTTTTTCATGGCTATTATCTCCATAATATGTGATGAACAAGCGGCGTATCAATTGTTAAAAGATAGTAGAAATGTTCTGATATATCAATCAATATTTTTATTTTTCGTATTCAAAAACACAAATAATTGGTTTGTACTGCATTCAAATTAAACAAAACGGCTGTTTTTTTAATATTCAAACGATTAGTTCAATTAAACTGATTCAAAAATAGAATCGCCCCCAACCTGCTGTGTATCCCCCATAGATTTCATGGATGTGTGCATTCTTAAGAGAGGGGCATTGTAGTCTGTATTGGTTTAAAATATCTTGTCGATTAAAAATTTTTGTTATTGGTGTAATCAGTCAACCAAGATGACAAAATTCTTTTAATACAGACAGACAGACAGACATTTTATTGAAAGAAAAGTCATTACAGACTTATTTGTCATAGAAGTGAAAGAGATATATGAAACATATATTTTACCAGTGAGCTTTGCTAGTAATATGTTGATTAGTGCCTATGATTATCTGCGTTTATAATGTAATCACATGTATGTAACTCTAGTCTACTCTATGTACATGTATATATTCATATTATATATTCCCCTATCTTTACATGCTCACATATCTAAACGTTTTATTTCAAGCAATGTCGCAATGTTTATTCACTACATGTATTTACGTTAATAATATAGTTTATCATGTGTGGGAACAGCTAAATATTACAATAAATGTCACAAAAAGGCACATGTCATAATTTATGTTAGGCCCCTGCACTATATTATTGTAAATAATGCAGAATGGTTTTCAGCATTGAAATCATAATTTAATCATTCCATATCATCTTTTTTCAAGTGTAATCAAATGCTAAGCATTTTGTAATTCACTCCAGTGTTATCAAGTTTATCATACGCACGCCAAACTATCTATGTATTCTCCTTGAACGTACAGTTACTATCTGTTTATGCCACCGATTACACTACTTTAATGTAGAACTTTAATGTACTACATGTACTCGTCATGCTGCTATTCTAATTAAATAGGATCTTCTTATCAGCTAGTCTGATGTCGTTATCGGTCCTATAATTAAAGCATATTTCTTAACATTAGAATGCATGTTTTTTTTTACACACCATCTGCTATCACTTGAACATTATAACCTGTTTTTTTGACAGAAGAAAGTGGTTGTCGTAAAAGTTCACAAAATCAACAATGCTAAACACATTTCTTATTCATGATATTGGTGAATGAATGGTGTTGTCACTTTTAGTTTGGTTATTAAATTCTCAACGAAAAAATAAAACTGCATTAACCATTTCAGCGTCTTTAGACGTCAGAATGTGAAGTCTAAAGACGGTCCCCGCACTGAAAGAATTACAAAAATTATAATGTTCGTGGACCATAACATAGGTATTCAAATGAAGCGTAAAGCGCTGACCAAGACATTTATGATGATTTTTCATTGAAAAAAATATTTGGTCTCCATGGTTTATACAAACATATTTCGGCATTGTACAATGTTGTAAGGATTAAAACAATATTATTGTTGTGATTTATCATCTCACTGCCATCCGTATTGGGGTGAGAAGGAGGTAGGCGGTGTTCAAATCCATACAAATAGTGTTTTTATTCCAGGACTTTGTGAACTTTGAGAAGACCCTTAATCACCCGACATAAACTATTGTTTGGCTATAATTTAAATATATTACTGTACAGGGTATACACACAGTATTACGGTAACTGTAGAGTAATTATTATTATCATATCCGCACTGCTGGTATTTCACCACCTTGGATCATAGAGATGTATATGTTACTTTCTAAAGTGACAGATACGTCCCTCTCATGCCATGGGATCGATTGCATATTGTCTTGAGATTTTGCTGTATATATTACTTTCATATTCGCTATTATGCTTGTGTTCATATATTACACTGGTATTAATATGAAAATCAGTAGAGCCTATACGTTAGTGTTGTTGCATTGCTCTTGACTGCCAGTTGACTGTACATACTTTTTCTACCCAGTAAACAAGATGCATTGGTCCTTCGTTGGTTTAAAGACGGCCCTCTGTGTACGCCCCTGGATCTGCATTAACCTTTACAGCGCGGGGATAGACTTTAGTCGTCAGAATCTGACGTCTGTAGACATCAGATTCTGACGACTAAAGTCTATCCCCGCACTGTGAAAGTAAAAATATTTCTAATTGCCGTACACCCGTAACATAGGTATTCAAATTAATCGGAAGGAGCAAACTAACACATTTATGATGATTTTAAAATGAAAAAACCCTCTGGTCTCCATGGATTTTACAAAAAAATCAGCGTTCTAAGGGTTAAGCCAACACAGGGGCAAAGTTTTTAGTTTACTGGGAAGATGAATACAGTACTTATTGTGTAAGCGGATATCATCTAGCTTGTTACAGTCTATGACACAGTTATATGGAGCGCATGCTTTTCGTCGATTTCTCCGTCGATTATCAAGCGATTTTCATGAAATTTTGTACTGGACATTTCCAAGTCATGTCATTACATTGGTTAAAATTTCGTAAAGTCATACAGTATTGCAAAAGTCAGACCATTTAAGATGAAAATATGACGTCCCTGACAAATAAGTCTGTAATGATTTTTCTTTATGTCAATAAATATCTATCTATCTATTTATAAACCTATTACACTAATTCTGTAATTTTATTACATATCAAATGGTCTAACTTTTGAAATAATAAATATAATTCCGCGAATTTTCTACGGATGTTAGGACATGACTTGGAAATGTCCTGTGCAAAATTTCAAGGAAGTCGATACAGAATTCACGGAGAAATCGACGAAAAGCATGTGCTTCAGATAATTGTGTCATAGACTATAGTGTCTTTAATTGTGGATGCCGAATTTAAATTATAATGACATGCTAGTAGTCTTGCTGATTATAGGAAATCATGGTAATATTAAGCATGTTGGCATCTGTTAAAGCACGCACAACCTAGATGATCATCTAAAGATCTATTGTGACATAGCAGGTATCACTGCCATTAAGCCCCACACACCAGAATCAACTGTTATCGAATATCTATTTACTGATTTCCACTTGTGGCTAGTTATTTGTTTCAGCATTTCCAAGTGTTTCCGAGTAAAAACATTTGAATATTTTGCGTAAGATGTATCTCAACTTGCAAGCTCATCCCATACGAAATACTCATTACAGACTTGGGCTCGTATTCTCGTACAAGTTACGATACATCGTAGGCTTCTGATTGGTCGAGACAGCCGTCTCTACCAAGCAGAAGCCTACGATGTATCGCAACTTGTACGAGAATACGGTTCCGTCGTTGTTCATACATGCTCCTCATTTTTTGCTCAATTGCTGCAGCAATTTCAGTTAATACACACACTGATTTAAAGGTTAGAAACGCTTGAATGGGAACAGGTATTTTGAGTTGTCTATGTCATGTATTGCAAGCAATATTATTTGTTGTCGACAGTTGGCATAAAATATTTGATTTAATCAGGTCTACATACAAGTTCAGGATTTGTATTTTCAACTCTTTTTACTACACGAAGACTTCGTTATATTTCATTCACTATGGGGTGCAATATGTGAGTTGCTAAAATAAAAAATGAGGTCCACGTATATAAAATGAAAACCTCGGCGGTGTTTTGTTTCAACAAATCGTCTCCAGCAAACACAAAACATTTGTATAACATTTATGCAATGCTGGTCCAACGTCCAAAACGTTGGGCCGACGTTGTATAAATGTTATACAAAGGTTTTGTGTTTGCTTGGTAGCCCTAGAATTTCATATAAAATTGCATACATGCATGTGATCTTTTGTTTCCATTGGCAACAAAATATCAATATGATTCTAAGTAAAGTGATCTTTAAAAGCTTGTGTGGAGTTGTATTTCATTTTATATTGTAAAACAGACCACGTAAGACTTAACAGATTGATATTTTAGAAATATTTATATTAAGACATCCCGTGTATATTATACTCTATGGATGATACCTTTTTTACTGACGCATATTATAACCATGTTGTTGATATATATAGGGCTATATATTTATTTATTGTCCCTAAAAGGGAATCTAAATAGTTGAATGGTCATATTATGTGAAAAATAAACAGCATATTTTGACGTGTTTTCTTTTTTTTTTGATGAAGCAGACCAGAAGCGGGCTGCTTACTCATTCAATACAGTCCGCCTCCTCCGCCACCAGTTATTTGTTTTCTAAATAGCAACAAAAATAAGAACTCTTGTTTGAACTCGATAAATTATTTTTTTTGCTCCCTGCCCCGTTCGCCCGCCGTCTCCGCCGCCATTTTTGGCTACTGCTCCAACATGGTCAATAATTATACAACCATTCAACCCCCTAGCAAAATGTTTTTTTCGAAGATCAAGGTCGAAGATTCAAGAACATTTATTAGTTTGTCGACTCGACAAACTTTTAGGTTGACTTTCCACGCAAACGTCTGTCGTTAACTTCCGTTACTATCTGTTCTGTCTGTGCAATGTCAGAAGGCAATATCTGCTCCCTGGTATACTAGGCATTTACTGCTTTTTTACTGGCGTCCCGTCTCTTCGTGCCACAGCGCTGCCAAAAGGCCGTATTTGCTCACTTGTAAATCAAGTATATACTTCCTTTCCGCTGATGTCACTGCCTCGAGTTGCCGGTGTTCCCTGCAAAAATGAGACCTTTAGCCAATGCTGTTTTACAGCTGAGCCATGTTCGTAGACGATGGGCCAGCAGTAAGCTAGCATTGGGTGAACGTTTATCTTGTTAAGGCCTATATACTGGTATTTCAATGCTGGGCTAATGTCAGCCCAGTGTTGTAAATAGTGGGCCACCATCAGGCTAACATGGTGTCAATGACTCGAGTTTGCTGATCAGCTGTGACCGCAACCCGGCAAACATGAGGCATTGACCCAATGTTGTTCTAATGCCGTCTTCGACTTCCGCACAACATTAAATCAACATTGGGTCAATGTCAATGTTTGTGAACGACAGCAGTCTGTCGCGGAAGGGCTCGCCACCTTCTCCCACCCCTCTCTGCCTCACTTGACACAACTGTGTTATGTTACGCAATATAACAATTAGGTCTTGGCTAAGATATTTATCTCCAAAAATAGCAAATTTTGTATTATTAAAAATAGATTTTTTGACTTGGCAGTAAAAGGCATTGCCCATTGATATAATTTATACAGTTCTGGTGTAAAATATGACCGAATAATGTAATTTATTACAATGCCTGATCATGTGGTAAGTTAACCCTTTCATTACGACCATCTGACATGAAAAAAGGACAAAGTATGGTGAAATAAACATTTTTAGTTTGTCGACTCGACACACTTTTAACCTGGTTTTCCACACAAACGTCTGTTCTGTCTGTGCAATGTCAGAAGGCAATATCTGCTCCCTGGTATACAAGGCATTTACGGCTTTTTAACTGGCATCCCGTCTCTTCCTGCCATAGCGCTGCCAAAAGGCCGTATTTGTTAACTTGTAAATCAAGTATATACTTCCTTTCCGCTGATGTCACTTCCTCCTTTTGGCTTGCACTGATACAATGTTGGTTAAATGTTGTGCCATCATCTATGACACACTTCCAACATTTATCCAACATTGTGTCAGGGTATTGAGTTGCCGGTGTTCCCTGCAAAAATGAGACCTTTAGCCAATGCTGTTTTACAGCTGAACCATGGTCGTAGACGATGGGCCAGCAGTAAGCTAGCATTGGGAGAACGTTTATTTTGTTAGGCCTATATACTGTTATGCCAATGCTGGGCTAATGTCGGCCCAGTGTTGTAAACGGTGGGCCACTATCAGGCTACATTGTGTCGATGACTGAGTTTGCTGATCAGCTGTGACCGCAACCCAGCAGACAAGGCATTGACCCAAAGTTGTTCTAATGCTTCGACGTCGACACAACATTAAAACAACATTGGGTTAATGCCTCGTGATAGCTGGGTAGGTGTTCATGAATGCCAGCAGTCTGTCGCGGGAGGGCTAGCCACTTTCTCCCACTCCTCTCTGCCGCACTTGACACAACCGTGTTATGTTGCGCAATATAACAATTAGGTCTTGGCTAAGATATTTATCTCCAAAACTTGCAAATTTTGTATTAATATAATTAGATTTTTGGACTCGGCAGTAAAAGGCATTAAACATTGATATAATTTATACACTTCTGGTGTGAAAAATGACCGAATAATGTCATTTATTGCAATGCCCGATCATGTGGTAAGTTAACCCTTTCATTACGACCATCTGACATGAAAAGGGGACAAAGTATGGTGAACTATACATTTTTATTTATCAAGTTTATTTTTCCTGAGTTTGTGTCCTATTTAGGGGAAATAGGGGTGCTGTTTGTGAGAAACGGTTGACATTTCTGTACACCAGTCCTTGTGAGTATGTCCAATATATCGTTTGGGGTCCCTAGGTTAGGTAGGCCTAATTTCGTTTTTAAGAAGTGTTCAGATAAAATATATGTTCATGATTAAATATAGTGATTAGACCGTAAAGGGTTTTGATTGGAATAATATTGGCCAAGCGTCGCAGACAGTGGCCCAGCATTACATCAGCATTGGGCCAATGTATGGAGTTATCTGGTGTTTCTGGCGCCTGATGTAAAGAATACCCAGTGCCTGACTTATAAAGAGTAGGCCTAATTGTGGAATTCCCACAAAAAATAAAACTGGCCCAACATCATTCTATCGCCGCGTCACACTTTGAGCAATATCTTTGTTTTTGACGCAACAAGTTAATTTTAGTGGGCCATAGGATTTTTGAAGAAAATGCCCTGCCTGCTGAATTAAAGGAACTGGCTCAGGCTAAAATCATAAAAAAATCAGTGATTCTATTTTGGCTTATTAATATGACCATATAATGTAAACATGTCCATAGAATAGAACTGCAATTTTTTTAAAAATTTTTGTGCTGTGCATTTACCAGTTAGGCTAGATATAGAGACGAAATTCCCGTATTTCTTATTTTTAGCTCCGGCCGTCACCGTAGGTGAGACGGAGGGAGCTATGGATTCTACCTCCGTTTTTTTTTGGCCTCTTCTTTTGCCTATAACTTTGTAAGAAAATAAGCTAGGATAACGATTTTTGGTATGTGGGTTACTTCCAGGTGGCTAATGGACATGGTAAAATATTTTAAATCTGAATTCAATACGCAAGGTCGCAAAGGAGAAAATGATGATGTTACGGCGTTGGGCCGTCCGTAAACAATTCGTTTCTGGAGCATATCTCTGAAAGTACTTGTCCGATTGTCTTCAAATTTTACACACAACACCCCTAGGGGGTCTAGTTGTGCCTTTTGGGGAATTTGAACTTTGACCTACTTCTGGTTCAGAACTATGACCTATTTAGACGTTTTGACGTGCACTTCGTTTCCGGAGCAGATCTCGAAAAGTACTGGGCCGATGACAGTCATATAGCACATACATGTTCTCTAAGGTCCCTAGTTGTGCCTTTTCAGGTTTTTGGATCTTGACCTTGAAGTTGACCCAGCACTTTGACCTAATTTATAACATCGGTAAATCCGACTGAAAGATTTTGCGGAATATCATGAAAACCGCTCAAGATAGCTACGCCATTACTATAAAACAAATTGTGAGGTTTCAGGAGAGGATGCATCTTGAAAAATTTCAAGTCGATAAAATAAAAAATGGCCGCTTATTTGCCATTATTCACCTCGACAGGCCTGATATTGCGGAATATCATGAAAACCGCTCAAGATAGCTACACCATTAATATCAAATAAATTGTAAGGTCTCAGGAGAGGATGCATCTTGAAAAATTTCAGGTTGATAAAATTCAAAATGGCCGCCTATCGGCCATAATTCACCTCGACAGGCCTGATATTGTGGAATATCATGAAAACCGCTCAAGATATCTACACCATTACTATAAAACAAATTGTGAGGCTTCAGGAGAGGATGCAATTTGAAAAAATGCAACTCGTCCAAGTTCAAAATGGCCGCCAATCGGCCATTATTCACTTTCACATGGCCGTTATTTGGTAAACCGTGCTAGATGGCTAGACCATTACCTGATTACTAAAAAACAAAGTGTGAGTTTTCGGGGGAGGATGCACCCTGAAAATTTTTAACTTACGAATTCAAAATGGCCGACAATCAGCATTATTTACCTCGATAGGCCTGATATCAGGTAAACTGTGCTAGATAGCTAGACCATTACTATAAAGCAAAATGTGACGTTTCGAGAGAGGATGCCTTTTAAAAACTTTCAACTCAATCGAATTCAAAATGGCCGCCTATTGGCCACTATTTACTTTCACATTGCTGATATTTGGTAAACCGTGCTAGATAGCTGGACCATTACTATAAAAAAAAATGTGAGATTACAAGAGAGGATGCATCTTGAAAAAAATTGACTCGATCAAATTCAAAATGGCCGCCTATCGGCCATTATTCACTTTCACATAGCCGTTTTTTGGTAACCGTACTAGATGGCTAGACCATTACTATAAAACAAAATGTGAGATTTCAGGAGAGGTTGCATCTTGAAAAATTTTGACTTGATCAAATTCAAAATGGCCTCCTTTAGGCCATTATTCACTTTCACATGGCCGATATTTGGTAAACCGTGCTAGATAGCTAGATGATTACCGTATTTCGCGGGGTATAGTACGCACCTGTGTATAGTTCGCAGGTACCAATATTTGTACAAAAAAACACAGATAGTACGCACCGGTGAATAGTACGCACCAGGGTGGTGAGTATCTACACAGTCTGTCTGGCTGAGTGAACCCTAGCACCCGAAGGGTGCTGAGAGTGGGATTAAGGCATTCGAAGCTTGTATGAAAGCTTTCTCTTAGCCTATCCAAATATTTCATTAGTATATAATACTCATTGGAGAATGTCTGGTTGGCAAGGGAGGCAAGGAACCTGGAAACAGAAGCATTTTAGAATTTAATTAATTTTGATGCGCCCTCGGCGAACAGAGGGTCGCGGTGGTCTAAATGAGGTGTTGAATCAGCCGGTAGCTACCCTATATCTCGTTTCTTAACTCTTGAAATCTGAATGGAAAAGGCCGATAAAGTTTTAATTTTGACAGATCCTTTAAATGAACATTTGAGACATTTCTTTTATTAAACCTATGCCTCTCGTGTACACTTAAGCTCACTTAGTATGTTTGACATACTTAAAATTGCGTTCTGTATTTTGGATCAAATGTGATCAATTTACCTCGTGTTGTTTGCCTGACTGTCTGTGTGCTATCGCCATACTCCCGCATACCCTGAGAAAGAACGTCAGAGTTATGTAATTTCATTGAATTTGGGTGGAATGGTCTAAAAGGTGTCTAAGGTTGATAATTTGAGAAATAAAGTTCCTAGAAGCGTGTCATCTTAATTGTGAAATTAAGAAAGTTCGCTTGTTCTCTTTTCAGAGCCACCAGGGGATTTAAACCCTTGCTTTCACTCACCATGACAGTCCTCGCGGGGGGTGACAATTATGTTGATTATCACCCCCTGCGATGACATGTGGTGAGTGGCAACAGACTGTGACGTCTGTTGTTATCGTGACGCGATGGCTGACCAACGCCGTAGGTGTTGGCCCGTCAACGCGTCAACGCTGTTATCACACTCACGTATGCTTGTCAGCGCCGCCATCGTCGCGCCAATGCCGGCTCAGCGTTGTTAGCGCTGGACCGACATTGGCACCGCGGTAGCCACACTGTGAAAGCACTTCGCTGTTTCTGTCACTCACGCATGCTGCCAACGCTGCCAGTGTTGCGTCAATGTCGGCCCAACGCTGTTGACGCCGGACCGGCATTGACACAACTCTAGCCGCATTCACACAGCAGTCTCAATTTTCATCATAAATTTCGGCATATTCTGATATTAATTTGTCCAAATGTGTTTTATGCGCTCTTTTAATTCTTGAAGCTCTTAATTCATTTTGTAGTTTGAAAAGATCTGAATGCTCTTTGAGCGAATCTATGAATTAATATGTTAAAATTTGGAATCGATCTTTGATTAGATCGATCTTAGCAATTTTATGAATATCTTCAGTGTGCGAAAGTGGATCCAATTTGTAGGCTATTCTGATGGCCTTATTTTGAATGATTTGAAGTTTCTTGATATACATTTCGGACGCTCCTAAAATTACTGGAGCGCCGTATTCTAGTACTGGACGTATATAACTTTTATATAGTCTCATTAGTGTTTTGGGTTTACAGCCCCACTTTGAGCCACTCAGGAGTTTGAGCAGACCAAGGCGTTGCCTTCCTTTCTTAGCGTTTTCATCTATATGAGCATTAAAAGTCAGCTTCTTATCTAAAATTACTCCTAGCAATTTTGTTTGCTGTACTGCAGTGAGTTTTTCGCCAAAAAGTTCTAGTTCTATATTTTTCTTAGTTTCTAAGCATTATAAGCTGCGTTTTCTTAGCATTTAGTTTTATTCTCCACTTGGAGCACCATGTTTCTAGGTCTGATAAAACTTTGGCTAGCCTATATTTAATTGTTTTTTCACTTTTCGCAAAAGTCCAAAATCCCAGGTCGTCTGCGAACTGAGAGACCCCTACTGTATTACTGAAGGGATCTATTGGAATATCATTTACATAGATTAAGAATAGAAGTGGGCTGAGAACCGAGCCCTGAGGTGTGCCGGCATTAAGTGAAGTTTAGTCTGAAGTCTCATTATTTATTTTGACTGAAATTTTCCTGTCAGTTATAAATGAAGACATTAATCTTACTATTTTATCTGGTAAATTTGTATTCATTAATTTATATCTTAGTCCGTTGTGCCATACGGAATCAAAAGCTTTTTCTACATCTATAAAGATTGCAGCTCCTTTATGGTGACGGCTATGTGCTATGTGCGCATCATCAGCTAATCTGAGAATGTGTTCCATAGCACATCTTTTATTTCTATAGCCAATTTGCCATTTATTAAAGAAATTTTCTTCTTCTAATTTACTGCGCATTCTATAAGCAATTATTTTTTCAAAAAGTTTCCCTATGCAACTTAATAAACTGATTGGTCTATAGTTAGTTGGAATTTTATTGTCTTTTTTAGGCTTTGGGAGCATAATTCCTTGAGCTTCCTCTCATTTACTTGGAAAATACCCTATTTTTAAGCACAGGGGCCGTATTCTCGTGAAGATCACCTAACTTTAGGATTTTTCCGCAACTTTAAAATGCGGAACTCCGTAACTGCGGAATTCCGTAAATCGCTATTCTCAAACTATTTGCGGAAAACTGTAGTTGCGGAGTTCCGCATCCTAGCTTTTATCCAAAATACGCCATTTTTTCCTAGAATTTAGGGCACTCAAATTCTTTCCGTAACTTTTAACTAAAACTTGTGTGAGTTCCGCATCGTAAAATTAATGAGAATAGCACTTACGGAAAAAAACCAAAGATGCGGAAATATTTGGGGAAATTTCAAAAATCTACGATGCGGAACTCTGTAAATGTTCACGAGAATACGGCCCCTGATTGTACATAGTTTTTAAATTCTCAAATACTATTTCTAGACATTTTTTAATTATAGAGTATTTAATTCCGTTTGCTCCTGGAGCAGACCTGTAGGATCCTGACGTCGTTCAGTTAATGTGGCGTTTATCCCCAGCCTCCTGGACGCGGGGGGATGGGGATGACCGCCTCGTTTCCGTACCTTGGTGAGGGGTGCACATAAAGCAATGTGTGCGGCCTTGGTATTTTTCCCGCACTTCAGGCGTTACACTCGGCGACTACGGACGTGCCGTAGCTCGCTCTCGCTAAGTCAATAGAGACGTGCCGTGCGCGGGAGGTTGTGCTTTGCTGTTATCGCATGTTAATCAAATAAACATGACAAGAGAGAAGAGAGTTTTCTGACTTGTTTGGAACCGTCGACGGAGGAGGAGGAAGTTTGAGTTTTAATGGTGAGATTGGTCGGAGTCCCTCGTCGGCCATTGTGACCCCATAATGGAGCTCCCGGCGTAGACCCATCTTCCCATACTGGTGACCCCTGACGACTGATCGTCTACGCAACAGTCTTTTCACCTAGACGCCAGTGGAAAACCGCTGTTTTCAAGGATAGTTTTCATTAATTTTAAGGGATTTTTTGAAAAAAATCAATAGCATTTTTTTCATAAGGTACGTGAAAGCTGCAAATATTTGAATGTGTTTTTCGACATGTGTCAATTTTTTTTTTCACCCAGGTCGATTTACAAAATACTATTATCCTAGCTTAGCATAGCTTATCATAGTTGTATCTGGCATATTATTTTTATGTACCACTTCGACCTACGGTTTTCACGGTACCATTTTGCATGTGTGTGACTAGGTGAAAACGTTTTATGTCTCATATAGACCTTCAGTTTTCACTTCAATCAATACATACCTTTTGTGAATTAGTGAACAGCAGTTAGGTGAAACTTCAACGACGCATATTTTTTCAACTAATCTGCAACCCCCGTTTCTCGCAACATGCAACATAGCATGAACATTTGCTACAGTCTACACTTCTAAGCTTCAACATATTACAGACATTTTTCATCTGATTTTCACGGCATTTCACAGCCTATCCGCGCAAGGCGCGTCAAAAATAGTTGGCATGTGTTAATACGACATGCCATTTTAAACACATTTGGGATAGACGCAGAGCCAATAGGCCAGCTATCTCAGATGCTTCACTAGTTAGATAATTTTACAAACACTACTTCATAATGTCAAAGCAGTACGACAGTGAAGGCTTCATGTCAACGCCCCTAGAAGGTTCGGGTGCTAGACATAAAGATAATTATCATCCCGACAGTGAGGACAATGAGGTTCGATTCCGAGAGGCGGACGAGGAATATCAACGCCTCAAAGCTGATTTCGCTCGAATTGCTCGAGCTAGACGTATGAATTCTCACTCTAGGAGCGACTCCTCAAGGAGTTCTTCACCGCTCGGTAGACAGTCGCTGAAACGTGCTACGAACTTACCAAAGTTCAGAATCGCAACTTTCTACGCCTCGGATGTAGAGCTCTGGTTCAACCAAATTGAGACTCAGTTCGCTCTTCACCAGATCAATGATGATGACGAGAGGTACAGCTTAACCTGCGCTGCACTTTCGGGCGAGATTGCATCGGACGTGAGGGACGTGCTACTTCAGCCTTTCAGGTCCAACAAATATGACAGCCTGAAAGCGATCTTGATTGAGAGGCGAGGATTGACCACACCCGAAAAGGTCAACAAAGTTATCTCTGGCGAGAAGATAGGAAATGACATTCCCTCGCGTTTCCTGCGGCGTCTGCAGAAGACTGCAGGTTTCGGCACCAAAGCTGTTGTGGGGAAGGCTGTAATTCGGCAAGCGTTCATACGACAAATGCCCGCTTCCATCAGAGCCCATTTGGCGACTCAACCCGACAGTGCCACCCTCGAAAGTTTGGCCGTTTCGGCCGACCGGGCACTGGCAGCAGAAGAGGAGGTCGAAGAGAGTAAGCCGGGGGTCGCAGAGATTAAAGTCGAAGAAACCACCAAACTAGTTGGTTTGTTAGAGGAGCTGTCCAAACGCATCAAGAGATTAGAAACAGTAACTACAGCAGAGAGGAAAAGAAATAAAGGACGTGGACGAGCAAATAACTATGCTCACGCGCCTGCATTTGCCCCTAATGTTCAGGCCTCAGGTTTCGTTAGCAACCAACCTAGTCAGTATAGAAACGCAAAAGATAATGCTCGACCTTTCGCTCCGCATACGAATATGCAACCACTTGCTCGACCTTTAGTTCCGCCGCCAAACCCACAGAGAAATGACGCCGCTAAGACTTTAGATTCGGCTGATGCACCTGTCTGCTATTTTCACCAGACTTTCGGTGATAAGGCACGCACGTGCAGGAGCCCCTTCGCTTTTTCTTTAAACTGCTAAGCCAGAGCAAGGTAGCGACTCTTGCATCTGGCGGTATAACTGAGACGCGACATGACTCTGCGGACGCTAGTTCTCCAAAGTTATCTCACTCTAAGTTATTATATGTCGCAGACAAAGGACATAAATGCAGATATTTAATCGACACGGGCGCAGCTGTCAGTGTTTTGCCGAGCTCTTGCGCTAACGGGATTTCGGACGCTGGCAGTCTCCCCCTGGTGGCAGCTAATAACAGTACTATACATACTTACGGCAACTGTAAACGCGTCATCGATGTCGGCTTAAAGCGCGAATATCCGTGGACGTTCATAGTGGCAGATGTGCAGCAACCCATAATCGGGGCTGATTTTTTAATCCACTATAATTTGCTCGTAGACTTGAGAAGCAGATGTCTCCGAGACATGCGTACAGGCCTAGCCATTGCCGCTTCACTATCTTCGATTAAACCTCTGTCATTGAACAGAGTTGATACCGTTCAAAATGAGTACACAAAACTCCTCGGCCAGTTCCCGGAACTGACACGCCCTACGACAAAAGGTGAGACCGTCAAACACGGCATAACTCACAAGATTGTGACCAAAGGTCACCCGGTTTTTGCTCGACCACGACGTTTAGCACCCGATAAGCTGATTACCGGTCAAACGTTTCAGCGATTTATAGACCACGTGACACGCGGACTTGATTTCGTTTTTGTTTATTTGGATGACCTACTGGTAACCAGCCCAGATCATATAACGCATAAGAAACATCTACGAATTCTTTTTGCTCGACTATCGGAGTACGGAATTATCATTGGTCCTGAAAAGTGTCAGTTCGGAACTACTGAATTAAGTTTCCTAGGGTCACCACGTTTGAGCCGAAGGCATTTCGCCGTTACCCAGCGCCGTTGACGCGATCGGTAATTTTGTTAAACTCGAAAAGCAACGGGCATTGCGTAGATATCTGGGAATGGTGAATTATTACCATCGTTTCATACCGCATTGCGCCGCGAAGTTGACGCCACTCAATAATCTACTGACTTCTGCCAATGAAGGACATACCAGACTGTCACCGAAATCAAATTTCGATTTGAAGTGCAATAAAAACGCAGAGTCAGCATTTTCTGAGTCAAAACAGATATTGGCAAACGCTACGCTTCTGGTGCACCCAGATTCTACGGCCCAGCTTAACATCACGTGTGACGCTAGTGATGTCGCCGTCGGTGGCGTTTTGCAGCAATTTTTAAATGGTATGTGGCAGCCGCTTTCGTTTTTCAGCAAGAAGCTGAACCCAGCAGAGACACGCTACAGCGCGTTCGATCGTGAGCTTTTGGCAGTATACGCTACAATAAAACATTTCAGACACAATTTAGAAGGACGAAATTTTTTCGTTAATACAGATCACAAACCGTTGACATTCGTAATGTCATCCGCGACTGAGCGCGCATCCCTACGACAAACACGTCATTTAGCGTTCATCGCTGAATTCACCACCGATATTAGATATGCTAAAGGAGAGACAAATTTCGTCGCTGATGCGCTGTCACGACCATCAGTGTCAGCGATACACAATGGACCAGTAATAGACTATAAAGAGTTAAGTCTCGACCAAGCTAATGACGCGGAATTCAGGCGTTTGAGACACTCGACTACATCAACTATGAAGTTCAAACTATTAAAATCGTTCGATAATCAATTGATCTGGTGTGATGTGTCCACGGGATACAACCGGCCGTACCTTACCGCGAAATTTCGCCGAAAAGTTTTTTCAAACTTGCACGGTTTAGGCCATCCATCGCATAGAGCTATCAGACCTTTGATTAATACCCGATTTGTATGGCACGACATGAACATAGATATTGCTAGATGGTGTCGTACCTGTAAGGGTTGCCAGACCGCTAAAGTTTCACGTCACAACACTCCAGTTTTCGGAAAGTTCACTGAACCTACCGAGCGATTCGATCATGTCCACGTAGACATAGTCGGACCTTTACCTTACGCCGATGGTTTTAGATATCTACTGACTTGCGTCGACCGTTTTACACGTTGGCCCGAAGCTATACCTATGGTAGATATTAGAGCCGAAACGGTCGCCGATGCCTTCTTCAGCGGGTGGATAGCACGTTATGGTACCCCAGCCACTATCACCACTGATAGGGGCGCTCAATTCGAGTCCAAATTGTGGGATAGTTTATGTAATCAATTCGGGATTATTCGGAATCGTACAACGAGTTATCACCCTCAGTCGAATGGCATGGTCGAACGTTTCCACCGTCAATTGAAAGCCGCCATTATGGCGCACGAGTCACCGAACCCGTGGACTATCACGTTACCTGCTGTACTTTTGGGAGTTCGTTCAGCCGTGAAAGAGAGACTAGGCAGGTCAGCTGCTGGGATGATTTACGGGACAACCCTTAGACTCCCAGGAGAGTTTACTAAACAGTACAACGTCGACGCCAACACTGATTTGGAGAATTATTCAGACAAGCTACGCGTGGCCATGTCGCGTCTCCGTCTATGTCCGCCACGTGACACACAACAACACAACATTTTACAATTCAAGGAAATAGCTACATGTACTCATGTATTCTTGCGCCGAATCGCAATTGCACCGCCTCTGACCGCCCCTTACGACGGACCATACAAGGTCGTCGCGAGGAGTGGCAGAGTAATGAAGATCCTAGTTAAAGGCAAGGTTGAGACGGTCTCTTTAGATCGCGTTAAACCCGCACATATGGAGTGCGAGCCTACGACAGGTACGACAATACAGCGTAAAACGCCAAGCAAATCACGGAAGTCGACGGCTACCAGGACATTTAGTAAGAATCCACAGGGTCCACCTAGACCTGGTAGTGCGGACACTCCGACGTCCAACGGGACGAGAGTCAACACAAAAAAGTCGACGGCAGCCAGAAGCAGTCAAAAATCGGCCACAGTCCCAAAGCAAATAGATGTTAAAGTCAACTTGTCTAACAGAGACAATACTTACGTAGCGCCGCATTCGCGAGCCCCTGCCGTATCCCGCGCTAACGGGAACGGCGGTGGTTTACGAACGTATTCCAGCATACCTTTACATCTACAGGGTAAAACCCCGGGTGCTGCTGACGCCGTAATCGACTCGACAAAAAGCAAACATGCGAATATCGCTAATCGCGAAAAAATTTCGACGGACCAAACAGTGCGAAAAACTAGAGTCGGACGAATAATCCAGACTCCTGCCCGATTCGTGCAGATGGTTCACGCCATAGTTGCGCCTAACGACATCTATGGCGGGCCCAACCGCATACCTCGTAATAACAATGTTGTTAAATTGTAAATGAATATGCCAGGCCTGGCAGCATTGTGTACAGATATATAAATGTAAAGACATTTTTTTTTAGCAAGCTCATTGCTAAATTACTAATAGAAATTATGGTAATTAAATGAATGGGATGATCGCAGCTTGCAGCAAATGAATCATACATAAAGGACAGTTGGTGTTAAGAGGATAGGACAATTCACGTATAATGCTGCGCTTTCAACCACCCACGCTGTAACCACACTCGCTATATTTTTTTTAAAAAGGAAAACTATGCTTAGTTATAAGAGGTTACATATTTTACAACCCCGCTACTTGCACGAAGCAGTCTCCTACACGTCAGTTTGGTCCTACGTTATCACTAACCCGGGGGTAATGTAAGATCCTGACGTCGTTCAGTTAATGTGGCGTTTATCCCCAGCCTCCTGGACGCAGGGGGATGGGGATGACCGCCTCGTTTCCGTACCTTGGTGACGGGTGCACATAAAGCAATGTGTGCGGCCTTGGTATTTTTCCCGCACTTCAGGCGTTACACTCGGCGACTACGGACGTGCCGTAGCTCGCTCTCGCTAAGTCAATAGAGACGTGCCGTGCGCGGGAGGTTGTGCTTTGCTGTTATCGCATGTTAATCAAATAAACATGACAAGAGAGAAGAGAGTTTTCTGACTTGTTTGGAACCGTCGACTCGACGGAGGAGGAAGAAGTTTGAGTTTTAATGGTGAGATTGGTCGGAGTCCCTCGTCGGCCATTGTGACCCCATAATGGAGCTCCCGGCGTAGGCCCATCTTCCCATAGACCTACCTTTGGTCCTATCTAATTGTAGTTTTATTTCTTGAATCGAGATATCCCTGAGTAGTATACTATCGTCGCCATCTTCTACTTTATTTTCTTTTAGAGTTGAAAAAAGCTGCGATTTTTCATTTATAGCGTTATCTATTAAATCTTTAAATTCATCATCAAAAATTTCACCTGTGTGAGTATTATGAATTTTGCCTAAAGATTCAGCAAACGTGGTTGCTTTTTCTAAGTCGTTTTGAGTTAAATTACCATTTTCTTTAATTATTGGCTTGGATGCGCCGCCTGATTTCTTACCATTAATACTATTGATAGTTTTCCAAAATTCTTTAGAGTCTTTAGTTTCGTCTAGTTTTTTAGTTTGCTGATTCCAAAATTCTTCTCTATCATTGTTTACTTGTTTACTTACTAAGTTGTTTAATTGATTATATAGAGTTTTATCCTCTGCTTTTTGCGTATTTCTAGCTAAGCGTCTAATTTGTCTCTTTAATTTAATTAATTTCATTGTTTCATTTGAAATAAAAAGTGCTTTATCTTTACGTTTTGCTTTGGGACACGCTTTATTTAGTCCTTCTTTAGTCTGTCTAGTACTAGAGGAGCGCGCAGCGCGAGGGCTGACGCGAGATTATGCACTAGTTCTGGTATAAACCTTATAGTGCCTCTCTCTCTTCACCTGGTGAGGCAGGTGATTGTACAAGCATTGGCAAGAAGTCCAGGAGACAAGGAACCAGGGCAGGGCTGCTGAACCATAAAGAAACAGCCGTTTGAGCGACCAGCCACCAGAGTAAGGGCAAGGACTGACCCTTTGAGATGCTCTGCTTTCTGAGCAGTGTGTTCGAAACCACCATCATGAACCGTCATCGTTAGCCAACCATCCGTGTCCGCCGTGCCATCACCCAAGCTAGCAATGTAATGATAGAGAGCTCATTGCTTAAGACCAGAATCCGTCTCCTTCAGTGCTATGATTGAAAGCCCACTGCCTTATGTGTCTCACAAAACGGATTCGCTGATAAAGATTATATAAAATGATGAAAGGATTTGATGAAAAGAAATATTATAAACACCATAAAAATATAAAATTAGGAAGACCTATCTGAGGATTATATTTATTTTTGTTTTAGTGTTGATTTGTCCACAAATGATCACGATATAACATATTAGCGCCACCTGGTGAAAGCAGTTATAGTCAGGTAAATGACGGGAAAAGCGCCATCTGGTGAATAGGCGATGTCTGACGAGTAGATTATTATTTAAATAACATTAATAAATGACTTTATCGGATATTTAAAAGACAAATTAATGCTAGGTTGTTATTTTACTAGACATCTTACGTGTATTAGAAACAAATGGTTTCATACGCCAATTTCCAGTTTGGACTGCGCATGCGTCGTCCGGCTTACTTCCGGTCGGTCAGTATGAACAGCGAAAACAAACGAGAACAACAGAACAAGCGAAAACAAACCTCAACACAGCCTAAACAACACGTTATTTGTAATTGGCAAACGTTTATGCGACATATTGTTATTGTAGCTCATTGTGGTGATGTTATTCTGTGTTTTCAGTTATACTTTTAGTAGAAATATATGTTTAATTGTAGCGACAACAAATAAAGCCACTGTCATACACCTGGCCGATTCATACCCGCGATAGGCTTTACATGTGCAGCGAGAACAAAATTATAATCGTCTTGAAATAGGTCCATAATTCCTTACAATGAAAAATTACATTTTCCAAATAAATAATAGTCATTTAACTGCATGATATGTTTGAATTTCAATATCTTTTCAATTGTCATTACAGCGAGAACAAACTGGCGGCCCTTGCCCACACGTTTGCAGATGACAGCGATGTATGAACAGCGAAAACAAACTAGGCCTACACGTCTGCCTGTCACCAGGTCACATACGGCGATGTATGAGCAGCGAAAACAAACACGTCTGCCTGTCACACACCTCGCCCTACATGTAGGCCTATGAGTACCTTTGGAATTTTCCAAATAAATAATTGTACTTTCATTGGGATACAGTAGTTTGTACTTGCAGGTATACGATATGCTTGAATAGCAGTAAGCATATCGATGGACCAGCCTCATCCTGTATAGACCTGCAATACAGCGAGAACCAACTGGCGAGTGGTGCACATAGACCAACTGTCAGTACAGCGAGAACAACTCGGCGATGTATGAACAGCGAAAACAAACAGGTCTGCGTGTTCAGTGACAGAATACGCCGAGATAAGGGATAGATGGTCAAGCGAAAACAAATATAATTTAATAATTAGACATCCAAAATACTTCTGATGTAACTTACTTACTTAGTGTAATGTATTAATTTAAAGATCATAATTGTATGTAAACTAATACGGTAGGGCTACGGTACAATAAATAACTAGAAAAACACATTGTCATAACTTTATTTTATTATATATTAAAATAATGCAGGAACAGTAACTTATACAAATATTTATATTTCTTAAAGACTATAGGTTAGGCCTACTTATAATATCAAACATCAGATATTCCAAGAGATATAGGCCTACTGTAAGTGTAACTGATAATAACAATTTTTTTCTCTTTCTGGTAAATGTGATATCGGCGGCTTTCACAATTCAGCGTTTTCAGGGATTATCACTTATTACTTCCACAAATATTTTATATTTCTTAAAGACTATGGGTTACTTATAATATCAAACATCAGATATTAGAAGAGATATATGCCCTAGCTGACATTACTGATAATAATGTTTTTCTTTCTGTTCCCCGTAAATGTGATGTCGGCGAATTAGTTGTTTAAATAAATAAATATACTGAAATATAGTTACCTTTTTCTTCCTGTTACTCGTAAATATAATGGTGTTTAAATAAATATATATAATAAAATATAATTAAATATAATTGTGATTGTAGCCTACTGTTTATTGTTCGTCATCAACATTTGTGAAGGGTAACAACTTGACAGAGTGTCTATGACATGTAGTACTTATTTGTTAATTAATATCAGATATATACCGGGTGTCTTTTGTTTATTTGCTATAAAATACTAAAATGTGGTGCTGCTAATTACCTCAGTCACCGTTACGCCCGGGTGAGCACACCCTTGTCACTGCATATGTCAATTTTGTTTTTATAAATGTATCTTATTATTACTATATGCTTTTATATACGCAAAAATATAATGTTAGGGGCGGTATGGTTTTAATTTACACTGATACGAAGTTAAGCCATGTTAAATGGGCAAGATCTAAATAAGGAGGCATGATGTTAATTAGCACTTATACGAAGTTAAGCGATGTTAAATCGGCACTCTGAATAAAGAGGCAATAAAGAGGCATGATCTTAATATATTAAATTAAATTCAAAATATATATATATATACTATAAGCCATCTAAAGCCTACAAATATATACAAAAAGGGGAAACGCGCGCTTGTTATAAAATTTGATTGGAAAGGCTTGACAGCGAAAGGGTTAATGACGGTATGACGCAACAACAATCATTACGGCGACAAGGACAGGTGATCGACGTTTAACGGTTATCTAGACATACACCCTTTCGTCGCCTGTAGCTTATTATTAGACGACACAAATAAAATGTAAGAGGGATGACAATAACAGTTGATTGAAAGTAGTAAGATAACGGATGGGATACATGTTACACTGTATATATTATTTAACGATTTATATAAATAAATTTGTATACATACTACGGGAACATTCGTCTACATTGATATAGGCGCTTTAATAATGTAACAGTTTCAAAGTTTCAGTAATATTTACTAATTTAATAAAAACATAATTATAAATACATACTTATAAATTCATACTTACAAATACGTACATATAAATATATAATATGGTAATCACACCAATTATGTGGTAATGTAAATAGCATTTAATTTATATACATATGTCGAACGTGACATCTAAATATATTAATATTTATAAAGAAGGTCAAAGCAGAGCATCACTATCGCGTGCATCGACTGTTATATATAGCGGGCACTGCCATCAATATTTATATAGTCGCTTTAATAAGGTAACAGTTTCAATAATATATACTAATCCGATTACTCCTTGAACCTGATAATGTAAAAAAAAATCGAATTTCACCATTGTGTTATTAGTTTAAACGACTGTTACCTTCTTAAAACATAGGGGCAGATACATGGAAAATTACATGGCAAACACTTACCTTAGCAAAGCCGCTTTGAAGTTGTATTCGCCGTCAGGTAGGAAAACACATTTCTTGCAGGCGAACTTAACCTACTTTCCTGCTGTGTTCAACTCGTCCCACAGTGCATCATCCAGGGTAACACAACTTCGTGACATTCACAACTCAACGGAGTGAATAAGCTGTGAACTTAACAGTTTGCATATATGTCGGCATTCACAACTGTATATGTCAGCTCAGCATTCACAACTCAACAGAGCTTAAAAACTGGGAAGACACATCTAAGCAGCACCTTGAGTTTTTCTCGGGCGATCTTAATCATTTATTTAAATGTAATGGTTACTTATAATTATATTTACATATATACACCGTGTTATCCAAGTACCCCAAATTTTGTAATTTGGATAGATATCATTATACAATACTGTTATTTGTGACATTTCCCTTCTGTTACTGTTATGTATACATTCCATATACTGCATGGACCTGCATGTTTGTTTTCGCTGTTCATACAGTCACTCACGTCAAGCGTGTTTGTTTTCGCTCTGTCATTTCATCTGATAAAATCTTCCATAATCATATGTGAAATATCTGCGTTTGTTTTCTTTCTGCCATTTATCATCGTACAATATGATTTATTACTAGTTCTATATTAGTTGATTATATTAATAACTGTGTAATTGATTTGTTTGCGTGTTTGATACATCATTGACGCCATATACAGTCACGTTTGTTTTCGCTGTTCATACATCTGTGAAATATATGTGTTTGTTTTCTAATCTTTCTGCCCAGGGCCTGCTTCCTGCCATTCTTTTCTTATAATATAATTTATATGATATTACTGTAGTTCTATATTATGTGACTGATTATATTAGCTGTTATAATATTACTAGTTCTAATGGTATAGTAGGTAATTATATTAGCTGATTGTAGCGGTAACGTTAGTATATAGATCAACATATGACACTGTTTGTTCTCGCTGTTCACAGTCACGTTTGTTTTCGCTGTTCATACAGTCTCGTCCAAAGTCAGACTGGACACGCTGAGTTTGTTATCATTCTGCTATATTTCCATTATTTTTATAAACTTACATTGTGGGGTACTATATGATACCATCATAGAGATCTAAAAATAAATTGTATTTTTCGTTATTCATACATTCACATCCAATACACCAGCTAGAAAATAATTGTTTTCGCTTTGTCATATAGGATTATAGCGTAAATAACTCATAATAATCATATAAATATTGTTATATAGATATGATATACATAGTATTCGCACATTTATGATTAAATCATAAGACTGCAGCATAGGCTACGCGGACCTGTTTGTTTTCGCTGTTCATACAGTCACGCCAAGCACTACCGCAACGTTCCGTTTGTTTTCGCTCTGTCACTTTATCTTATAAAACTTATTTTTCTACATTAATCGGTGAAATATAATTCGGATAATATAGAAAGAGGATATTAAACTGCCTAGACAATGACGGTGCAACACTTATAGATATTTTATGCCGTGTATCTTCATATATAGGTTTGTTTTCGCTTGTTCTGTTGTTCTCGTTTGTTTTCGCTGTTCATACGAACCCACTTCCGGTGCTGCGATGTTTTCAATAAAAACTTGAGGGGAACAACTTTAAACTGCTTATTTATCACCGAAAACAGAAATATCAGTCGTCTACAGTTATATCGGAGTTTGTTATATATAATTTTATTTCTCATGAACAATAATAATATATTATTCACTTTTTAAAAGTTATTATTTTTTGTGGAGAAACTGTAAAAGCTTATATTATCGTCCACGCAGCGTGACTTGACTCTGGAGTCTGAAGACTGAATCTTGACTCTGACAGTGACAGTGTCAGTCGCCAACGGCAACGGTTACAGGGCCACCAGCGGCTGGGCCGTCTATTTTAACATGCTGACATGGCTAACGTTTGAGCGGACTAGAAATGATTTGCTAGACTAGGCTACAGCCCCCATCACTCGACTTGTTATCCCAATTTAGGTTTTGTTTCAGTAATCAATTTAAAGATAAAAATATAAAATTCCAGCTGGCCTAATAATATGAGAGCAGTTTTAGACATCCCTCCCTTTATTGGAGTATCAGGCTGGAGGAGGGACTAGGCCCTAGGGGCTGGTTGAGCCAAGTAGACTATTAGTTAATAAATTAGTTATCTTCATAACCCCCCCAACCCAACAAAAAATATTTTGTATCCCATTGATGTTAATTAACCCAGTATTTCTCCTTCAAGTAATCTAAACTGGGACGCTTCAAGTTCCTATTTGGAAGTAGCTCCCACGTTCCCGGAACCTTAAGTCTCCTATGATGCCAATGGGACCCCCATCATGCTGTTAAATCAACTATATATTTATAGTCAGCATAACTGTTAAGGGGGGAGGGTACTATTTAATCTCCAGGGAGGGAGGCTGTATTATTTATCTGCGCATAATTTTCAACACGGCTCGGTGGCGCGCTAAAAATATCAAATTCGATATTAGGCCTAGTCTCGGAAATATATTATTTATTTCATAAAGAGCTTGCCTGGGGTTTTATTTAAAAAAAGGGTCTACCCACATGCCCCCCCCCGCGATTGAATGGTGGCCCTCTAAAAATGTACCTTTAGTCCTATTCTCTGAAACACAATGATGTCACTGGGAAACTTTTTCGAATGGCTACTCGGTGAAAAGAATGGTATTTGATATAAGACCCCCTCCCCCAAACTTCATTGCATTAGGTAGCTATGTGAGAATGTTGCCTATGCTACAGTTTGGCTCACAAGTAGGCCTACCTGTTTAAGCTTACTTTGCTGGGGGTTGTGAGCGTGTGCTATTTCTAGATTGTCATAGTGGCATCAAACCGAATACACACGTTGACACAGGAAATTCACCCAACGCTGTCTGATACTGGGCCAGCATCTGCACAGCTGGCACAACATTGAAATGATGTTATGGCTTTGACTTGCATTATTATACTAACACAAAATATATTATGCCTTACTCATCGAGCTCATTAATACAGGACATAATAACAAAAACACAAAGTAGGCCTACGATATGGCTGGACCATCAATAAGCCTGCACGATTTCAGACTAAATCTATTTAACTTTACATGACCTATTTTCAACTTTTCGGGGTCGAGGGGTTGATTCAGATTGGTTGTGGGTCGAGTGGGTTGTGGGTCGAGGCCTGAGAGGGTTGTGGTTGTGGCATCAACAACTTTAAGTGGGTGAAAATTGCCCATATTTGTTTAATTTGAGACCAAACATTTGCATATCTTGATGTTTAGACACACATTTCTTTACCAATAATTGCAATTTAAACGCCTCATGAAACAAATTAAAAACGACTAATAGTCGCACTTAGCGGTGTAGGGTTAATATTCTGCTGCACAGCCTTAAAATTTTTTTTATCAATCTGCACACACACTGACAAATGAGACACAATGCAGGACTAGTAATAAGCATTTGATACTAACAATTTTTTTTTTGGGGGGGGGAGGGGTGGCACCCAAATTCTTCTTCTTTGAGGACTGAGCACAACTTCCTATATCATGTATATGGGAAGGCTAAAGGATATGATGCCTATCATCATGATCATGCGGTTCCTTTTCTAAATTCTAGTTATTATGTTAATTTTTCACTCTACAGAATGAAGTATGGCACATTTCGACAACAGCAACTAAAAATACATTGCTGGTGATCATGGTGATCTACTGATTATGTCTAAATATCGGATTTCAAAACCTCTATATTGATGCATGGTTACCGCCAGGAATGTTTGAGTAGGGGGGGGGGGGGCAGAGCAGGTGTGGGTCGAGTGAGTTTGAAATTTTAGTGCTTAAAATGGCGTATTTTAACTGAAATGAAAACAAAATTTGGGATATATTTATTTTCTTTGTAATATTTACCTCCTTAGGGGCTGAGTGGGGGTCCTGATATTTTTAAAGATATACCGTAAAAGATGGAAAATAACGCACACCTTTTTTCCTACAGATCGGCGCCCGCGCGTTATAGTCCAGTGCGCGTTATATTATGCATATGCGTGATAAACTGGCCTCGATGACCAAATTGGCTTGTGTGCACTCGCCCTATAACGAGTCACCTCTATTGTCAAATGGGCGATGCCATAATAATGGAAGCAATTAATTAATTTTGATCCGTCACTCGGCCACGTGGAAATAGCAGCTACTGGCGGTGGATGGCCACTACACACAACATACCCCACTCTCAAAGTCAGCCGCCACTCGGTAATCAGAGCCTTGCATTATTGAAGGTGTGACATTTTACTGCCACGGGCCGCGGTTAACCGGCCACTACACACAGTCATACCCCACTCTCACAGTTAGCCGCCACTCGGTAATCCGAGCATTGAATTAATGAAGGTGTGACATTTTACTGCCACGGGCCGCGGTTAACCGGCCACTACACACGGTCATGCCCCTGCACTCTCAGTTATAGCCGCCACTCGGTAATCGGAGCATTGCATTAATGAAGGTGTGACATTTTACTGCCAAGGGCCGTGGTTAACCGGCCACTACACACAGTCATACACCACTATCAAAGTTGGCCGCCACTCGGTAATCAGAGCATTGCATCAAAGAAGGTGTGACATTTTCACTGCCAACGGCCGCGGTTAACCTGCAAATAATTTATGCAAGTAATCATGATAATGTTCGATACATTTTCATGCTAGAAAATTGGAGCGGGCGACTTCTTTCTCTGTCAAATACGTCAATAATTGTTCGATACATTTTCATGCTAAAAGTTGGAGCGGGCAATTTTTTTCATAAATAGACGTCAATATTGCTCTATACATATTCATGCTATTTAAACAAATGGTGCTGCGCATTTTTCTTTTATATTATTATTGACTTTAACAAATTACGTGCGTTATATCCAAGGAACAACTAATTAATTTGGCATGGCCTAACAGTCGATGATTATTATTTTAGTTTATTTTTCAAATCGATTAAATAAAAGTGCATGCACGTTAATACGCAGGCATACAGTACTTAATAGGTGTATTTAAATCGTTTTTTTTAATCTCACACTTATACTTCTCGTTTCCAGAAATAAATCTAAGTGTGAATAGGCCTATATAGCAATACATGCTGTTGATAAACTATACATAAATTGTTAATTTAAATCGTTTCTGTCGATAAATTCGTTAACTTTGTATTTAATTAAGTTGCACAATATATTGTCTGAGTTGACCTCAGGTTTGCAAGTCAATCAATGTAAGTGTCAGCCAATAGAGGTGAAGGGGTGTGGCTAAAGAGGCGGGGTAACCTGTGACCTGAGCTAATAATTGATAGGACCGTCCCCTCCTGACGTAAATGGTGATTGACAGCTAGACCATAACTCCTCCCCCTCCTCCCCAGGAAATATATTGACAATAAATTGTCTTTATTTATTTATCTCCCAACAAAAACTAATTCTGACATCTCTCACTTGTTGTTCAATCACATCATTAAAATACCATCGACTAAACGTTTTCAGTGATAGGATATATTCTGGAGGATTATTATTGACATTGGGCAGAAAAGCAGCCGCAAATCGTAGTGACTTAATAATAATAATAATAATAATAATAAGCCAATAATTGATTTCATCTTACAGTCACAAATTACATATCATCATCATCATAAAGTACAGACGAACATTGTGAGCTGTAAGCGCCAACAGATTTGTGACTGTAGTTGTATTTGTGTACATATAGGCCTATTTATGCCTATTACTAAACATGCAGCAATAGACCGCCATTAAGCATAGCGTCCCATGTCTGCGATATGAATCAACCCTTGTTGTCCCGTAAAGGCAATAGTATACTAGCGGACATTCCTGATGCAGTACTGTATGTTTCCAGATTAATAACAACGGGTTAAAAAGACTGATATATACAATCCCAGAAAACACGATACGTAATTTAAACCAATGACGATTTAATGTTGGGCCGGCGTCGGGTACCGCGGGCCAACATTAAATCGGCATTGATTTAACGTATCGTGTTTGCTGGGATATGTTATGACCCATTCGCTGAATAGCGGCCTATTACTGCCCCCTAGCGGCCACGGGGTCACAGTGACAGTTACTGTTGAAACAACACCTGCCAGTCGTCGCCGGCAGTTCATAATACCTGACTTTTATTAACACCATTCATATGACACAGCTAATCCTGCCCACGCGGCTCCAGAGTCGCCACTTCCTAAATACTTTATCAAATTAAAATGCCTTTACTCTATCAAATTAAAATGCCTAAATAGTCTTATCAAATTAGCACAATTAAACAGTGCTAAAATGAACTTATTAACTGCTGAAAATAGAGACTGTAGACGGCTGCCGGGTTTCCCAGACAATAGCTAATCTTTGCTGACGTGCGCCACGCATCCTGTAATGTTTGGCGATTGACGGAGATTTAGCGCGCGGTATATAACGGAGCGCGTTATGTAAGGATTTTACCCTGTAAAGGGTCACTTTTACCCTTCTGCGCGTTATACAACGGGGCGCGTTATTTTCCGCCTTTTACGGTACTTCAACTTGGATACTAGTCACATACACTGGCCAGGTTTTCAGGTTGCCTTTCCACAATCAGACTGCTTTTTAACCCTTACAATGTGGGGACCGTCCTTATTCATCACAATCTGACGTCTGTAAACAACAGCTTCTGACGCATAAAGACGATCCCAGCACTGAAAGAATCAAAATATTTTAATTGGTCGTAGACCCATAACATAGGTATTTAAATCAAACGGAAAGAGCCAACTAAGACATTCAATGATGAATTCAAATTGAAAATAACCCTTTGGTCTTCATGGTTTATACAAGAATTCAGCGCTTTAAGTGGTAAAATGACTAACCGATCACACAGTTCTAGTCATGGTTGTGAGCAAGTCTTAATTTTGGATTAACAGTTTGCTTAATTTCATTTTTAATTGTTATAATATCATTTAGTCAAATGATATTGTAACAACAAAAGTTAAGATTCAATGACTTGATGCATCTGCAAATGTTGAATTTGTGACAACCATGACTAAAACTAGGTGAGTGGGCTGCCTGGTCCATTCTAATTGAAGTTTACTAAGCTAAAATCAAATACATACAGATTTAGCTTAAACATGTTAAATAGTGGAAATTTTCATAATAAAAATCTAATAGAACCTTCATAGATTGGGAGGCATATTTTTTATTTTTAGAAATTTGACACTGGCATAACATCAGTAATGCCAGTTTGAAAGACAAGGAGTAGTGTAGCTATAAATTTAATAATTAACACCTTGGTAAATTTAACTTTAGCACTCATAAATGCCTGGTTATATTTCTATTAGCAATGCTTTGTAGAAAATGGTATTTTCTAGCTATTTCAGTTCCTGTGTGCTGTTCACTTTTGAAATTGTGTTGCTCTTTAATGTGCATGATGGTGGTAATTCTGCAGGACCACTCCCCCCCCCCCACTCTTAATCTAAATTTATTTCTACATGCACCTAACCATTGCCCCAATTCTGACACTATGAAGTGATCATAAACTGAAGTGATCATAAACAACCAACCTTCCACAACTGTCCAATCCTGGTGTGTGCCTGTGCCACTCTCAAGTTTATAATAAATTGGTGAATAATATATATCATCAGTGGTCCCAGGTACTTTCAAACAAAATGTATAACAAATATAGGATTTTTTATTAAATATACTAGTCTTATAAGTTCTTATTCATATGGCCCAGGGCTATTTATTTGAAATCATAACTGATGTCAGATGGAATCAAGGTTTAAGAGCACTGACACACCAAAAACATGATGAAAACATGCATTTAAATAGACCAAATGGCATAATTTAATTTTTTTTTTTAGTAAACTAATATATATATTTATTTATAGTACCTGATTGTTTTGTGATTTAAACTGTCGGCACAAAAAATTGAGATGATTTTTCGAAATTGAAGCCTGAAGAATCATTGGCATTGTGACAGGGTGAGATTTAACATGTTTAAACTCCAAAACAAATTCAGACTCAAAGTTTGATTTCAAATGCTAAACCATTCCCGTCGCTAAACCACATTTTTAGTGTACATCAGGCTTCCTATGATTTAGACAGGGCACCTGTCGGACACTGCGTTGGTGGGGGGACCGGTTGACAATGTTGATTACCAAGTGGCGGATCCAGGGTCTGAAGCAAGGGGGTGCCCGAGATCCTCGCATGCTACCTATGATTATCCCTCACTGGGCAGGCGCGGATCCAGAGGGGGGAGCGCACGCCCACCCCTTTTGCACTAAATTCTTCACAATGTCCCCTAAATTGGCCAAAAAAATCTTTGGGGCAAGGCCTCGGACCCCCTGCGCCGCCTCCTTTTTCAAATCCTGGATCCACCCCTGCTAGGTCCCAAAGTGCCTGAATGCACTACACCATGTAGGCCTACACCAGAGAGCCCCCAGTTTTTACAAATTTTCTGGGGGGAGGGGCACTCCCCTCAATTTTATGGTAGGCCTATAAGCCCCCTATAACACTAGCATGGCCTGTTATTTCTGGACAATGATAACATGTCAAATTTCAATGTCTATGTCGGACCCTGTTGTGGCTAGGTGAATGTCCAGGTTAAATTAGAACAATTTGTCACAAACAAATAATTATAAGATAATCTTCGTAAGTAAGGCAGTACGCCAGTAATCTATAACAATTTGAATACAAAAATCACAGGCACAAGCTGGATATTTCATGGCTGGCCGGCCAGACCATGGATTCGTTTCTACAAGACCAGAAGACTAGGCTACATTGGTGACACTGATAGTGATAGGCTAGTGATCATCAGGGCTCAGGCTACTGAGTAGGTCTACTGATCATGCTGATAGGGTAGACTTCACGGCCGACCAATCTAGGCAACTAAGGGACGCACCATTTGATATCTGGGGGGGGGGGGCCTAGAGTTTTTGTTGCTTGCAAACTTTTTTTTTTACCTCCGGTGGAAAACAAGCTTTTTTTTGGCGAGCAACGTCCGACAATTTTTTTTATGTTTCGTCGAAGAATTGTTTTGTCATATGCTTTCCCTATTAGCATGATTAGGCCTATGTATGTTACCATTTGGTGTTTTTCCTGGTCAACATATTTTTCATCAATTTCGACAACAACCTTTTTTTTCTGCCCACATTTTCAACAAACTTTTTTTTCTGACTTTTGTGGCGACAAACTATTTTTTTCAATTTTATTCGAGCCCCCCACCCCCCAGATATCAAATGGTGCGTCCCTAACTTGCCCACCGCCCTGGCCATGTGTTCTACATGGTCAGTGCGACGGCCAGATTTTCCAGGTGAGTGCCGTCGCGAAACAGAGTGGATTAGCCTGATTTAATTCTACATGTAAGTGGGAACCCTGCAGCACTGCAGAGAGTCAGTTTGAAAATAACGTCATAAAATAGTATTTTATTGTGGATGGGCCGTGGGCGTTAGGCCAACTTGCCGACAAGGACCAAGTTGCCGGGTTTGGATTTCAAGATCTTGGCGGATTTTGGCGATAGTCTAAATTGTTGTTCCCGTAAACTACGCATTCGGCCCCTGTGAATTGCTGGAACAATCTTAAATTGATAAAAATAAAAGGTAATACATAGCTGTGAGCTAATAGTGCATAATTGTGAGATGTCATCACTGTTTTCATGCGAATAAAACGCAATTCTAACATCGTCTCGGGCCTCGTGTCAAGTAAATTTGTAAACAATGTTGATGTTTACTTCCGTTCTCCTCGCACATGTCGGATCTGTTCCCCTCGCGTGGTACCAAAGCCGTCACCAGGTGACGCAAAATACAAGATGGCGGAACTGGAAACTACCGTATTATAGCTGCTGAAGTAATTTGCCATTTTTGGGCGAAAATACAAGGAGTTAGGAGATCGCATTTCACTCGGGAGACGTGAGACTGCCTATTCATCAAAATTTTGTGTGACAAATCTCAGCAAAATCAATATATAGTATGCATCGGTGGATAATATGCACCAGGCCAAAAACGGGCTCAAAAAAGAAAAATAGTAGCGTACTATACGCCGCTATATACAGTACTAGAGAATGAAATGTGAGATTTCAGCTGAGAATGCATCTTGAAAAATTCTGACTCCATCAAATTCAAAATGGCCCCCTATCGGCCTTTATTTACTTTCACATGCCCAATATTTTGCAAACTGTGTAAGATGTTAGTCCGGTACTATAAAACAAAATTTGAGGTTTCGGGGGAGGATGCACCCTAAGTTTTTAACTAATTTATATCGAATTCAAAATGACCGTAAATCAGCTATTAGTCAACTCGATTGGCCTGATATCGGGTGAACCGTGCCAGATAGGTAGACCATTACTGGGATACTGATTAGGATCATTAATTTCAATGGAGGTTTGCAATCTCTGACAGACTGTCTAGTTCTTATCTTACTCTTAGACTGGGTTTCTTAGACCTATGGCGAGTTGAAGGGTCAGATTAACCAATATGTCGTGGTAAACCTACACCGGGAGTTCCGTTATGGGGTCACAACGGCCGACTAAGGTCTCCTCCCAATCTCGCCATCAAAACTCAAATCTCCTCCTCATCCGTCTGATCGACGGTATTAAACAAACCAGGAAACTGTCTTCTCTCTTGTCATGTTTATTTGATTAACATGCGATAACAGCAAAGCACAACCATCCGCGCACGGCACGTCTCTATGGACTTAGCGAGAGCGAGCTGCGGCACGTCCGCAGTCGCTGAGTATTACGCTTGAAGTGAGGGAAAAATACCAAGGGCCGCACCACACTGCTCTGTGTGCGCACGTCACCACGGTATGACAACGAGGCGGTCATCCCCGTCAGCCTGCGTCCAGGAATCTGGGGATAACTGCCACATTGACTAAGCGATGTCAGGATCCTACATTACCCCCGGCTGAGTGACAGCGTAGGACCAAACTGACGTGTAGGAGACTGCTTCGTGCAAGTAGAGGGGTTGTCAAATATGTAACCTCTTATACTAAGCATAGTCTTCTTTAAAAAAAATATATAGCGGGTGTGGTTACATTGTGGGCGGTTGAAAGCGCAGCATTATACGTGAATTGTCCGATCCTCTTAACACCAACTGTCCTTTATATATTATTCATGTGCTGCAAGCTGCGATCAACCCATTCATTTAATTGACAGAATTGCTATTAATGCTTTAGCAATGAACTTGCTAAAAGAAAATGTCTTTACATTTATATATCTGTACACAATTCTGCCAGGCCTGGCATATTCATTTACAATTTAACAACATTGTGATTACGAGGTATGCGGTTGGGCCCGCCATAGACGTCATTGGGCGCGACTATGGCGTGAACCATCTGCACAAATCGAGCAGGAGTCTGGATTGTGCGTCCGACTCTAGTTTTTCGCACTGTTTGGTCCGTCGAAATTTTTTCGCGATTAGCGATATTAGCATGTTTGCTTTTTGTCGAGTCGATTGCGGCGTCAGCAGCACCCGGGGTTTTACCCCGTAGATGTAAAGGTATGCGGGAATACGTTCGTAAACCACCGCCGTTCCCGTTAGCGCGGGACGCGGCAGGGGATCGCGAATGCGGCGCTACGTAAGTATTGTCTCTGTTGGACAAGTTTACTTTAACATCTATTTGCTTTGGGACTGTGGCCGATTTTTGATTGCTTCTGACTGCCGTCGACTTTTTTGTGTTGACTCTCGTCCCGTTGGACGTCGGAGTGTCCGCACTACCAGGTCTAGGTGAACCCTGTGGATTCCTACTAGATGTCCTGGTAGCCGTCGACTTCCGTGATTTGCTTGGCGTTTTACGCTGTGTTGTCGTACCTGTTGTAGGCTCGCACTCCATGTGAGCGGGTTTAACGCGATCTAAGGAGACCGTCTCAACCTTGCCTTTAACTAGGATTTTCATTACTCTGCCACTCCTCGCGACGACCTTGTATGGTCCGTCGTAAGGGGCGGTCAGAGGCGGTGCAATTGCGATTCGGCGCAAGAATACATGAGTACATGTAGCGATTTCCTTGAATTGGAAAATGTTGTGTTGTTGTGTGTCACGTGGCGGACATAGACGGAGACGCGACATGGCTACGCGTAGCTTGTCTGAATAATTCTCCAAATCAGTGTTAGCGTCGACGTTGTACTGTTTAGTAAACTCTCCTGGGAGTCTAAGGGTTGTCCCGTAAATCATCTCTGCAGCTGACCTGCCCAGTCTCTCTTTCACGGCTGAACGAACTCCTAACAGTACGGCAGGTAACGTGATAGTCCACAGATTCGGTGACTCGTGCGCCATAATGGCGGCTTTCAATTGACGGTGGAAACGCTCTACCATGCCATTCGACTGAGGGTGATAACTCGTGGTACGATTCCGAATAATCCCGAATTGGTTACATAAACTATCCCACAATTTGGACTCGAATTGAGCGCCCCTATCAGTGGTGATAGTGGCCGAGGTACCTTAACGTGCTATCCACCCGCTGAAGAAGGCATCGGCGACCGTTTCGGCTCTAATATCTACCATAGGTATAGCTTCGGGCCAACGTGTAAAACGGTCGACGCAAGTCAGTGGATATCTAAAACCATCGGCATAAGGTAAAGGTCCGACTATGTCCACGTGGACATGATCGAATCGCTCGGTAGGTTCAGTGAACTTTCCGAAAACAGGAGTGTTATGACGTGAAACTTTAGCGGTCTGGCAACCCTTACAGGTACGACACCATCTAGCAATATCTATATTCATGCCGTGCCATACAAATCGGGTATTAATCAAAGGTCTGGTGGCTCTATGCGATGGATGGCCTAAACCGTGTAAGTTTGAAAAAACTTTTCGACGAAATTTCGCGGTAAGGTACTGCCGGTTGTGTCCCGTGGACACATCACACCAGATCAATTGATTATCAAACGATTTCAATAGTTTGAAATTCATCGTTGACGTAGTCGAATGTCTCAAACGTGTGAATTCACTGGGCCATCGTGTATCGCTGACACTGATGGCCGTGACAGCGCATCAGCGACGAAATTTGTCTCTCCTTTTACATATCTAATATCGGTGGTGAATTCAGCAATGAACGCTAAATGACGTGTTTGTCGTAGGGATGCGCCCTCAGTGACGGATGACATTACGAATGTTAACGGTTTGTGATCAGTATTAACGAAAAAATTTCGTCCTTCTAAATTGTGTCTGAAATGTTTAATTGTAGCGTATACTGCCAAAAGTTCATGATCGAACGCGCTATAGCGTGTCTCTGCTGGGTTCAGCTTCTTGCTGAAAAACGAAAGCGGCTGCCACATACCGTTTAAAAATTGCTGCAAAACGCCACCGACGGCGACATCACTAGCGTCACACGTGATGTTAAGCTGAGCCGTCGAATCTGGGTGCACCAGAAGCGTAGCGTTTGCCAGTATCTGTTTGGACTCGGAAAATGCTGACTCTGCTTCTTTATTCCACTTCAAATCGAAATTTGATTTCGGTGACAATCTGGTATGGCCTTCGTTGGCAGAAGTCAGTAGATTATTGAGTGGCGTCAGCTTGTCGGCGCAATGCGGTATGAAACGGTGGTAATAATTTACCATTCCCAGATACCTACGCAATGCTCGTTGCTTGTCGGGTTTAATGAAATTAACGATCGCGTCAACGGCGCTAGGTAACGGCGAAATTCCTTCGGCGCAAACGTGATGACCTAAGAAACTTAATTCAGATGTTCCGAACTGACACTTTTCAGGACCAATGATAATTCCGTACTCGATAGTCGAGCAAAAAGAATTCGTAGATGTTTCTTGTGCGTTTTATGATCTGGCCTGGTTACCAGTAGGTCATCCAAATAAACGAAAACGAAATCAAGTCCGCGTGTCACGTGGTCTATAAATCGCTGAAACGTTTGACCGGAATTTCTCAGACCAAATGGGGTTCTAGTGAAATTAAACAAGCCAAAAGGTGTGGTAACAGCAGTCTTGTGTACGTCGGACGGTTCCACCGGAATTTGGTAATAAGTCACTTAGATATGGTGGGTGGGCCTAATCCAGTAGTAGTATATAAAGGAAATATTCTACAATCTTTAAACTGTAATGTTATTGATATGCCTTGAGGGAAAAGACCCCCTGGGGAAAAGGGTTTTTTTTTGGGGCCCGGGAATAAACAGCAAATAGGGGCTTGGATAATTTTTGGGGATAAATGTGAAAATTATAACAATTTATAAAATAATTCTTGGGAATTAATGGGTGTATAAGTTTAGGCCCACCTACCAAATGTAAGTGACTGGAGGTGGGCCTAATCCGGTAGTAGTATATAAAGGAAATATTCTACAATCTTTAAACTGTAATGTTATTGATATGCCTTGGGGGGGAAAGACCCCCTGGGGAAAAGGGTTTTCCTTTGGGGCCCGGGAATAAACAGCAAATAGGGGCTTGGATAATTTTTGGGGGTAAATGGGAAATTTTAAACAATTTGATGTTTTTGTTAGGATTTAATGGGTTTATAAGTTTAGGCCCACTTCCCATATGTAAGTGGCTGAAGGTGGGCCTATTCCGGTAGTAGCACTACTACCGGATTAGGCCCACCTGCCATATCTAAGTGACTGAAGGTGGGTCTAAACCCGGAAGTAGGAGTATATAAAGGAAATATTCTACGATTTTTAAACTGCAATGTTATTGATATGCCTTGGGCGAAAAGACCCCTGGAGAAAAGGGTTTTCTTTTGGGGCCCGGGAATAAATAGCAAATAGGGGCTTGGATATTTTTTGGGAGTTGATGGGAAATTTAAATAGGGGGTCTTTATTTGTTTTCCTTGTGATTTAAAGAGTGTATAAGTTTTGGCCCACTTACGATATGTTAATTATTGAGGGTGGGCCTATTCCGGTAGTAGTACTACCATCAGATTAGGCCCACCTGCCATATCTAAATGAGTGGATAATTGACAAGTAGTATGTAAAGGGTTATCGTCGACTGAGCTGTTGAGGTACAATGTGGCTGTGAGTGTTTTTACCTAACACAAAATGTTTAGACAATGTCGGATTAATGTCGGATTAATGACAGGCGTTGTGCGACGCGGGGCCAACATTTAATCATTTATTTATAATAAATGAGACATTACGTTTTACTAAGTGACGCAAATGTTAAATATATGACCGTCATTTAGTTATAATAAATGAGATATTACGTTTTATTAAATGACGGAAATGTTATATAAATATGACCGTCATTTAGTTATATAATAAATGAGACATTATATTTTACTAAATGACGGAAATGTTATATATATTTGTCCGTCATTTAGTTATAATAAATGAGACATTACATTTTACTAAATGACGGAAATGTTATACAAATATGACAGTCATTTAGTTATAATAAATGAAACATTCCGTTGTACTAAATGACGGAAATGTTATATAAATATGACTGTCATTTAGTTATAATAAATGAGCCATTACGTTTTACTAAATGACGGGAATGTGAAATATTATAAAACACTAATGATTTAATTGATGTATATCCCTACTAATCTTTCGTTGTGATTACAGAATTTCATCACCCATAAGCAGATAAGGCCATAGTCTTCACCACAGAACATACTTAAGTATATTTCTATGATCTTCACCTGTCAGGAGGGCTTAATACATTGAACCCAGGGTGGGCCTAAACTAGGATATTGCCCAAGTTCGTAGCTCGTTCCTGCGGCTGTCTACCAAGCGGTGAAGAACTCCTTGATGAGTCACTCCTCGAGTGGGAATTCAAACGTCTATCCCGAGCAATCCGAGCAAAATCGGCTTTGAGGCGTTGATATTCCTCGTCAGCTGCTCGGAATTGAACCTCATTGTCTTCCTTGTCGGGATGATAGCTATCTTTTGGTCTAGCACCCGCACCTCCTAGAGGCGATGACATGAATCCTTCGCTGTCGTACTGCTTTGACATGATGAAGTAGTGTTTGTGAAATTATTTAATTAATGAAGCATCTGGGATAGCTGGCCTATTGGCTCTGTGCCTATCTCAAATGTGTTTAAAATGGCATGTCGTATTAACACATGCCAACTATTTTTGACGCGCCGTGCGCGGACAGGTTGTGCAATGCCGTAAAAATCAGATGAAAAATGTCTGTAATATGTTGAAACTAGAAGTGTAGACTGTAGCAAATGTTCATGCTATGTCGCATGGTGCGAGAAACGGGGGTTGCAGATTAGTTGCAGAAATATGCGTCGTTGAAGTTTCACCTAAGTGCTGTTCACAAATTCACAAAAGGTATGTATTGATTAAAGTGAAAACTGGAGGTCTATATGAGACATAAAACGTTTTCACTGAGTCACACACATGCAAAATGGTACCGTGAAAACCGTAGGTCGCAGTGGTACATAAAAACAATATGCCAGATATAACTGTGATAAGCTATGCTAAGCTATGATAATAGTATTTTGTAAATCGACCTGGGTGAAAAAAAAAAAATTTTCACACAAGTCGAAAAACACATTAAAATATTTGCAATGTTTCGCAATAGCGCAACTGTCAAATCGAATATTTCTGTATTTATAAAAAATTTAAACTTCAGAAATAACTATCGTGAGAAAATTTCGTTCTCAAACTGATAGACTAAATGTGACTGCGAAGAAAAACAGTGACATTTGTGATTTAAGAATAATATCTAAAACGTGACTGACAGTAGTCTATGCTGATAAATGATAAAGTGTATCATTTCGCTGAAAAATGATATCTGTGATGAACATTCCACGTTTTTTTTTTTTTATAATAGTACGTTCATCACCGAATCACTTCATAAACGTCCGAATCAATCGCTCGCATCGATTCATTGGTTGACGTATAAACCGACTGTGTTCGGTGGCGGTTGGTTTATGTCGCTTGTGGTGGGTGTGTGTGTGTATTATCGGCGCTCACAGCCTGTGCGGCAGGCAGCATGTGGCTTATAGTCTGTGACGGTAAGCTTTAAGCGATGCGTACATAGTATACAGTCAGCATCCCTGTCTCGCCTCACATTAGCATATTCATCAGCTACTGCGTGCCCAAATAAGGCGCTGAATAGCCTAGCACGATTACAAACACCAAAAGCGTTTCAAAGTGAATAAAAAAATCTCGCACAATTAGTGACAGAATTTCATTTTCGAAACGACTTATTTACACATTTTCTCCCTCAATCATGTTGAAAAAGAAAATTTACAAACAATTAAAAAAAAATTTCATTACGATCTGTCCGTGTGAAATTTGGAACACGTGACTAATATCTCCACCAAATCAAAATGGCGGCTTACTGTATGCTAATGTGTTGCGGCGACACAGGTTCACTGTCCCGATGCATGCCGGTTAGGGGGGAACACGTGGGTGCCCACGGCGAGCTTTGAGCTAAGTTAGGGAAACCAGCGACCAAGATGGCGCTCACCTACCAAATACAAATACAATATTCAGCATTCTCTGAAATAACATATGATAATAGTACAAAATATTGACCTACGGTCCTGGGAATATTTTTAAGCAGACCAAATAAGACCGTTTATTGACATTCATTTAGGGAAACAATTTATTTTGGCCCTAAACCTTTTAAAGGTTACCCGAGTCGAAGCGGTAGTAAAAATTTCTGTCGATTTGTAGAAAAATCGTGAAAAAATTTGACGAGATTTCGTCTGTGGACTTTAAGATCGAGTTACCCAATTATGGTAATCATCGATAAATATAAGTTACAGAAAATACCCCCTTCCTACTCGCCTACAGTGGCATTAGTAGGATGAAGGCATTAAACAAACTCTTACGATAAAAAAATGATAGACTATGTCTATTAGAATAATTTTCTAGATTCTTCTAGAGAACCGGCAAGGCCGCCATCTTGAAAAGGCGCCAAACACGTGGGATTTCGACCAAAAATTTAGAAATTTACGCCGTTTTCGACGCAAAGAAACGTGCTTCTCGTCTGGTAACTCTTTCTAACTAATTTAAACTGGCATATATATATTTTGACCTACAGCTTTCACGTACCTTGTGAAAAAAATGCTATTGATTTTTTTAAAAAAATCCCTTAAAATTAATGAAACTATCCTTGAAAACAGCAGTTTTCAACCGGCGTCTAGGTGAAAACACTGTTGCGTGAACGATCAGTCGTCAGGGTCACCAATATGGCGAGTTAAGGGTCGGATTAACCAATATGTCGTGGTAAACCTACACCGGGAGTTCCGTTATGGGGTCACAACGGCCGACGAAGGACTCCTCCCAATCTCGCCATCAAAACTCAAATCTCCTCCTCATCCGTCTGATCGACGGTATTAAACAAACCAGGAAACTGTCTTCTCTCTTGTCATGTTTATTTGATTAGCATGCGATAACAGCAAAGCACAACCATCCACGCACGGCACGTCTCTATGGACTTAGCGAGAGCGAGCTGCGGCACGTCCGCAGTCGCTGAGTATTACGCTTGAAGTGAGGGAAAAATACCAAGCGCCGCACCACACTGCTCTGTGTGCGCACGTCACCACGGTATGACAACGAGGCGGTCATCCCCGTCAGCCTGCGTCCAGGAATCTGGGGATAACTGCCACATTGACTAAGCGATGTCAGGATCCTACAGACCTAGTTGTCTTGCGTCTTGATTTTTGACCTAGACTAGGACTACATTAATAACCCTACACAAAATTGCTTAAATCAAATTCTAATTCGGAGCGGGAGCTCCTGGACTTATGTAGTCTTGTTTGAATTTTGAATTTTTTGTTTTGAATCACTCCTACGGCTATTTGGGAGTGTATTTCATGGATTCCAGGGTTCAATGGCAAAACGCGAAGAAAAAGGAATGATTTTTTCAGGAGGTTTCCTGTGTGAAAAATTACCATTTTTTCACAGCCCCGCGGTGGTCAGGAAAGACACTTTTTTGCACAATTGTTTTTCTCTGAATATCGATTCTGATCACAGGTCGGTGCATCTGGGGTGGTTTATTTGAGTTTTTTGAGAAATAATGGTGAAAGAAATAATAAATTTTCCGGCACAATGACATATTAAGGTATTTTAGAATTTAAACTTTTTCGAATTTTGAATTTTTGGGTTCAAATCACTCCTACAGTTATTTGGGAGTGTATTTCATGGATCCGAGGGTTCAATGGCAAAACGCGAAGAAATAAGAATGATTTTTTTCTGGAGGTGTCATGTGTGAAAAATTACCATTTTTTCTCAGCCCCGCATTGGTCAGAAAAGGCACTTTTTTGCACAATTTTTTTTTTCTCTGAATATCGATTGTGATCACAAGTCGATGCATCTGGGGTGGTTTATTTGAGTTTTTTGAGAATGTATGGTGGAAAAAAAGGTTAAATTTTCCAGCACAATGACATATTAAGGAATTTTAGAATTCAAACTTTTTTGAATTTTGAATTTTTTGGTTTAAATCACTTCTATGGCTATTTGGGAGTGTATTTCATGGCTCCCAGGGTTCATTGGCAAAATGCGAAGAAATAAGAATGATTTTTTTCTAGAGGTGTCATGTGTGAAAAATTACCATTTTTTCACAGCCCCGCGGTGGTCAGAAAAGGCACTTTTTTGCACAATTTTTTTTTCTCCGAATATCGATTCTGATCACAGGTCGGTGCATCTCGGGTGGTTTATTTGAGTTTTTTGAGAATTTATGGTTAAAAAAATGATAAATTTTCCAGCACAATGACATATTAAGGAATTTTAGAATTTAAACTTTTTCGAATTTTGAATTTTTTGGTTCAAATCACTCCTACGGCTATTTGGGAGTGTATTTCATGGATCCCAGGGTTCAGTGGCAAAACGCGAAGAAATAAGAATTATTTTTTTCTGGAGGTGTCATGTGTGAAAAATTACCATTTTTTCACAGCCCCGCGGTGGTCAGAAAAGGCACTATTTTGCACAATTTTTTTTTCTCTGAATATCGATTCTGATCACAGGTCGGTGCATCTGGGGTGGTTTATTTGAGTTTTTTGAGCATTTATGATGAAAAAAATGATAAATTTTCCAGCACAATGTCATATTAAGGTATTTTTAGAATTCAAACTTTTTTGAATTTTCAATTCTTTTGTTCAAATTACTCCTACGGCTATTTGAGAGTGTATTTCATGGAAGCCAGGGTTCAATGGCATAATGCGAAGAAATAAGAATGATTTTTTTCTGGAGGTGTCATGTGTGAAAAATTACCATTTTTTCAAAGGATCCGCGGTGGTCAGAAAAGGCACTTTTTTGCACAATTTGTTTTTCTCTGAATATCGATTCTGATCACAGGTCGGTGCATCTTGGGTGGTTTATTTGAGTTTTTTGAGAATTTATGGTGAAAGAAATGATAAATTTTCCAGCACAATGACATATTAAGGAATGTTAGAATTTAAACTTTTTTGAATTTTGAATTTTTTGTTTTAAATCACTCCTATGACTATTTGGGAGTGTATTTCATGGCTCCCAGGGTTCATTGGCAAAATGCGAAGAAATGAGAATGATTTTTTTCTGGAGGTGTCATGTGTGAGAAATTACCATTTTTTCTCAGCCCCGCGGTGGTCAGAAAAGGCACTTTTTTGCACAATTTTTTTTTCTCCGAATATCGATTGTGGCTCCCAGGGTTCAATGGCAAAACGCGAAGAAATAAGAATGATTTTTTTCTGGAGGTGTCATGTGTGAAAAATTACCATTTTTTCACAGCCCCGCGGTGGTCAGAAAAGGCACTTTTTTGCACAATTTTTTTTTCTTCGAATATCGATTCTGATCACAGGTCGGTGCATCTGGGGTGGTTAATTTGTGTTTTTTGAGAATTTATGGTTAAAAAAATGATAAATTTTCCAGCACAATGTCATATTAAGGTATTTTTAGAATTCAAACTTTTTTGAATTTTCAATTCTTTTGTTCAAATTACTCCTACGGCTATTTGAGAGTGTATTTCATGGAAGCCAGGGTTCAATGGCATAATGCGAAGAAATAAGAACGATTTTTTTCTGGAGGTGTCATGTGTAAAAAATTACCATTTTTTCAAAGGATCCGCGGTGGTCAGAAAAGGCACTTTTTTGCACAATTTGTTTTTCTCTGAATATCGATTCTGATCACAGGTCGGTGCATCTTGGGTGGTTTATTTCAGTTTTTTGAGAATTTATGGTGAAAAAATGATAAATTTTCCAGCACAATGACATATTAAGGAATTTTAGAATTCAAACTTTTTTGAATTTTTTGTTTTAAATCACTCCTATGGCTATTTGGGAGTGTATTTCATGGCTCCCAGGGTTTATTGGCAAAATGCGAAGAAATGAGAATGATTTTTTTCTGGAGGTGTCATGTGTGAGAAATTACCATTTTTTCACAGCCCCGCGGTGGTCAGAAAAGGCACTATTTTGCACAATTTTTTTTTCTCTGAATATCGATTCTAATCACAGGTCGGTGCATCTGGGGTGGTTTATTTGAGTTTTTTGAGCATTTATGATGAAAAAAAAAAAAAAAATTCCAGCACAATGACATATTAAGGAATTTTAGAATTTAAACTTTTTTGAATTTTGAATTTTTTGTTTTAAATCACTCCTATGGCTATTTGGGAGTGTATTTCATGGCTCCCAGGGTTCATTGGCAAAATGCGAAGAAATAAGAATGATTTTTTTCTAGAGGTGTCATGTGTGAAATATTACCATTTTTTCACAGCCCCGCGGTGGTCAGAAAAGGCACTTTTTTGCACAATTTTTTTTTCTCCAAATATCGATTCTGATCACAGGTCGGTGCATCTGGGGTGGTTTATTTGAGTTTTTTGAGAATTTATGGTGAAAAAATGATAAATTTTCCAGCACAATGACATATAAAGGTAATTTTTCACACATGACACCTCCAGAAAAAAATCATTCTTATTTCTTCGCGTTTTGCCATTGAACCCTGGGAGCCACAATCGATATTCGGAGAAAAAAAAATTGTCATTCAAACTTTTTTGATTTTTTTGTTTCAAATCACTCCTATGGCTATTTGGGAGTGTATTTCATGGCTCCCAGGGTTCATTGGCAAAATGCGAAGAAATGAGAATGATTTTTTTCTGGAGGTGTCATGTGTTAAAAATTACCATTTTTTCTCAGCCCCGCGGTTGTCAGAAAAGGCACTATTTTGCACAATTTTTTTTTCTCTGAATATCGATTGTGATCACAAGTCGTTGTATCTGGGGTGGTTTATTTGAGTTTTTTGAGCATTTATGATGAAAAAAATGATAAATTTTCCAGCACAATGTCATATTAAGGTATTTTTAGAATTCAAACTTTTTTGAATTTTCAATTTTTTGGTTCAAATTACTCCTACGGCTATTTGAGAGTGTATTTCATGGAAGCCAGGGTTCAATGGCATAATGCGAAGAAATAAGAATGATTTTTTTCTGGAAGTGTCATGTGTGAAAAATTACCATTTTTTCACAGCCCCGCGGTGGTCAGAAAAGGCACTTTTTTGCACAATTTGTTTTTCTCTGAATATCGATTCTGATCACAGGTCGGTGCATCTGGGGTGGTTAATTTGAGTTTTTTGAGAATTTATGGTGAAAAAAATGATAAATTTTCCAGCACAATGACATATTAAGGAATTTTAGAATTCAAACTTTTTTGAATTTTGAATTTTTTGTTTTAAATCACTCCTACGGCTATTTGGGATTGTATTTCATGGCTCCCAGGGTTCAATGGCAAAACGCGAAGAAATAAGAATGATTTTTTTCTGGAGGTGTCATGCCCGCGGTGGTCAGAAAAGGCACCATTTTGCACAATTTTTTTTTCTCTGAATATCGATTCTGATCACAGGTCGGTGTATCTGGGGTGGTTTATTTGAGTTTTTTGAGCATTTATGATGAAAAAAATGATAAATTTTCCAGCACAATGACATATTAAGGAATTTTAAAATTCAAACTTTTTTGAATTTTGAATTTTTTGTTTTAAATCACTCCTATGGCTATTTGGGAGTGTATTTCATGGCTCCCAGGGTTCATTAGCAAAATGCGAAGAAATGAGAATGATTTTTTTCTGGAGGTGTCATATGTGAAAAATTACCATTTTTTCTCAGCCCCGCAGTGATCAGAAAAGGCACTTTTTTGCAACATTTTTTCACAGCCCCGCGGTGGTCAGAAAAGGCACTTTTTTGCACAATTTTTTTTTCTCCGAATATCGATTCTGATCACAGGTCGGTGCATCTGGGGTGGTTTATTTGAGTTTTTTGAGAATTTATGGTGAAAAAAATGATAAATTTTCCAACACAATGACATATTAAGGAATTTTAGAATTCAAACTTTTTTGAATTTTGAATTTTTTGTTTTCAATCACTCCTATGGCTATTTGGGAGTGTATTTCATGGCTCCCAGGGTTCATTGGCAAAATGCGAAGAAATGAGAATGATTTTTTTTCTGGAGGTGTCATGTGTGAAAAATTACCATTTTTTCTCAGCCCCCCGGTGGTCAGAAAAGGCTCTTTTTTGCACAATTTTATTTTCTCCGAATATCGATTGTGATCACAAGTCGGTGCATCTGGGTAGGTTTATTTGAGTTTTTTGAGAATGTATGGTGAAAAAAATGATAAATTTTCCAGCACAATGACATATTAAGGAATTTTAGAATTCAAACTTTTTTGAATTTTGAATTTTTTGTTTTGAATCACTCCTACGGCTATTTGGGAGTGTATTTCATGGATCCCAGGGTTCAATGGCAAAACGCGAAGAAATAAGAATTATTTTTTCCGGAGGTGTCATGTGTGAAAAATTACCATTTTTTCACAGCCCCGCCCGCGGTGGTCAGAAAAGGCACTTTTTTGCACAATTTTCTTTTCTCCGAATATCGATTCTGATCACAGGTCGGTGCATCTGGGGTGGTTTATTTGAGTTTTTTGAGAATTTATGGTGAAAAAAATGATAAATTTTCCAGCACAATGACATATTAAGGAATTTTAAAATTCAAACTTTTTTGAATTTTGAATTTTTTGTTTTAAATCACTCCTATGGCTATTTGGGAGTGTATTTCATGGCTCCCAGGGTTCATTGGCAAAATGCGAAGAAATGAGAATGATTTTTTTCTGGAGGTGTCATGTGTGAAAAATTACCATTTTTTCTCAGCCCCGCACTGATCAGAAAAGGCACTTTTTTGCACCATTTTTTCACAGCCCCGCGGTGATCAGAAAAGGCACTTTTTTGCACAATTTTTTTTTCTCCGAATACGATTCTGATCACAGGTCGGTGCATCTGGGGTGGTTTATTTGAGTTTTTTGAGAATTTATGGTGAAAAAAATGATAAATTTTCCAACACAATGACATATTAAGGAATTTTAGAATTCAAACTTTTTTGAATTTTGAATTTTTTGTTTTAAATCACTCCTATGGCTATTTGGGAGTGTATTTCATGGCTCCCAGGGTTCATTAGCAAAATGCGAAGAAATGAGAATGATTTTTTTCTGGAGGTGTCATGTGTGAAAAATTACCATTTTTTCTCAGCCCCGCGGTGGTCAGAAAAGGCACTTTTTTGCACAATTTTTTTTTCTCCGAATATCGATTGTGATCATAAGTCGGTGCATCTGGGGTGGTTTATTTGAGTTTTTTGAGAATGTATGGTGAAAAAAATGAAAAATTTTCCAGCACAATGACATATTAAGGAATTTTAGAATTCAAACTTTTTTGAATTTTGAATTTTTTGTTTTGAATCACTCCTACGGCTATTTGGGAGTGTATTTCATGGATCCCAGGGTTCAATGGCAAAACACGAAGAAATAAGAATTATTTTTTTCTAGAGGTGTCATGTGTGAAAAATTACCATTTTTTCACAGCCCCGCGGTGGTCAGAAAAGGCACTTTTTTGCACAATTTTTTTTTCTCCGAATATCGATTGTGATCATAATTCGGTGCATCTGGGGTGGTTTATTTTAGTTTTTTGAGAATTTATGGTGAAAAAAATGATAAATTTTCCAGCACAATGACATATTAAGGAATTTTAAAATTCAAACTTTTTTGAATTTTGAATTTTTTGTTTTAAATAACTCCTATGGCTATTTGGGAGTGTATTTCATGGCTCCCAGGGTTCACTGGCAAAATGCGAAGAAATATGAATTATTTTTTTCTAGAGGTGTCATGTGTGAAAAATTACCATTTTTTCACAGCCCCGCGGTGGTCAGAAAAGGCACTTTTTTGCACAATTTTTTTTTCTCCGAATATCGATTCTGATCACAGGTCGGTGCATCTGGGGTGGTTTATTTGAGTTTTTTGAGAATTTATGGTGTAAAAAATGATAAATTTTCCAGCACAATGACATATTAAGGAATTTTAAAATTCAAACTTTTTCGAATTTTGAATTTTTTGTTTTAAATCACTCCTATGGCTATTTGAGAGTGTATTTCATGGCTCCCAGGGTTCATTGGCAAAATGCGAAGAAATGAGAATGATTTTTTTCTGGAGGTGTCATGTGTGAAAAATTACCATTTTTTCTCAGCCCCGCAGTGATCAGAAAAAGCACTTTTTTGCACCATTTTTTCACAGCCCCGCGGTGGTCAGAAAAGGCACTTTTTTGCACAATTTTTTTTTCTCCGAATATCGATTCTGATCACAGGTCGGTGCATCTGGGGTGGTTTATTTGAGTTTTTTGAGAATTTATGGTGAAAAAAATGATAAATTTTCCAACACAATGACATATTAAGGAATTTTAGAATTTAAACTTTTTTAAATTTTGAATTTTTTGTTTTAAATCACTCCTATGGCCATTTGGGAGTGTATTTCATGGCTCCCAGGGTTCATTGGCAAAATGCGAAGAAATGAGAATGATTTTTTTCTGGAGGTGTCATGTGTGAAAAATTACCATTTTTTCTAAGCCCCGCGGTGGTCAGAAAAGGCTCTTTTTTGCACAATTTTATTTTCTCCGAATATCGATTGTGATCACAAGTCAGTGCATCTGGGTAGGTTTATTTGAGTTTTTTGAGAATGTATGGTGAAAAAAATGATAAATTTTCCAGCACAATGACATATTAAGGAATTTTAGAATTCAAACTTTTTTGAATTTTGAATTTTTTGTTTTGAATCACTCCTACGGCTATTTGGGAGTGTATTTCATGGATCCCAGGGTTCAATGGCAAAACGCGAAGAAATAAGAATGATTTTTTCTGGAGGTGTCATGTGTGAAAAATTACCATTTTTTCACAGCCCCGCCCGCGGTGGTCAGAAAAGGCACTTTTTTGCACAATTTTTTTTTCTCCGAATATCGATTCTGATCACAAGTTGGTGCATCTGGGGTGGTTTATTTGAGTTTTTTGAGAATGTATGGTGAAAAAAATGATATATTTTCCAGCACAATGACATATTAAGGAGTTTTAGAATTCAAACTTTTTTGAATTTTTTGGTTTAAATCCCTCCTATGGCTATTTGGGAGTGTATTTCATGGCTCCCAGGGTTCATTGGCAAAATGCGAAGAAATGAGAATGATTTTTTTCTGGAGGTGTCATGTGTGAAAAATTACCATTTTTTCTCAGCCCCGCGGTGGTCAGAAAAGGCACTTTTTTGCACAATTTTTTTTTCTCCGAATATCGATTGTGATCATAAGTCGGTGCATCTGGGGTGGTTTATTTGAGTTTTTTGAGAATGTATGGTGAAAAAAATGATAAATTTTCAAACACAATGACATATTAAGGAATTTTAGAATTTAAACTTTTTTAAATTTTGAATTTTTTGTTTTAAATCACTCCTATGGCTATTTGGGAGTGTATTTCATGGCTCCCAGGGTTCATTGGCAAAATGCGAAGAGATGAGAATGATTTTTTTCTGGAGGTGTCATGTGTGAAAAATTACCATTTTTTCTCAGCCCCGCGGTGGTCAGAAAAGGCTCTTTTTTGCACAATTTTATTTTCTCCGAATATCGATTGTGATCACAAGTCGGTGCATCTGGGTAGGTTTATTTGAGTTTTTTGAGAATGTATGGTGAAAAAAATGATAAATTTTCCAGCACAATGACATATTAAGGAATTTTAGAATTCAAACTTTTTTGAATTTTGAATTTTTTGTTTTGAATCACTCCTACGGCTATTTGGGAGTGTATTTCATGGATCCCAGGGTTCAATGGCAAAACGCGAAGAAATAAGAATTATTTTTTCTGGAGGTGTCATGTGTGAAAAATTACCATTTTTTCACAGCTCCGCCCGCGGTGGTCAGAAAAGGCACTTTTTTGCACAATTTTTTTTTCTCCGAATATCGATTCTGATCACAAGTTGGTGCATCTGGGGTGGTTTATTTGAGTTTTTTGAGAATGTATGGTGAAAAAAATGATATATTTTCCAGCACAATGACATATTAAGGAATTTTAGAATTCAAACTTTTTTGAATTTTTTGGTTTAAATCACTCCTATGGCTATTTGGGAGTGTATTTCATGGCTCCCAGGGTTCATTGGCAAAATGCGAAGAAATGAGAATGATTTTTTTCTGGAGGTGTCATGTGTGAAAAATTACCATTTTTTCTCAGCCCCGCGGTGGTCAGAAAAGGCACTTTTTTGCACAATTTTTTTTTCTCCGAATATCGATTGTGATCATAAGTCGGTGCATCTGGGGTGGTTTATTTGAGTTTTTTGAGAATGTATGGTGAAAAAAATGAAAAATTTTCCAGCACAATGACATATTAAGGAATTTTAGAATTCAAACTTTTTTGAATTTTGAATTTTTTGTTTTGAATCACTCCTACGGCTATTTGGGAGTGTATTTCATGGATCCCAGGGTTCAATGGCAAAACGCGAAGAAATAAGAATGATTTTTTCTGGAGGTGTCATGTGTGAAAAATTACCATTTTTTCACAGCCCCGCCCGCGGTGGTCAGAAAAGGCACTTTTTTGCACAATTTTTTTTTCTCCGAATATCGATTCTGATCACAAGTTGGTGCATCTGGGGTGGTTTATTTGAGTTTTTTGAGAATGTATGGTGAAAAAAATGATATATTTTCCAGCACAATGACATATTAAGGAGTTTTAGAATTCAAACTTTTTTGAATTTTTTGGTTTAAATCCCTCCTATGGCTATTTGGGAGTGTATTTCATGGCTCCCAGGGTTCATTGGCAAAATGCGAAGAAATGAGAATGATTTTTTTCTGGAGGTGTCATGTGTGAAAAATTACCATTTTTTCTCAGCCCCGCGGTGGTCAGAAAAGGCACTTTTTTGCACAATTTTTTTTTCTCCGAATATCGATTGTGATCATAAGTCGGTGCATCTGGGGTGGTTTATTTGAGTTTTTTGAGAATGTATGGTGAAAAAAATGATAAATTTTCAAACACAATGACATATTAAGGAATTTTAGAATTTAAACTTTTTTAAATTTTGAATTTTTTGTTTTAAATCACTCCTATGGCTATTTGGGAGTGTATTTCATGGCTCCCAGGGTTCATTGGCAAAATGCGAAGAGATGAGAATGATTTTTTTCTGGAGGTGTCATGTGTGAAAAATTACCATTTTTTCTCAGCCCCGCGGTGGTCAGAAAAGGCTCTTTTTTGCACAATTTTATTTTCTCCGAATATCGATTGTGATCACAAGTCGGTGCATCTGGGTAGGTTTATTTGAGTTTTTTGAGAATGTATGGTGAAAAAAATGATAAATTTTCCAGCACAATGACATATTAAGGAATTTTAGAATTCAAACTTTTTTGAATTTTGAATTTTTTGTTTTGAATCACTCCTACGGCTATTTGGGAGTGTATTTCATGGATCCCAGGGTTCAATGGCAAAACGCGAAGAAATAAGAATTATTTTTTCTGGAGGTGTCATGTGTGAAAAATTACCATTTTTTCACAGCTCCGCCCGCGGTGGTCAGAAAAGGCACTTTTTTGCACAATTTTTTTTTCTCCGAATATCGATTCTGATCACAAGTTGGTGCATCTGGGGTGGTTTATTTGAGTTTTTTGAGAATGTATGGTGAAAAAAATGATATATTTTCCAGCACAATGACATATTAAGGAATTTTAGAATTCAAACTTTTTTGAATTTTTTGGTTTAAATCACTCCTATGGCTATTTGGGAGTGTATTTCATGGCTCCCAGGGTTCATTGGCAAAATGCGAAGAAATGAGAATGATTTTTTTCTGGAGGTGTCATGTGTGAAAAATTACCATTTTTTCTCAGCCCCGCGGTGGTCAGAAAAGGCACTTTTTTGCACAATTTTTTTTTCTCCGAATATCGATTGTGATCATAAGTCGGTGCATCTGGGGTGGTTTATTTGAGTTTTTTGAGAATGTATGGTGAAAAAAATGAAAAATTTTCCAGCACAATGACATATTAAGGAATTTTAGAATTCAAACTTTTTTGAATTTTGAATTTTTTGTTTTGAATCACTCCTACGGCTATTTGGGAGTGTATTTCATGGATCCCAGGGTTCAATGGCAAAACACGAAGAAATAAGAATTATTTTTTTCTAGAGGTTTCATGTGTGAAAAATTACCATTTTTTCACAGCCCCGCGGTGGTCAGAAAAGGCACTTTTTTGCACAATTTTTTTTTCTCCGAATATCGATTGTGATCATAATTCGGTGCATCTGGGGTGGTTTATTTTAGTTTTTTGAGAATTTATGGTGAAAAAAATGATAAATTTTCCAGCACAATGACATATTAAGGAATTTTAAAATTCAAACTTTTTTGAATTTTGAATTTTTTGTTTTAAATCACTCCTATGGCTATTTGGGAGTGTATTTCATGGCTCCCAGGGTTCACTGGCAAAATGCGAAGAAATATGAATTATTTTTTTCTAGAGGTGTCATGTGTGAAAAATTACCATTTTTTCACAGCCCTGCGGTGGTCAGAAAAGGCACTTTTTTGCACAATTTTTTTTCTCCGAATATCGATTCTGATCACAGGTCGGTGCATCTGGGGTGGTTTATTTGAGTTTTTTGAGAATTTATGGTGAAAAAAATGATAAATTTTCCAGCACAATGACATATTAAGGAATTTTAAAATTCAAACTTTTTTGAATTTTGAATTTTTTGTTTTAAATCACTCCTATGGCTATTTGAGAGTGTATTTCATGGCTCCCAGGGTTCATTGGCAAAATGCGAAGAAATGAGAATGATTTTTTTCTGGAGGTGTCATGTGTGAAAAATTACCATTTTTTCTCAGCCCCGCAGTGATCAGAAAAGGCACTTTTTTGCACCATTTTTTCACAGCCCCGCGGTGGTCAGAAAAGGCACTTTTTTGCACAATTTTTTTTTCTCCGAATATCGATTCTGATCACAGGTCGGTGCATCTGGGGTGGTTTATTTGAGTTTTTTGAGAATTTATGGTGAAAAAAATGATAAATTTTCCAACACAATGACATATTAAGGAATTTTAGAATTTAAACTTTTTTAAATTTTGAATTTTTTGTTTTAAATCACTCCTATGGCTATTTGGGAGTGTATTTCATGGCTCCCAGGGTTCATTGGCAAAATGCGAAGAAATGAGAATGATTTTTTTCTGGAGGTGTCATGTGTGAAAAATTACCATTTTTTCTCAGCCCCGCGGTGGTCAGAAAAGGCTCTTTTTTGCACAATTTTATTTTCTCCGAATATCGATTGTGATCACAAGTCAGTGCATCTGGGTAGGTTTATTTGAGTTTTTTGAGAATGTATGGTGAAAAAAATGATAAATTTTCCAGCACAATGACATATTAAGGAATTTTAGAATTCAAACTTTTTTGAATTTTGAATTTTTTGTTTTGAATCACTCCTACGGCTATTTGGGAGTGTATTTCATGGATCCCAGGGTTCAATGGCAAAACGCGAAGAAATAAGAATGATTTTTTCTGGAGGTGTCATGTGTGAAAAATTACCATTTTTTCACAGCCCCGCCCGCGGTGGTCAGAAAAGGCACTTTTTTGCACAATTTTTTTTTCTCCGAATATCGATTCTGATCACAAGTTGGTGCATCTGGGGTGGTTTATTTGAGTTTTTTGAGAATGTATGGTGAAAAAAATGATATATTTTCCAGCACAATGACATATTGAGGAGTTTTAGAATTCAAACTTTTTTGAATTTTTTGGTTTAAATCACTCCTATGGCTATTTGGGAGTGTATTTCATGGCTCCCAGGGTTCATTGGCAAAATGCGAAGAAATGAGAATGATTTTTTTCTGGAGGTGTCATGTGTGAAAAATTACCATTTTTTCTCAGCCCCGCGGTGGTCAGAAAAGGCACTTTTTTGCACAATTTTTTTTTCTCCGAATATCGATTGTGATCATAAGTCGGTGCATCTGGGGTGGTTTATTTGAGTTTTTTGAGAATGTATGGTGAAAAAAATGATAAATTTTCAAACACAATGACATATTAAGGAATTTTAGAATTTAAACTTTTTTAAATTTTGAATTTTTTGTTTTAAATCACTCCTATGGCTATTTGGGAGTGTATTTCATGGCTCCCAGGGTTCATTGGCAAAATGCGAAGAGATGAGAATGATTTTTTTCTGGAGGTGTCATGTGTGAAAAATTACCATTTTTTCTCAGCCCCGCGGTGGTCAGAAAAGGCTCTTTTTTGCACAATTTTATTTTCTCCGAATATCGATTGTGATCACAAGTCGGTGCATCTGGGTAGGTTTATTTGAGTTTTTTGAGAATGTATGGTGAAAAAAATGATAAATTTTCCAGCACAATGACATATTAAGGAATTTTAGAATTCAAACTTTTTTGAATTTTGAATTTTTTGTTTTGAATCACTCCTACGGCTATTTGGGAGTGTATTTCATGGATCCCAGGGTTCAATGGCAAAACGCGAAGAAATAAGAATTATTTTTTCTGGAGGTGTCATGTGTGAAAAATTACCATTTTTTCACAGCTCCGCCCGCGGTGGTCAGAAAAGGCACTTTTTTGCACAATTTTTTTTTCTCCGAATATCGATTCTGATCACAAGTTGGTGCATCTGGGGTGGTTTATTTGAGTTTTTTGAGAATGTATGGTGAAAAAAATGATATATTTTCCAGCACAATGACATATTAAGGAATTTTAGAATTCAAACTTTTTTGAATTTTTTGGTTTAAATCACTCCTATGGCTATTTGGGAGTGTATTTCATGGCTCCCAGGGTTCATTGGCAAAATGCGAAGAAATGAGAATGATTTTTTTCTGGAGGTGTCATGTGTGAAAAATTACCATTTTTTCTCAGCCCCGCGGTGGTCAGAAAAGGCACTTTTTTGCACAATTTTTTTTTCTCCGAATATCGATTGTGATCAAAGGTCGGTGCATCTGGGGTGGTTTATTTGAGTTTTTTGAGAATGTATGGTGAAAAAAATGATAAATTTTCCAGCACAATGACATATTAAGGAATTTTAGAATTCAAACTTTTTTGAATTTTGAATTTTTTGTTTTGAATCACTCCTACAGCTATTTGGGAGTGTATTTCATGGATCCCAGGGTTCAATGTCAAAACGTGAAGAAATAAGAATTATTTTTTCTGGAGGTGTCATGTGTGAAAAATTACCATTTTTTCACAGCCCCGCGGTGGTCAGAAAAGGCTCTTTTTTGCACAATTTTTTTTTCTCCGAATATCGATTCTGATCACAGGTCGATGCATCTGGGGTGGTTTATTCGAGTTTTTTGAGAATTTATGGTGAAAAAAATGATAAATTTTCCAGCACAATGACATATTAAGGAATTTTAGAATTCAAACTTTTTTGAATTTTGAATTTTTTGGTTTAAATCACTCCTATGGCTATTTGGGAGTGTATTTCATGGCTCCCAGGGTTCATTGGCAAAATGCGAAGAAATGAGAATGATTTTTTTCTAGAGGTGTCATGTGTGAAAAATTACCATTTTTTCACAGCCCCGCGGTGGTCAGAAAAGGCACTTTTTTGCACAATTTTTTTTTCTCCGAATATCGATTGTGATCACAAGTCTGTGCTTCTGGGGTGGTTTATTTGAGTTTTTTGAGAATGTATGGTGAAAAAAATGATAAATTTTCCAGCACAATGACATATTCAGGATTTTTAGAATTCAAACTTTTTTGAATTTTGAATTTTTTGTTTTGAATCACTCCTACGGCTATTTGCGAGTGTATTTCATGGATCCCAGGGTTCAATGGCAAAACGCGAAGAAATAAGAATTATTTTTTCTGGAGGTGTCATGTGTGAAAAATTACCATTTTTTCACAGCCCCGCGGTGGTGAGAAAAGGCACTTTTTTGCACAATTTTTTTTTCTCCGAATATCGATTCTGATCACAAGTCGGTGCATCTGGGGTGGTTTATTTGATTTTTTTGAGAATGTATGGTGAAAAAAATGATATATTTTCCAGCACAATGACATATTAAGGAATTTTAGAATTCAAACTTTTTTGAATTTTGAATTTTTTGGTTTAAATCACTCCTATGGCTATTTGGGAGTGTATTTCATGGCTCCCAGGGTTCATTGGCAAAATGCGAAGAAATGAGAATGATTTTTTTCTGGAGGTGTCATGTGTGAAAAATTACCATTTTTTCACAGCCCCGCGGTGGTCAGAAAAGGCACTTTTTTGCACAATTTTTTTTTCTCCGAATATCGATTCTGATAACAGGTCGGTGCATCTGGGGTGGTTTATTTGAGTTTTTTGAGAATTTATGGTGAAAAAAATGATAAATTTTCCAGCACAATGACATATTAAGGAATTTTAAAATTCAAACTTTTTTGAATTTTGAATTTTTTGTTTTAAATCACTCCTATGGCTATTTGGGAGTGTATTTCATGGCTCCCAGGGTTCATTGGCAAAATGCAAAGAAGTGAGAATGATTTTTTTCTGGAGGTGTCATGTGTGAAAAATTACCATTTTTTCACAGCCCCGCGGTGGTGAGAAAAGGCACTTTTTTGCACAATTTTTTTTTCTCCGAATATCGATTCTGATCACAAGTCGGTGCATCTGGGGTGGTTTATTTGAGTTTTTTGAGAATGTATGGTGAAAAAAATGATATATTTTCCAGCACAATGACATATTAAGGAATTTTAGAATTCAAACTTTTTTGAATTTTTTGGTTTAAATCACTCCTATGGCTATTTGGGAGTGTATTTCATGGCTCCCAGGGTTCATTGGCAAAATGCGAAGAAATGAGAATGATTTTTTTCTGGAGGTGTCATGTGTGAAAAATTACCATTTTTTTCTCTGCCCCGCGGTGGTCAAAAAAGGCACTTTTTTGCACATTTTTTTTTCTCCGAATATCGATTGTGATCACAGGTCGGTGCATCTGGGGTGGTTTATTTGAGTTTTTTAAGAATTTATGGTGAAAAAATGATAAATTTTCCAGCACAATGACATATTAAGGAATTTTAAAATTCAAACTTTTTTGAATTTTGACTTTTTTGTTTTAAATCACTCCTATGGCTATTTGGGAGTGTATTTCATGGCTCCCAGGGTTCATTGGCAAAATGCGAAGAAATGAGAATGATTTTTTTCTGGAGGTGTCATGTGTGAAAAATTACCATTTTTTCTCAGCCCCGTGGTGGTCAGAAAAGGCACTTTTTTGCACAATTTTTTTTTCTCCGAATATCGATTGTGATCACAAGTCGGTGCATCTGGGTAGGTTTATTTGAGTTTTTTGAGAATGTATTGTGAGAAAAATGATAAATTTTCCAGCACAATGACATATTAAGGAATTTTAGAATTCAAACTTTTTTGAATTTTGAATTTTTTGTTTTGGATCACTCCTACGGCGATTTGGGAGTGTATTTCATGGATCCCAGGGTTCAATGGCAAAACGCGAAGAAATAGGAGTTATTTTTTCTGGAGGTGTCATGTGTGAAAAATTACCATTTTTTCACAGCCCCGCGGTGGTCAGAAAAGGCACTTTTTGCACAATTTTTTTTTCTCCGAATATCGATTCTGATCACAGGTCGGTGCATCTGGGGTGGTTTATTTGAGTTTTTTGAGAATTTATGGTGAAAAAAATGATAAATTTTCCAGCACAATGACATATTAAGGAATTTTAGAATTCAAACTTTTTTGAATTTTGAATTTTTTGGTTTAAATCACTCCTATGGCTATTTGGGAGTGTATTTCATGGCTCCCAGGGTTCATTGGCAAAATGCGAAGAAATGAGAATGATTTTTTTCTAGAGGTGTCATGTGTGAAAAATTACCATTTTTTCACAGCCCCGCGGTGGTCAGAAAAGGCACTTTTTTGCACAATTTTTTTTTCTCCGAATATCGATTCTGATCACAGGTCGGTGCATCATCTGGGGTGGTTTATTTGAGTTTTTTGAGAATTTATGGTGAAAAAAATGATAAATTTTCCAGCACAATGACATATTAAGGAATTTTAAAATTCAAACTTTTTTGAATTTTGAATTTTTTGTTTTAAATCACTCCTATGGCTATTTGGGAGTGTATTTCATGGCTCCCAGGGTTCATTGGCAAAATGCAAAGAAGTGAGAATGATTTTTTTCTGGAGGTGTCATGTGTGAAAAATTACCATTTTTTCACAGCCCCGCGGTGGTGAGAAAAGGCACTTTTTTGCACAATTTTTTTTTCTCCGAATATCGATTCTGATCACAAGTCGGTGCATCTGGGGTGGTTTATTTGAGTTTTTTGAGAATGTATGGTGAAAAAAATGATATATTTTCCAGCACAATGACATATTAAGGAATTTTAGAATTCAAACTTTTCTGAATTTTTTGGCTTAAATCACTCCTATGGCTATTTGGGAGTGTATTTCATGGCTCCCAGGGTTCATTGGCAAAATGCGAAGAAATGAGAATGATTTTTTTCTGGAGGTGTCATGTGTGAAAAATTACCATTTTTTCTCAGCCCCGCGGTGGTCAGAAAAGACACTTTTTTGCACAATTTTTTTTTCTCCGAATATCGATTGTGATCATAAGTCGGTGCATCTGGGGCAGTTTATTTGAGTTTTTTGAGAATGTATGGTGAAAAAAATGATAAATTTTCCAGCGCAATGACATATTAAGGAATTTAAGAATTCGAACTTTTTTGAATTTTGAATTTTTTGGTTTAAATCACTCCTATGGCTATTTGGGAGTGTATTTCATGGCTCCCAGGGTTCATTGGCAAAATGCGAAGAAATAAGAATTATTTTTTTCTAGAGGTGTCATGTGTGAAAAATTAACATTTTTTCACAGCCCCGCGGTGGTCAGAAAAGGCACTTTTTTTGCACAATTTTTTTTCTCCGAATATCGATTCTGATCACAGGTCGGTGCATCTGGGGTGGTTTATTTGAGTTTTTTAAGAATTTATGGTGAAAAAAATGATAAATTTTCCAGCACAATGACATATTAAGGAATTTTAAAATTCAAACTTTTTTGAATTTTGAATTTTTTGTTTTAAATCACTCCTATGGCTATTTGGGAGTGTATTTCATGGCTCCCAGGGTTCATTGGCAAAATGCGAAGAAATGAGAATGATTTTTTTCTGGAGGTGTCATGTGTGAAAAATTAACATTTTTTCTCAGCCCCGTGGTGGTCAGAAAAGGCACTTTTTTGCACAATTTTTTTTTCTCCGAATATCGATTGTGATCACAAGTCGGTGCATCTGGGTAGGTTTATTTGAGTTTTTTGAGAATGTATTGTGAGAAAAATGATAAATTTTCCAGCACAATGACATATTAAGGAATTTTAGAATTCAAACTTTTTTGAATTTTGAATTTTTTGTTTTGGATCACTCCTACGGCTATTTGGGAGTGTATTTCATGGATCCCAGGGTTCAATGGCAAAATGCGAAGAAATAAGAATTATTTTTTCTGGAGGTGTCATGTGTGAAAAATTACCATTTTTTCACAGCCCCTCGGTGGTCAGAGAAGGCACTTTCTTGCACAATTTTTTTTTCTCCGAATATCGATTCTGATCACAGGTCGGTGCATCTGGGGTGGTTTATTTGAGTTTTTTGAGAATTTATGGTGAAAAAAATGATAAATTTTCCAGCACAATGACATATTAAGGAATTTTAGAATTCAAACTTTTTTGAATTTTGAATTTTTTGTTCTAAATCACTCCTATGGCTATTTGGGAGTGTATTTCATGGCTCCCAGGGTTCACTGGCAAAATGCGAAGAAATATGAATTATTTTTTTCTAGAGGTGTCATGTGTGAAAAATTACCATTTTTTCACAGCCCCGCGGTGGTCAGAAAAGGCACTTTTTTGCACAATTTTTTTTTCTCCGAATATCGATTCTGATCACAGGTCGGTGCATCTGGGGTGGTTTATTTGAGTTTTTTGAGAATTTATGGTGAAAAAAATGATAAATTTTCCAGCACAATGACATATTAAGGAATTTTAAAATTCAAACTTTTTTGAATTTTGAATTTTTTGTTTTAAATCACTCCTATGGCTATTTGAGAGTGTATTTCATGGCTCCCAGGGTTCATTGGCAAAATGCGAAGAAATGAGAATGATTTTTTTCTGGAGGTGTCATGTGTGAAAAATTACCATTTTTTCTCAGCCCCGTGGTGGTCAGAAAATACTTTTTTGCACAATTTTTTTTTCTCCGAATATCGATTGTGATCATAAGTCGGTGCATCTGGGGTGGTTTATTTGAGTTTTTTGAGAATGTATGGTGAAAAAAATGATATATTTTCCAGCACAATGACATATTAAGGAATTTTAGAATTCAAACTTTTTTGAATTTTGAATTTTTTGGTTTAAATCACTCCTATGGCTATTTGGGAGTGTATTTCATGGCTCCCAGGGTTCATTGGCAAAATGCGAAGAAATGAGAATGATTTTTTTCTAGAGGTGTCACGTGTGAAAAATTACCATTTTTTCTCAGCCCCGCGGTGGTCAGAAAAGGCACTTTTTTGCACAATTTTTTTTTCTCCGAATATCGATTCTGATCACAAGTCGGTGCATCTCGGGTGGTTTATTTGAGTTTTTTGAGAATGTATGGTGAGAAAAATGATATATTTTCCAGCACAATGACATATTAAGGAATTTTAGAATTCAAACTTTTTTGAATTTTGAATTTTTTGGTTTAAATCACTCCTATGGCTATTTGGGAGTGTATTTCATGGCTCCTAGGGTTCATTGGCAAAATGCGAAGAAATGAGAATGATTTTTTTCTAGAGGTGTCATGTGTGAAAAATTACCATTTTTTCACAGCCCCGCGGTGGTCAGAAAAGGCTCTTTTTTGCACAATTTTTTTTTCTTCGAATATCGATTCTGATCACAGGTCGGTGCATCTGGGGTGGTTTATTTGAGTTTTTTGAGAATTTATGATGAAAAAAATGATAAATTTTCCAGCACAATGACATATTAAGGAATTTTAGAATTCAAACTTTTTTGAATTTTGAATTTTTTGTTCTAAATCACTCCTATGGCTATTTGGGAGTGTATTTCATGGCTCCCAGGGTTCATTGGCAAAATTCGGAGAAATGAGAATGATTTTTTTCTGGAGGTGTCATGTGTGAAAAATTACCATTTTTTCTCAGCCGGTGGTCAGAAAAGGCACTTTTTTGCACAATTTTTTTTTCTCCGAATATCGATTGTGATCATAAGTCGGTGCATCTGGGGTGGTTTATTTGAGTTTTTTGAGAATGTATGGTGGAAAAAATGATAAATTTTCCAGCACAATGACATATTGAGGAATTTTAGAATTCAGACTTTTTTGAATTTTGAATTTTTTGGTTTAAATCACTCCTATGGCTATTTGGGAGTGTATTTCATGGCTCCCAGGGTTCATTGGCAAAATGCGAAGAAATGAGAATGATTTTTTTGTGGAGGTGTCATGTGTGAAAAATTACCATTTTTTTCTCTGCCCTGCGGTGGTCAAAAAAGGCACTTTTTTGCACAATTTTTTTTTCTCCGAATATCGATTGTGATCATAAGTCGGTGCATCTGGGGTGGTTTATTTGAGTTTTTTGAAAATGTATGGTGGAAAAAATGATAAATTTTCCAGCACAATGACATATTAAGGAATTTTAGAATTCAGACTTTTTTGAATTTTGAATTTTTTGGTTTAAATCACTCCTATGGCTATTTGGGAGTGTATTTCATGGCTCCCAGGGTTCATTGGCAAAATGCGAAGAAATGAGAATGATTTTTTTCTAGAGGTGTCATGTGTGAAAAATTACCATTTTTTCACAGCCCCGCGGTCGTCAGAAAAGGCACTTTTTTGCACAATTTTTTTTTTTCTCCGAATATCGATTCTGATCACAGGTCGGTGCATCTGGTGTGGTTTATTTGAGTTTTTTGAGAATTTATGGTGAAAAAAATGATAAATTTTCCAGCGCAATGACATATTAAGGAATTTTAGAATTCAAACTTTTTTGAATTTTGAATTTTTTGTTTTGGATCACTCCTACGGCTATTTGGGAGTGTATTTCATGGATCCCAGGGTTCAATGGCAAAACGCGAAGAAATAAGAATTATTTTTTCTGGAGGTGTCATGTGTGAAAAATTACCATTTTTTCACAGCCCCGCGGTGGTCAGAAAAGGCACTTTTTTGCACAATTTTTTTTCTCCGAATATCGATTCTGATCACAAGTCGGTGCATCTGGGGTGGTTTATTTGAGTTTTTTGAGAATGTATGGTGAAAAAAATGATATATTTTCCAGCACAATGACATATTAAGGAATTTTAGAATTCAAACTTTTTTGAATTTTGAATTTTTTGGTTTAAATCACTCCTATGGCTATTTGGGAGTGTATTTCATGGCTCCCAGGGTTCATTGGCAAAATGCGAAGAAATGAGAATGATTTTTTTCTAGAGGTGTCATGTGTGAAAAATTACCATTTTTTCACAGCCCCGCGGTGGTCAGAAAAGGCACTTTTTTGCACAATTTTTTTTTTCTCCGAATATCGATTCTGATCACAGGTCGGTGCATCTGGGGTGGTTTATTTGAGTTTTTTGAGAATTTATGGTGAAAAAAATGATAAATTTTCCAGCACAATGACATATTAAGGAATTTTAGAATTCAAACTTTTTTGAATTTTGAATTTTTCGGTTTAAATCACTCCTATGGCTATTTGGGAGTGTATTTCATGGCTCCCAGAGTTCATTGGCAAAATGCGAAGAAATGAGAATGATTTTTTTCTAGATGTGTCATGTGTGAAAAATTACCATTTTTTCACAGCCCCGCGGTGGTCAGAAAAGGCACTTTTTTGCACAATTTTTTTTTCTCCGAATATCAATTCTGATCACAGGTCGGTGCATCTGGTGTGGTTTATTTGAGTTTTTTGAGAATTTATGGTGAAAAAAATGATAAATTTTCCAGCACAATGACATATTAAGGAACTTTAGAATTCAAACTTTTTTGAATTTTGAATTTTTTGGTTTAAATCACTCCTATGGCTATTTGGGAGTGTATTTCATGGCTCCCAGGGTTCATTGGCAAAATGCGAAGAAATGAGAATGATTTTTTTCTGGAGGTGGCATGTGTGAAAAATTACCATTTTTTTCTCTGCCCCGCGGTGGTCAAAAAAGGCACTTTTTTGCACAATTTTTTTTCTCCGAATATCGATTGTGATCATAAGTCGGTGCATCTGGGGTGGTTTATTTGAGTTTTTTGAGAATGTATGGTGGAAAAAATGATAAATTTTCCAGCACAATGACATATTAAGGAATTTTAGAATTCAGACTTTTTTGAATTTTGAATTTTTTGGTTTAAATCACTCCTATGGCTATTTGGGAGTGTATTTCATGGCTCCCAGGGTTCATTGGCAAAATGCGAAGAAATGAGAATGATTTTTTTCTAGAGGTGTCATGTGTGAAAAATTACCATTTTTTCACAGCCCCGCGGTCGTCAGAAAAGGCACTTTTTTGCACAATTTTTTTTTCTCCGAATATCGATTCTGATCACAGGTCGGTGCATCTGGTGTGGTTTATTTGAGTTTTTTGAGAATGTATGGTGAAAAAAATGATATATTTTCCAGCACAATGACATATTAAGGAATTTTAGAATTCAAACTTTTTTGAATTTTTTGGTTTAAATCACTCCTATGGCTATTTGGGAGTGTATTTCATGGCTCCCAGGGTTCATTGGCAAAATACGAAGAAATGAGAATGATTTTTTTCTGGAGGTGTCATGTGTGAAAAATTACCTTTTTTTCTCAGCCCCGCGGTGGTCAGAAAAGGCACTTTTTTGCACAATTTTTTTTTCTCCGAATATCGATTGTGATCATAAGTCGGTGCATCTGGGGTGGTTTATTTGAGTTTTTTGAGAATTTATGATGAAAAAAATGATAAATTTTCCAGCACAATGACATATTAAGGAATTTTAGAATTCAGACTTTTTTGAATTTTGAATTTTTTGGTTTAAATCACTCCTATGGCTATTTGGGAGTGTATTTCATGGCTCCCAGGGTTCATTGGCAAAATGCGAAGAAATAAGAATTATTTTTTTCTAGAGGTGTCATTTGTGAAAAATTACCATTTTTTCACAGCCCCGCGGTGGTCAGAAAAGGCACTTTTTTGCACAATTGTTTTTTCTCCGAATATCGATTCTGATCACAGGTCGGTGCATCTGGGGTGGTTTATTTGAGTTTTTTGAGAATTTATGGTGAAAAAAATGATAAATTTTCCAGCACAATGACATTTTAAGGAATTTTAGAATTCAAACTTTTTTGAATTTTGAATTTTTTGGTTTAAATCACTCCTATGGTTATTTGGGAGTGTATTTCATGGCTCCCAGGGTTCATTGGCAAAATGCGAAGAAATGAGAATGATTTTTTTCTAGAGGTGTCATGTGTGAAAAATCACCATTTTTTCACAGCCCCGCGGTGGTCAGAAAAGGCACTATTTTGCACAATTTTTTTTTTCCGAATATCGATTGTGATCATAAGTCGGTGCATCTGGGGTGGTTTATTCGAGTTTTTTGAGAATTTATGGTGAAAAAAATGATAAATTTTCCAGCACAATGACATATTAAGGAATTTTAGAATTCAAACTTTTTTGAATTTTGAAGTTTTTGGTTTAAATCACTCCTATGGCTATTTGGGAGTGTATTTCATGGCTCCCAGGGTTCATTGGCAAAATGCGAAGAAATGAGAATGATTTTTTTCTGGAGGTGTCATGTGTGAAAAATTACCATTTTTTCTCAGCCCCGCGGTGGTCAGAAAAGGCACTTTTTTGCACAATTTTTTTTTCTCCGAATATCGATTGTGATCACAAGTCGGTGCATCTGGGTAAGTTCATTTGAGTTTTTTGAGAATGTATGGTGAAAAAAATGATAAATTTTCCAGCACAATGACATATGAAGGAATTTTAGAATTCAAACTTTTTTGAATTTTGAATTTTTTGTTTTGAATCACTCCTACGGCTATTTGGGAGTGTATTTCATGGATCCCAGGGTTCAATGGCAAAACGCGAAGAAATAAGAATTATTTTTTCTGGAGGTGTCATGTGTGAAAAATTACCATTTTTTCACAGCCCCGCGGTGGTCAGAAAAGGCACTTTTTTGCACAATTTTTTTTTCTCCGAATATCGATTCTGATCACAAGTCGGTGCATCTGGGGTGGTTTATTTGAGTTTTTTGAGAATGTATGGTGAAAAAAATGATATATTTTCCAGCACAATGACATATTAAGGAATTTTAGAATTCAAACTTTTTTGAATTTTGAATTTTTTGGTTTAAATCACTCCTATGGCTATTTGGGAGTGTATTTCATGGCTCCCAGGGTTCATTGGCAAAATGCGAAGAAATAAGAATGATTTTTTTCTAGAGGTGTCATGTGTGAAAAATTACCATTTTTTCACAGCCCCGCGGTGGTCAGAAAAGGCACTTTTTTGCACAATTTTTTTTTCTCCGAATATCGATTCTGATCACAGGTCCCTGCATCTGGGGTGGTTTATTTGAGTTTTTTGAGAATTTATGATGAAAAAAATGATAAATTTTCCAGCACAATGACATATTAAGGAATTTTAGAATTCAAACTTTTTTGAATTTTGAATTTTTTGTTCTAAATCACTCTTATGGCTATTTGGGAGTGTATTTCATGGCTCCCAGGGTTCATTGGCAAAATGCGAAGAAATGAAAATGATTTTTTTCTGGAGGTGTCATGTGTGAAAAATTACCATTTTTTCTCAGCCCCCCGGTGGTCAGAAAAGGCACTTTTTTGCACAATTTTTTTTTCTCCGAATATCGATTGTGATCATAAGTCGTTGCATCTGGGGTGGTTTATTTGAGTTTTTTGAGAATGTATTGTGAAAAAAATGATAAATTTTCCAGCACAATGACATATTAAGGAATTTTAGAATTCAAACTTTTTTGAATTTTGAATTTTTTGGTTTAAATCACTCCTATGGCTATTTGGGAGTGTATTTCATGGCTCCCAGGGTTCATTGGCAAAATGCGAAGAAATAATAATTATTTTTTTCTAGAGGTGTCATGTGTGAAAAATTACCATTTTTTCACAGCCCCGCGGTGGTCAGAAAAGGCACTATTTTGCACAATTTTTTTTTCTCTAAATATGGATTTGTGATCACAGGTCGGTGCATCTGGAGTGGTTTATTTGAGTTTTTTGAGAATGTATGGTGAAAAAAATGATAAATTTTCCAGCACAATGACAAATTAAGGTATTTTTAGAATTCAAACTTTTTTTAATTTTGAATTTTTTGTTTTCAATCACTCCTACGGCTATTTGGGAGTGTATTTCATAGATCCCAGGGTTCAATGGCAAAACGCGAAGAAATAAGAATGTTTTTTTCTGGAGGTGTCATGTGTGAAAAATTACCATTTTTTCACAGCCCCGCGGTGGTCAGAAAAGGCACTTTTTTGCACAATTTTTTTCTCTGAATATCGATTGTGATCACAGGTCGGTGCATCTGGGGTGGTTTATTTGAGTTTTTTGAGAATTTATGGTGAAAAAAATGATAAATTTTCCAGCACAATGACATATTAAGGAATTTTAAAATTCAAACTTTTTTGAATTTTAAATATTTTGGCTCAAATCACTCCTACGGCTATTTGGGAGTGTATTTCATGAATCCCAGGGTTCAATGGCAAAACGCGAAGAAATAAGAATGTTTTTTTCTGGAGGTGTCATGTGTGAAAAATTATCATTTTTTCACAGCCCCACGGTGGTCAGAAAAGGCACTTTTTTGCACAATTTTTTTTTCTCCGAATATCGATTCTGATCACAAGTCGGTGCATCTGAGGTGGTTTATTTGAGTTTTTTGAGAATGTATGGTGAAAAAAATGATATATTTTCCAGCACAATGACATATTAAGGAATTTTAGAATTCAAACTTTTTTGAATTTTGAATTTTTTGGTTTAAATCACTCCTATGGCTATTTGGGAGTGTATTTCATGGCTCCCAGGGTTCATTGGCAAAATGCGAAGAAATGAGAATGATTTTTTTCTGGAGGTGTCATGTGTGAAAAATTACCATTTTTTCTCAGCCCCGCGGTGGTCAGAAAAGGCACTTTTTTGCACAATTTTTTTTTCTCCGAATATCGATTGTGATCACAAGTCGGTGCATCTGGGTAAGTTCATTTGAGTTTTTTGAGAATGTATGGTGAAAAAAATGATAAATTTTCCAGCACAATGACATATGAAGGAATTTTAGAATTCAAACTTTTTTGAATTTTGAATTTTTTGTTTTGAATCACTCCTACGGCTATTTGGGAGTGTATTTCATGGATCCCAGGGTTCAATGGCAAAACGCGAAGAAATAAGAATTATTTTTTCTGGAGGTGTCATGTGTGAAAAATTACCATTTTTTCACAGCCCCGCGGTGGTCAGAAAAGGCACTTTTTTGCACAATTTTTTTTTCTCCGAATATCGATTCTGATCACAAGTCGGTGCATCTGGGGTGGTTTATTTGAGTTTTTTGAGAATGTATGGTGAAAAAAATGATATATTTTCCAGCACAATGACATATTAAGGAATTTTAGAATTCAAACTTTTTTGAATTTTGAATTTTTTGGTTTAAATCACTCCTATGGCTATTTGGGAGTGTATTTCATGGCTCCCAGGGTTCATTGGCAAAATGCGAAGAAATAAGAATGAATTTTTTTCTAGAGGTGTCATGTGTGAAAAATTACCATTTTTTCACAGCCCCGCGGTGGTCAGAAAAGGCACTTTTTTGCACAATTTTTTTTTCTCCGAATATCGATTCTGATCACAGGTCCCTGCATCTGGGGTGGTTTATTTGAGTTTTTTGAGAATTTATGATGAAAAAAATGATAAATTTTCCAGCACAATGACATATTAAGGAATTTTAGAATTCAAACTTTTTTGAATTTTGAATTTTTTGTTCTAAATCACTCTTATGGCTATTTGGGAGTGTATTTCATGGCTCCCAGGGTTCATTGGCAAAATGCGAAGAAATGAAAATGATTTTTTTCTGGAGGTGTCATGTGTGAAAAATTACCATTTTTTCTCAGCCCCCCGGTGGTCAGAAAAGGCACTTTTTTGCACAATTTTTTTTTCTCCGAATATCGATTGTGATCATAAGTCGTTGCATCTGGGGTGGTTTATTTGAGTTTTTTGAGAATGTATTGTGAAAAAAATGATAAATTTTCCAGCACAATGACATATTAAGGAATTTTAGAATTCAAACTTTTTTGAATTTTGAATTTTTTGGTTTAAATCACTCCTATGGCTATTTGGGAGTGTATTTCATGGCTCCCAGGGTTCATTGGCAAAATGCGAAGAAATAATAATTATTTTTTTCTAGAGGTGTCATGTGTGAAAAATTACCATTTTTTCACAGCCCCGCGGTGGTCAGAAAAGGCACTATTTTGCACAATTTTTTTTTCTCTAAATATGGATTTGTGATCACAGGTCGGTGCATCTGGAGTGGTTTATTTGAGTTTTTTGAGAATGTATGGTGAAAAAAATGATAAATTTTCCAGCACAATGACAAATTAAGGTATTTTTAGAATTCAAACTTTTTTTAATTTTGAATTTTTTGTTTTCAATCACTCCTACGGCTATTTGGGAGTGTATTTCATAGATCCCAGGGTTCAATGGCAAAACGCGAAGAAATAAGAATGTTTTTTTCTGGAGGTGTCATGTGTGAAAAATTACCATTTTTTCACAGCCCCGCGGTGGTCAGAAAAGGCACTTTTTTGCAAAATTTTTTTCTCTGAATATCGATTGTGATCACAGGTCGGTGCATCTGGGGTGGTTTATTTGAGTTTTTTGAGAATTTATGGTGAAAAAAATGATAAATTTTCCAGCACAATGACATATTAAGGAATTTTAAAATTCAAACTTTTTTGAATTTTAAATATTTTGGCTCAAATCACTCCTACGGCTATTTGGGAGTGTATTTCATGAATCCCAGGGTTCAATGGCAAAACGCGAAGAAATAAGAATGTTTTTTTCTGGAGGTGTCATGTGTGAAAAATTATCATTTTTTCACAGCCCCACGGTGGTCAGAAAAGGCACTTTTTTGCACAATTTTTTTTTCTCCGAATATCGATTCTGATCACAAGTCGGTGCATCTGAGGTGGTTTATTTGAGTTTTTTGAGAATGTATGGTGAAAAAAATGATATATTTTCCAGCACAATGACATATTAAGGAATTTTAGAATTCAAACTTTTTTGAATTTTGAATTTTTTGGTTTAAATCACTCCTATGGCTATTTGGGAGTGTATTTCATGGCTCCCAGGGTTCATTGGCAAAATGCGAAGAAATAAGAATGATTTTTTTCTAGAGGTGTCATGTGTGAAAAATTACCATTTTTTCACAGCCCCGCGGTGGTCAGAAAAGGCACTTTTTTGCACAATTTTTTTTTCTCCGAATATCGATTCTGATCACAGGTCCGTGCATCTGGGGTGGTTTATTTGAGTTTTTTGAGAATTTATGATGAAAAAAATGATAAATTTTCCAGCACAATGACATATTAAGGAATTTTAGAATTCAAACTTTTTTGAATTTTGAATTTTTTGTTCTAAATCACTCTTATGGCTATTTGGGAGTGTATTTCATGGCTCCCAGGGTTCATTGGCAAAATGCGAAGAAATGAAAATGATTTTTTTCTGGAGGTGTCATGTGTGAAAAATTACCATTTTTTCTCAGCCCCCCGGTGGTCAGAAAAGGCACTTTTTTGCACAATTTTTTTTTCTCCGAATATCGATTGTGATCATAAGTCGTTGCATCTGGGGTGGTTTATTTGAGTTTTTTGAGAATGTATGGTGAAAAAAATGATAAATTTTCCAGCACAATGACATATTAAGGAATTTTAGAATTCAAACTTTTTTGAATTTTGAATTTTTTGGTTTAAATCACTCCTATGGCTATTTGGGAGTGTATTTCATGGCTCCCAGGGTTCATTGGCAAAATGCGAAGAAATAAGAATTATTTTTTTCTAGAGGTGTCATGTGTGAAAAATTACCATTTTTTCACAGCCCCGCGGTGGTCAGAAAAGGCACTATTTTGCACAATTTTTTTTTCTCTAAATATGGATTTGTGATCACAGGTCGGTGCATCTGGGGTGGTTTATTTGAGTTTTTTGAGAATTTATGATGAAAAAAATGATAAATTTTCCAGCACAATGACAAATTAAGGTATTTTTAGAATTCAAACTTTTTTAATTTTGAATTTTTTGTTTTCAATCACTCCTACGGCTATTTGGGAGTGTATTTCATAGATCCCAGGGTTCAATGGCAAAACGCGAAGAAATAAGAATGTTTTTTTCTGGAGGTGTCATGTGTGAAAAATTACCATTTTTTCACAGCCCCGCGGTGGTCAGAAAAGGCACTTTTTTGCACAATTTTTTTTCTCTGAATATCGATTGTGATCACAGGTCGGTGCATCTGGGGTGGTTTATTTGAGTTTTTTGAGAATTTATGGTGAAAAAAATGATAAATTTTCCAGCACAATGACATATTAAGGAATTTTAGAATTCAAACTTTTTTGAATTTTGAATTTTTTGGTTTAAATCACTCCTATGGCTATTTGGGAGTGTATTTCATGGCTCCCAGGGTTCATTGGCAAAATGCGAAGAAATAATAATTATTTTTTTCTAGAGGTGTCATGTGTGAAAAATTACCATTTTTTCACAGCCCCGCGGTGGTCAGAAAAGGCACTATTTTGCACAATTTTTTTTTCTCTAAATATGGATTTGTGATCACAGGTCGGTGCATCTGGAGTGGTTTATTTGAGTTTTTTGAGAATTTATGATGAAAAAAATGATAAATTTTCCAGCACAATGACAAATTAAGGTATTTTTAGAATTCAAACTTTTTTTAATTTTTAATTTTTTGTTTTCAATCACTCCTACGGCTATTTGGGAGTGTATTTCATAGATCCCAGGGTTCAATGGCAAAACGCGAAGAAATAAGAATGTTTTTTTCTGGAGGTGTCATGTGTGAAAAATTACCATTTTTTCACAGCCCCGCGGTGGTCAGAAAAGGCACTTTTTTGCACAATTTTTTTTCTCTGAATATCGATTGTGATCACAGGTCGGTGCATCTGGGGTGGTTTATTTGAGTTTTTTGAGAATTTATGGTGAAAAAAATGATAAATTTTCCAGCACAATGACATATTAAGGAATTTTAAAATTCAAACTTTTTTGAATTTTAAATATTTTGGCTCAAATCACTCCTACGGCTATTTGGGAGTGTATTTCATGAATCCCAGGGTTCAATGGCAAAACGCGAAGAAATAAGAATGTTTTTTTCTGGAGGTGTCATGTGTGAAAAATTACCATTTTTTCACAGCCCCACGGTGGTCAGAAAAGGCACTTTTTTGCACAATTTTTTTTTCTCCGAATATCGATTCTGATCACAAGTCGGTGCATCTGAGGTGGTTTATTTGAGTTTTTTGAGAATGTATGGTGAAAAAAATGATATATTTTCCAGCACAATGACATATTAAGGAATTTTAGAATTCAAACTTTTTTGAATTTTGAATTTTTTGGTTTAAATCACTCCTATGGCTATTTGGGAGTGTATTTCATGGCTCCCAGGGTTCATTGGCAAAATGCGAAGAAATAAGAATGATTTTTTTCTAGAGGTGTCATGTGTGAAAAATTACCATTTTTTCACAGCCCCGCGGTGGTCAGAAAAGGCACTTTTTTGCACAATTTTTTTTTCTCCGAATATCGATTCTGATCACAGGTCCGTGCATCTGGGGTGGTTTATTTGAGTTTTTTGAGAATTTATGATGAAAAAAATGATAAATTTTCCAGCACAATGACATATTAAGGAATTTTAGAATTCAAACTTTTTTGAATTTTGAATTTTTTGTTCTAAATCACTCTTATGGCTATTTGGGAGTGTATTTCATGGCTCCCAGGGTTCATTGGCAAAATGCGAAGAAATGAAAATCATTTTTTTCTGGAGGTGTCATGTGTGAAAAATTACCATTTTTTCTCAGCCCCCCGGTGGTCAGAAAAGGCACTTTTTTGCACAATTTTTTTTTCTCCGAATATCGATTGTGATCATAAGTCGTTGCATCTGGGGTGGTTTATTTGAGTTTTTTGAGAATGTATGGTGAAAAAAATGATAAATTTTCCAGCACAATGACATATTAAGGAATTTTAGAATTCAAACTTTTTTGAATTTTGAATTTTTTGGTTTAAATCACTCCTATGGCTATTTGGGAGTGTATTTCATGGCTCCCAGGGTTCATTGGCAAAATGCGAAGAAATAAGAATTATTTTTTTCTAGAGGTGTCATGTGTGAAAAATTACCATTTTTTCACAGCCCCGCGGTGGTCAGAAAAGGCACTATTTTGCACAATTTTTTTTTCTCTAAATATGGATTTGTGATCACAGGTCGGTGCATCTGGGGTGGTTTATTTGAGTTTTTTGAGAATTTATGATAAAAAAATGATAAATTTTCCAGCACAATGACAAATTAAGGTATTTTTAGAATTCAAACTTTTTTAATTTTGAATTTTTTGTTTTCAATCACTCCTACGGCTATTTGGGAGTGTATTTCATAGATCCCAGGGTTCAATGGCAAAACGCGAAGAAATAAGAATGTTTTTTTCTGGAGGTGTCATGTGTGAAAAATTACCATTTTTTCACAGCCCCGCGGTGGTCAGAAAAGGCACTTTTTTGCACAATTTTTTTTCTCTGAATATCGATTGTGATCACAGGTCGGTGCATCTGGGGTGGTTTATTTGAGTTTTTTGAGAATTTATGGTGAAAAAAATGATAAATTTTCCAGCGCAATGACATATTAAGAATTTTTAAAATTCAAACTTTTTTGAATTTTAAATATTTTGGCTCAAATCACTCCTACGGCTATTTGGGAGTGTATTTCATGAATCCCAGGGTTCAATGGCAAAACGCGAAGAAATAAGAATGTTTTTTTCTGGAGGTGTCATGTGTGAAAAATTACCATTTTTTCAAAGCCTCGCGGTGGTCAGAGAAGGCACTTTTTTGCACAATTTTTTTTTCTCCGAATATCGATTCTGATCACAAGTCGGTGCATCTGGTGTGGTTTATTTGAGTTTTTTGAGAATTTATGGTTAAAAAAATGATAAATTTTCCAGCGCAATGACATATTAGGGAATTTTAGAATTCAAACTTTTTTGAATTTTAAATTTTTTGTTTTGGATCACTCCTACGGCTATTTGGGAGTGTATTTTATGGATCCCAGGGTTCAATGGCAAAACGCGAAGAAATAAGAATTATTTTTTCTGGAGGTGTCATGTGTGAAAAATTACCATTTTTTCACAGCCCCGCGGTGGTCAGAAAAGGCACTTTTTTGCACAATTTTTTTTTCTTCGAATATCGATTCTGATCACAGGTCGGTGCATCTGGGGTGGTTTATTTGAGTTTTTTGAGAATTTATGATGAAAAAATGATAAATTTTCCAGCACAATGACATATTAAGGAATTTTAGAATTCAAACTTTTTTGAATTTTGAATTTTTTCTAAATCACTCCTATGGCTATTTGGGAGTGTATTTCATGGCTCCCAGGGTTCATTGGCAAAATGCGAAGAAATGAGAATGATTTTTTTCTGGAGGTGTCATGTGTGAAAAATTACCATTTTTCTCAGCCCCGCGGTGGTCAGAAAAGGCACTTTTTTGCACAATTTTTTTTTCTCCGAATATCGATTGTGATCATAAGTCGGTGCATCTGGGGTGGTTTATTTGAGTTTTTTGAGAATGTATGGTGAAAAAATTATATATTTTCCAGCACAATGACATATTAAGGAATTTTAGAATTCAAACTTTTTTGAATTTTTTGGTTTACATCACTCCTATGGCTATTTGGGAGTGTATTTCATGGCTCCCAGGGTTCATTGGCAAAATGCGAAGAAATGAGAATGATTTTTTTCTAGAGGTGTCATGTGTGAAAAATTACCATTTTTTCACAGCCCCGCGGTGGTCAGAAAAGGCACTTTTTTGCACAATTTTTTTTTCTCCGAATATCGATTCTGATCACAGGTCGGTGCATCTGGTGTGAATTATTTGAGTTTTTTGAAAATTTATGGTGAAAAAATGATAAATTTTCCAGCACAATGACATATTAAGGAATTTTAGAATTCAAACTTTTTTGAATTTTGAATTTTTGGGTTTAAATCACTCCTATGGCTATTTGGGAGTGTATTTCATGGCTCCCAGGGTTCATTGGCAAAATGCGAAGAAATGAGAATGATTTTTTTCTGGAGGTGTCATGTGTGAAAAATTACCATTTTTTTCTCAGCCCCGCGGTGGTCAAAAAAGGCACTTTTTTGCACAATTTTTTTTTCTCCGAATATCGATTGTGATCATAAGTCGGTGCATCTGGGGTGGTTTATTTGAGTTTTTTGAGAATGTATGGTGGAAAAAATGATAAATTTTCCAGCACAATGACATATTAAGGAATTTTAGAATTCAGACTTTTTTGAATTTTGAATTTTTTGGTTTAAATCACTCCTATGGCTATTTGGGAGTGTATTTCATGGCTCCCAGGGTTCATTGGCAAAATGCGAAGAAATGAGAATGATTTTTTTCTAGAGGTGTCATGTGTGAAAAATCACCATTTTTTCACAGCCCCGCGGTGGTCAGAAAAGGCACTATTTTGCACAATTTTTTTTTCTCTGAATATGGATTCTGATCACAGGTTGCTGCATCTGGGGTGGTTTATTCGAGTTTTTTGAGAATTTATGGTGAAAAAAATGATAAATTTTCCAGCACAATGACATATTAAGGAATTTTAGTATTCAAACTTTTTTGAATTTTGAATTTTTTGGTTTAAATCACTCCTATGGCTATTTGGGAGTGTATTTCATGGCTCCCAGGGTTCATTGGCAAAATGCGAAGAAATGAGAATGATTTTTTTTCTGGAGGTGTCATGTGTGAAAAATTACCATTTTTTCTCAGCCCCGCGGTGGTCAGAAAAGGCACTTTTTTGCACAATTTTTTTTTCTCCGAATATCGATTTTGATCACAAGTCGGTGCATCTGGGTAAGTTCATTTGAGTTTTTTGAGAATGTATGGTGAAAAAAATGATAAATTTTCCAGCACAATGACATATTAAGGAATTTTATAATTCAAACTTTTTTGAATTTTGAATTTTTTGTTTTGAATCACTCCTACGGCTATTTGGGAGAGTATTTCATGGATCCCAGGGTTCAATGGCAAAACGCGAAGAAATAAGAATTATTTTTTCTGGAGGTGTCATGTGTGAAAAATTACCATTTTTTCACAGCCCCGCGGTGGTCAGAAAAGGCACTTTTTTGCACAATTTTTTTTTCTCCGAATATCGATTCTGATCACAAGTCGGTGCATCTGGGGTGGTTTATTTGAGTTTTTTGAGAATGTATGGTGAAAAAAATGATATATTTTCCAGCACAATGACATATTAAGGAATTTTAGAATTCAAACTTTTTTTAATTTTGAATTTTTTGTTCTAAATCACTCCTATGGCTATTTGGGAGTGTATTTCATGGCTCCCAGGGTTCATTGGCAAAATGCGAAGAAATGAGAATGATTTTTTTCTAGAGGTGTCATGTGTGAAAAATCACCATTTTTTCACAGCCCCGCGGTGGTCAGAAAAGGCACTATTTTGCACAATTTTTTTTTCTCTGAATATGGATTCTGATCACAGGTTGCTGCATCTGGGGTGGTTTATTCGAGTTTTTTGAGAATTTATGGTGAAAAAAATGATAAATTTTCCAGCACAATGACATATTAAGGAATTTTAGTATTCAAACTTTTTTGAATTTTGAATTTTTTGGTTTAAATCACTCCTATGGCTATTTGGGAGTGTATTTCATGGCTCCCAGGGTTCATTGGCAAAATGCGAAGAAATGAGAATGATTTTTTTTCTGGAGGTGTCATGTGTGAAAAATTACCATTTTTTCTCAGCCCCGCGGTGGTCAGAAAAGGCACTTTTTTGCACAATTTTTTTTTCTCCGAATATCGATTGTGATCACAAGTCGGTGCATCTGGGTAAGTTCATTTGAGTTTTTTGAGAATGTATGGTGAGAAAAATGATAAATTTTCCAGCGCAATGACATATTAAGGAATTTTATAATTCAAACTTTTTTGAATTTTGAATTTTTTGTTTTGAATCACTCCTACGGCTATTTGGGAGTGTATTTCATGGATCCCAGGGTTCAATGGCAAAACGCGAAGAAATAAGAATTATTTTTTCTGGAGGTGTCATGTGTGAAAAATTACCATTTTTTCACAGCCCCGCGGTGGTCAGAAAAGGCACTTTTTTGCACAATTTTTTTTTCTCCGAATATCGATTCTGATCACAAGTCGGTGCATCTGAGGTGGTTTATTTGAGTTTTTTGAGAATGTATGGTGAAAAAAATGATATATTTTCCAGCACAATGACATATTAAGGAATTTTAGAATTCAAACTTTTTTGAATTTTGAATTTTTTGGTTTAAATCACTCCTATGGCTATTTGGGAGTGTATTTCATGGCTCCCAGGGTTCATTGGCAAAATGCGAAGAAATGAGAATGATTTTTTTCTAGATGTGTCATGTGTGAAAAATTACCATTTTTTCACAGCCCCGCGGTGGTCAAAAAAGGCACTATTTTGCACAATTTTTTTTTCTCTGAATATGGATTCTGATCACAGGTTGCTGCATCTGGGGTGGTTTATTCGAGTTTTTTGAGAATTTATGGTGAAAAAAATGATAAATTTTCCAGCACAATGACATATTAAAGAATTTTAGTATTCAAACTTTTTTGAATTTTGAATTTTTTGGTTTAAATCACTCCTATGGCTATTTGGGAGTGTATTTCATGGCTCCCAGGGTTCATTGGCAAAATGCGAAGAAATGAGAATGATTTTTTTTCTGGAGGTGTCATGTGTGAAAAATTACCATTTTTTCTCAGCCCCGCGGTGGTCAGAAAAGGCACTTTTTTGCACAATTTTTTTTTCTCCGAATATCGATTGTGATCACAAGTCGGTGCATCTGGGTAAGTTCATTTGAGTTTTTTGAGAATGTATGGTGAGAAAAATGATAAATTTTCCAGCGCAATGACATATTAAGGAATTTTATAATTCAAACTTTTTTGAATTTTGAATTTTTTGTTTTGAATCACTCCTACGGCTATTTGGGAGTGTATTTCATGGATCCCAGGGTTCAATGGCAAAACGCGAAGAAATAAGAATTATTTTTTCTGGAGGTGTCATGTGTGAAAAATTACCATTTTTTCACAGCCCCGCGGTGGTCAGAAAAGGCACTTTTTTGCACAATTTTTTTTTCTCCGAATATCGATTCTGATCACAAGTCGGTGCATCTGAGGTGGTTTATTTGAGTTTTTTGAGAATGTATGGTGAAAAAAATGATATATTTTCCAGCACAATGACATATTAAGGAATTTTAGAATTCAAACTTTTTTGAATTTTGAATTTTTTGGTTTAAATCACTCCTATGGCTATTTGGGAGTGTATTTCATGGCTCCCAGGGTTCATTGGCAAAATGCGAAGAAATGAGAATGATTTTTTTCTAGATGTGTCATGTGTGAAAAATTACCATTTTTTCACAGCCCCGCGGTGGTCAGAAAAGGCACTTTTTTGCACAATTTTTTTTTCTCCGAATATCGATTCTGATCACAGGTCGGTTCATCTGGGGTGGTTTATTTGAGTTTTTTGAGAATTTATGATGAAAAAAATGATAAATTTTCCAGCACAATGACATATTAAGGAATTTTAGAATTCAAACTTTTTTGAATTTTGAATTTTTTGTTCTAAATCACTCCTATGGCTATTTGGGAGTGTATTTCATGGCTCCCAGGGTTCATTGGCAAAATGTGAAGAAATGAGAATGATTTTTTTCTGGAGGTGTCATGTGTGAAAAATTACCATTTTTTCTCAGCCCCGCGGTGGTCAGAAAAGGCACTTTTTTGCACAATTTTTTTTTCTCCGAATATCGATTGTGATCATAAGTCGGTGCATCTGGGGTGGTTTATTTGAGTTTTTTGAGAATGTATGGTGAAAAAAATGATAAATTTTCCAGCACAATGACATATTAAGGAATTTTAGAATTCAAACTTTTTTGAATTTTGAATTTTTTGGTTTAAATCACTCCTATGGCTATTTGGGAGTGTATTTCATGGCTCCCAGGGTTCATTGGCAAAATGCGAAGAAATAAGAATTATTTTTTTCTAGAGGTGTCATGTGTGAAAAATTACCATTTTTTCACAGCCCAGCGGTGGTCAGAAAAGGCACTATTTTGCACAATTTTTTTTTCTCTGAATATCGATTTGTGATCACAGGTCGGTGCATCTGGGGTGGTTTATTTGAGTTTTTTGAGAATTTATGATGAAAAAAATGATAAATTTTCCAGCACAATGACAAATTAAGGTATTTTTAGAATTCAAACTTTTTTTAATTTTGAATTTTTTGTTTTGAATCACTCCTACGGCTATTTGGGAGTGTATTTCAATGATCCCAGGGTTCAATGGCAAAACGCGAAGAAATAAGTATGTTTTTTTCTGGAGGTGTCATGTGTGAAAAATTACCATTTTTTCACAGCCCCGCGGTGGTCAGAAAAGGCACTTTTTTGCACAATTTTTTTTCTCCGAATATCGATTGTGATCACAGGTCGGTGCATCTGGGGTGGTTTATTTGAGTTTTTTGAGAATTTATGGTGAAAAAAATGATAAATTTTCCAGCACAATGACATATTAAGGAATTTAAAATTCAAACTTTTTTGAATTTTGAATATTTTGGCTCAAATCACTCCTACGGATATTTGGGAGTGTATTTCATGAATCCCAGGGTTCAATGGCAAAACGCGAAGAAATAAGAATGTTTTTTTCTGGAGATGTCATGTGTGAAAAATTACCATTTTTTCACAGCCCCGCGGTGGTCAGAAAAGGCACTTTTTTGCACAATTTTTTTTTCTCCGAATATCGATTCTGATCACAGGTCGGTGCATCTGGTGTGGTTTATTTGAGTTTTTTGAGAATTTATGGTGAAAAAAATAATAAATTTTCCAGCGCAATGACATATTAAGGAATTTTAGAATTCAAACTTTTTTGAATTTTTTGTTTTGGATCACTCCTACGGCTATTTGGGAGTGTATTTCATGGATCCCAGGGTTCAATGGCAAAACGCGAAGAAATAAGAATGTTTTTTTCTGGAGGTGTCATGTGTGAAAAATTACCATTTTTTCTCAGCCCCGCGGTGGTCAGAAAAGGCACTTTTTGCACAATTTTTTTTTCTCCGAATATCGATTGTGATCATAAGTCGGTGCATCTGGGGTGGTTTATTTGAGTTTTTTGAGAATTTATGGTGAAAAAAATGATAAATTTTCCAGCACAATGACATATTAAGGAATTTTAAAATTCAAACTTTTTGAATTTTGAATATTTTGGCTCAAATCACTCCTACGGCTATTTGGGAGTGTATTTCATGAATCCCAGGGTTCATTGGCAAAATGCGAAGAAATGAGAATGATTTTTTTCTGGAGGTGTCATGTGTGAAAAGCCCCGCGGTGGTCAGAAAAGGCACTTTTTTGCACAATTTTTTTTTCTCCGAATATCGATTCTGATCACAAGTCGGTGCATCTGGGGTGGTTTATTTGAGTTTTTTGAGAATGTATGGTGAAAAAATGATATATTTTCCAGCACAATGACATATTAAGGAATTTTAGAATTCAAACTTTTTTGAATTTTGAATTTTTTGGTTTAAATTACTCCTATGGCTATTTGGTAGTGTATTTCATGGCTCCCAGGGTTCATCGGCAAAATGCGAAGAAATGAGAATGATTTTTTTCTAGAGGTGTCATGTGTGAAAAGCCCCGCGGTGGTCAGAAAAGGCACTTTTTTGCACAATTTTTTTTCTCTGAATATGGATTCTGATCACAGGTTGCTGCATCTGGGGTGGTTTATTCGAGTTTTTTGAGAATTTATGGTGAAAAAAATGATAAATTTTCCAGCACAATGACATATTAAGGAATTTTAAAATTCAAACTTTTTTGAATTTTGAATTTTTTGTTTTAAATCACTCCTATGGCTATTTGGGAGTGTATTTCATGGCTCCCAGGGTTCATTGGCAAAATGCGAAGAAATGAGAATGATTTTTTTCTGGAGGTGTCATGTGTGAAAAATTACCATTTTTTCTCAGCCCCGTGGTGGTCAGAAAAGGCACTTTTTTGCACAATTTTTTTTTCTCCGAATATCGATTGTGATCACAAGTCGGTGCATCTGGGTAGGTTTATTTGAGTTTTTTGAGAATGTATTGTGAGAAAAATGATAAATTTTCCAGCACAATGACATATTAAGGAATTTTAGAATTCAAACTTTTTTGAATTTTGAATTTTTTGTTTTGGATCACTCCTACGGCTATTTGGGAGTGTATTTCATGGATCCCAGGGTTCAATGGCAAAATGCGAAGAAATAAGAATTATTTTTTCTGGAGGTGTCATGTGTGAAAAATTACCATTTTTTCACAGCCCCTCGGTGGTCAGAGAAGGCACTTTCTTGCACAATTTTTTTTTCTCCGAATATCGATTCTGATCACAGGTCGGTGCATCTGGGGTGGTTTATTTGAGTTTTTTGAGAATTTATGGTGAAAAAAATGATAAATTTTCCAGCACAATGACATATTAAGGAATTTTAGAATTCAAACTTTTTTGAATTTTGAATTTTTTGTTCTAAATCACTCCTATGGCTATTTGGGAGTGTATTTCATGGCTCCCAGGGTTCACTGGCAAAATGCGAAGAAATATGAATTATTTTTTTCTAGAGGTGTCATGTGTGAAAAATTACCATTTTTTCACAGCCCCGCGGTGGTCAGAAAAGGCACTTTTTTGCACAATTTTTTTTTCTCCGAATATCGATTGTGATCATAAGTCGGTTCATCTGGGGTGGTTTATTTGAGTTTTTTGAGAATTTATGATGAAAAGAATGATAAATTTTCCAGCACAATGACATATTAAGGAATTTTAGAATTCAAACTTTTTTGAATTTTGAATTTTTTGTTATAAATCACTCCTATGGCTATTTGGGAGTGTATTTCATGGCTCCCAGGGTTCATTGGCAAAATGCGAAGAAATGAGAATGATTTTTTTCTAGATGTGTCATGTGTGAAAAATTACCATTTTTTCACAGCCCCGCGGTGGTCAGAAAAGGCACTTTTTTGCACAATTTTTTTTTCTCCGAATATCGATTCTGATCACAGGTCGGTTCATCTGGGGTGGTTTATTTGAGTTTTTTGAGAATTTATGATGAAAAAAATGATAAATTTTCCAGCACAATGACATATTAAGGAATTTTAGAATTCAAACTTTTTTGAATTTTGAATTTTTTGTTCTAAATCACTCCTATGGCTATTTGGGAGTGTATTTCATGGCTCCCAGGGTTCATTGGCAAAATGTGAAGAAATGAGAATGATTTTTTTCTGGAGGTGTCATGTGTGAAAAATTACCATTTTTTCTCAGCCCCGCGGTGGTCAGAAAAGGCACTTTTTTGCACAATTTTTTTTTCTCCGAATATCGATTGTGATCATAAGTCGGTGCATCTGGGGTGGTTTATTTGAGTTTTTTGAGAATGTATGGTGAGAAAAATGATAAATTTTCCAGCACAATGACATATTAAGGAATTTTAGAATTCAAACTTTTTTGAATTTTGACTTTTTTGTTTTAAATCACTCCTATGGCTATTTGGGAGTGTATTTCATGGCTCCCAGGGTTCATTGGCAAAATGCGAAGAAATGAGAATGATTTTTTTCTGGAGGTGTCATGTGTGAAAAATTACCATTTTTTCTCAGCCCCGCGGTGGTCAGAAAAGGCACTTTTTTGCACAATTTTTTTTTCTCAGAATATCGATTGTGATCACTGGGTAAGTTCATTTGAGTTTTTTGAGAATGCATGGTGAGAAAAATGATAAATTTTCCAGCACAATGACATATTAAGGAATTTTAGAATTTAAACTTTTTTGAATTTTGAATTTTTTGTTTTGAATCACTCCTACGGCTATTTGGGAGTGTATTTCATGGATCCCAGGGTTCAATGGCAAAACGCGAAAAAATAAGAATTATTTTTTCTGGAGGTGTCATGTGTGAAAAATTACCATTTTTTCACAGCCCCGCGGTGGTCAGAAAAGGCACTTTTTTGCACAATTTTTTTTTCTCCGAATATCGATTGTGATCATAAGTCGGTTCATCTGGGGTGGTTTATTTGAGTTTTTTGAGAATTTATGATGAAAAGAATGATAAATTTTCCAGCACAATGACATATTAAGGAATTTTAGAATTCAAACTTTTTTGAATTTTGAATTTTTTGTTATAAATCACTCCTATGGCTATTTGGGAGTGTATTTCATGGCTCCCAGGGTTCATTGGCAAAATGCGAAGAAATGAGAATGATTTTTTTCTAGATGTGTCATGTGTGAAAAATTACCATTTTTTCACAGCCCCGCGGTGGTCAGAAAAGGCACTTTTTTGCACAATTTTTTTTTCTCCGAATATCGATTCTGATCACAGGTCGGTTCATCTGGGGTGGTTTATTTGAGTTTTTTGAGAATTTATGATGAAAAAAATGATAAATTTTCCAGCACAATGACATATTAAGGAATTTTAGAATTCAAACTTTTTTGAATTTTGAATTTTTTGTTCTAAATCACTCCTATGGCTATTTGGGAGTGTATTTCATGGCTCCCAGGGTTCATTGGCAAAATGTGAAGAAATGAGAATGATTTTTTTCTGGAGGTGTCATGTGTGAAAAATTACCATTTTTTCTCAGCCCCGCGGTGGTCAGAAAAGGCACTTTTTTGCACAATTTTTTTTTCTCCGAATATCGATTGTGATCATAAGTCGGTGCATCTGGGGTGGTTTATTTGAGTTTTTTGAGAATGTATGGTGAAAAAAATGATAAATTTTCCAGCACAATGACATATTAAGGAATTTTAGAATTCAAACTTTTTTGAATTTTGAATTTTTTGGTTTAAATCACTCCTATGGCTATTTGGGAGTGTATTTCATGGCTCCCAGGGTTCATTGGCAAAATGCGAAGAAATAAGAATGATTTTTTTCTAGAGGTGTCATGTGTGAAAAATTACCATTTTTTCACAGCCCCGTGGTGGTCAGAAAAGGCACTTTTTTGCACAATTTTTTTTCTCCGAATATCGATTCTGATCACAGGTCGGTGCATCTGGGGTGGTTTATTTGAGTTTTTTGAGAATTTATGATGAAAAAAATGATAAATTTTCCAGCACAATGACATATTAAGGAATTTTAGAATGCAAACTTTTTTGAATTTTGAATTTTTTGTTCTAAATCACTCCTATGGCTATTTGGGAGTGTATTTCATGGCTCCCAGGGTTCATTGGCAAAATGCGAAGAAATAAGAATTATTTTTTTCTAGAGGTGTCATGTGTGAAAAATTACCATTTTTTCACAGCCCAGCGGTGGTCAGAAAAGGCACTATTTTGCACAATTTTTTTTTCTCTGAATATCGATTTGTGATCACAGGTCGGTGCATCTGGGGTGGTTTATTTGAGTTTTTTGAGAATTTATGATGAAAAAAATGATAAATTTTCCAGCACAATGACAAATTAAGGTATTTTTAGAATTCAAACTTTTTTTAATTTTGAATTTTTTGTTTTGAATCACTCCTACGGCTATTTGGGAGTGTATTTCAATGATCCCAGGGTTCAATGGCAAAACGCGAAGAAATAAGTATGTTTTTTTCTGGAGGTGTCATGTGTGAAAAATTACCATTTTTTCACAGCCCCGCGTTGGTCAGAAAAGGCACTTTTTTGCACAATTTTTTTTCTCCGAATATCGATTGTGATCACAGGCCGGTGCATCTGGGGTGGTTTATTTGAGTTTCTTGAGAATTTATGGTGAAAAAAATGATAAATTTTCCAGCACAATGACATATTAAGGAATTTTAAAATTCAAACTTTTTTGAATTTTGAATATTTTGGCTCAAATCACTCCTACGGATATTTGGGAGTGTATTTCATGAATCCCAGGGTTCAATGGCAAAACGCGAAGAAATAAGAATGTTTTTTTCTGGAGATGTCATGTGTGAAAAATTACCATTTTTTCACAGCCCCGCCGCGGTGGTCAGAAAAGGCACTTTTTTGCACAATTTTTTTTTCTCCGAATATTGATTCTGATCACAGGTCGGTGCATCTGGTGTGGTTTATTTGAGTTTTTTGAGAATTTATGGTGAAAAAAATAATAAATTTTCCAGCACAATGACATATTAAGGAATTTTAGAATTCAAACTTTTTTGAATTTTTTGTTTTGGATCACTCCTACGGCTATTTGGGAGTGTATTTCATGGATCCCAGGGTTCAATGGCAAAACGCGAAGAAATAAGAATGTTTTTTTCTGGAGGTGTCATGTGTGAAAAATTACCATTTTTTCTCAGCCCCGCGGTGGTCAGAAAAGGCACTTTTTGCACAATTTTTTTTTCATCGAATATCGATTGTGATCATAAGTCGGTGCATCTGGGGTGGTTTATTTGAGTTTTTTGAGAATTTATGGTGAAAAAAATGATAAATTTTCCAGCACAATGACATATTAAGGAATTTTAAAATTCAAACTTTTTTGAATTTTGAATATTTTGGCTCAAATCACTCCTACGGCTATTTGGGAGTGTATTTCATGAATCCCAGGGTTCATTGGCAAAATGCGAAGAAATGAGAATGATTTTTTTCTGGAGGTGTCATGTGTGAAAAGCCCCGCGGTGGTCAGAAAAGGCACTTTTTTGCACAATTTTTTTTTCTCCGAATATCGATTCTGATCACAAGTCGGTGCATCTGGGGTGGTTTATTTGAGTTTTTTGAGAATGTATGGTGAAAAAATGATATATTTTCCAGCACAATGACATATTAAGGAATTTTAGAATTCAAACTTTTTTGAATTTTGAATTTTTTGGTTTAAATTACTCCTATGGCTATTTGGTAGTGTATTTCATGGCTCCCAGGGTTCATCGGCAAAATGCGAAGAAATGAGAATGATTTTTTTCTAGAGGTGTCATGTGTGAAAAGCCCCGCGGTGGTCAGAAAAGGCACTTTTTTGCACAATTTTTTTTCTCTGAATATGGATTCTGATCACAGGTTGCTGCATCTGGGGTGGTTTATTCGAGTTTTTTGAGAATTTATGGTGAAAAAAATGATAAATTTTCCAGCACAATGACATATTAAGGAATTTTAAAATTCAAACTTTTTTGAATTTTGACTTTTTTGTTTTAAATCACTCCTATGGCTATTTGGGAGTGTATTTCATGGCTCCCAGGGTTCATTGGCAAAATGCGAAGAAATGAGAATGATTTTTTTCTGGAGGTGTCATGTGTGAAAAATTACCATTTTTTCTCAGCCCCGCGGTGGTCAGAAAAGGCACTTTTTTGCACAATTTTTTTTTCTCAGAATATCGATTGTGATCACTGGGTAAGTTCATTTGAGTTTTTTGAGAATGTATGGTGAAAAAAATGATAAATTTTCCAGCACAATGACATATTAAGGAATTTTAGAATTTAAACTTTTTTGAATTTTGAATTTTTTGTTTTGAATCACTCCTACGGCTATTTGGGAGTGTATTTCATGGATCCCAGGGTTCAATGGCAAAACGCGAAAAAATAAGAATTATTTTTTCTGGAGGTGTCATGTGTGAAAAATTACCATTTTTTCACAGCCCCGCGGTGGTCAGAAAAGGCACTTTTTTGCACAATTTTTTTTTCTCCGAATATCGATTCTGATCACAAGTCGGTGCATCTGGGGTGGTTTATTTGAGTTTTTTGAGAATGTATGGTGAAAAGAATGATATATTTTCCAGCACAATGACATATTAAGGAATTTTAGAATTCAAACTTTTTTGAATTTTGAATTTTTTGTTCTAAATCACTCCTATGGCTCTTTGGGAGTGTATTTCATGGCTCCCAGGGTTCATTGGCAAAATGCGAAGAAATGAGAATGATTTTTTTCTGGAGGTGTCATGTGTGAAAAATTACCATTTTTTCTCAGCCCCGCGGTGGTCAGAAAAGGCACTTTTTTGCACAATTTTTTTTTCTCCGAATATCGATTGTGGGGTGGTTTATTTGAGTTTTTTGAGAATGTATGGTGAAAAAAATGATAAATTTTCCAGCACAATGACATATTAAGGAATTTTAGAATTCAAACTTTTTTGAATTTTTTGGTTTAAATCACTCCTATGGCTATTTGGGAGTGTATTTCATGGCTCCCAGGGTTCATTGGCAAAATGCGAAGAAATAAGAATTATTTTTTTCTAGAGGTGTCATGTGTGAAAAATTACCATTTTTTCACAGCCCCGCGGTGGTCAGAAAAGGCACTATTTTGCACAATTTTTTTTTCTCTGAATATCGATTTGTGATCACAGGTCGGTGCATCTGGGGTGGTTTTTTGAGAATTTATAATGAAAAAAATGATAAATTTTCCAGCACAATGACAAATTAAGGTATTTTTAGAATTCAAACTTTTTTTAATTTTGAATTTTTTGTTTTGAATCACTCCTACGGCTATTTGGGAGTGTATTTCATGGATCCCAGGGTTCAATGGCAAAACGCGAAGAAATAAGAATGTTTTTTTCTGGAGGTGTCATGTGTGAAAAATTACCATTTTTTCACAGCCCCGCGGTGGTCAGAAAAGGCACTTTTTTGCACAATTTTTTTTCTCCGAATATAGATTGTGATCACAGGTCGGTGCATCTGGGGTGGTTTATTTGAGTTTTTTGAGAATTTATGGTGAAAAAAATGATAAATTTTCCAGCACAATGACATATTAAGGAATTTTAGAATTTAAACTTTTTTGAATTTTGAATTTTTTGTTTTGAATCACTCCTACGGCTATTTGGGAGTGTATTTCATGGATCCCAGGGTTCAATGGCAAAACGCGAAAAAATAAGAATTATTTTTTCTGGAGGTGTCATGTGTGAAAAATTACCATTTTTTCACAGCCCCGCGGTGGTCAGAAAAGGCACTTTTTTGCACAATTTTTTTTTCTCCGAATATCGATTCTGATCACAAGTCGGTGCATCTGGGGTGGTTTATTTGAGTTTTTTGAGAATGTATGGTGAAAAGAATGATATATTTTCCAGCACAATGACATATTAAGGAATTTTAGAATTCAAACTTTTTTGAATTTTGAATTTTTTGTTCTAAATCACTCCTATGGCTCTTTGGGAGTGTATTTCATGGCTCCCAGGGTTCATTGGCAAAATGCGAAGAAATGAGAATGATTTTTTTCTGGAGGTGTCATGTGTGAAAAATTACCATTTTTTCTCAGCCCCGCGGTGGTCAGAAAAGGCACTTTTTTGCACAATTTTTTTTTCTCCGAATATCGATTGTGGGGTGGTTTATTTGAGTTTTTTGAGAATGTATGGTGAAAAAAATGATAAATTTTCCAGCACAATGACATATTAAGGAATTTTAGAATTCAAACTTTTTTGAATTTTTTGGTTTAAATCACTCCTATGGCTATTTGGGAGTGTATTTCATGGCTCCCAGGGTTCATTGGCAAAATGCGAAGAAATAAGAATTATTTTTTTCTAGAGGTGTCATGTGTGAAAAATTACCATTTTTTCACAGCCCCGCGGTGGTCAGAAAAGGCACTATTTTGCACAATTTTTTTTTCTCTGAATATCGATTTGTGATCACAGGTCGGTGCATCTGGGGTGGTTTTTTGAGAATTTATAATGAAAAAAATGATAAATTTTCCAGCACAATGACAAATTAAGGTATTTTTAGAATTCAAACTTTTTTTAATTTTGAATTTTTTGTTTTGAATCACTCCTACGGCTATTTGGGAGTGTATTTCATGGATCCCAGGGTTCAATGGCAAAACGCGAAGAAATAAGAATGTTTTTTTCTGGAGGTGTCATGTGTGAAAAATTACCATTTTTTCACAGCCCCGCGGTGGTCAGAAAAGGCACTTTTTTGCACAATTTTTTTTCTCCGAATATAGATTGTGATCACAGGTCGGTGCATCTGGGGTGGTTTATTTGAGTTTTTTGAGAATTTATGGTGAAAAAAATGATAAATTTTCCAGCACAATGATATATTAAGGAATTTTAAAATTCAAACTTTTTTGAATTTTGAATTTTTTGTTTTGAATCACTCCTACGGCTATTTGGGAGTGTATTTCATGGATCCCAGGGTTCAATGGCAAAACGCGAAGAAATAAGAATTATTTTTTCTGGAGGTGTCATGTGTGAAAAATTACCATTTTTTCACAGCCCCGCGGTGGTCAGAAAAGGCATTTTTTTGCACAATTTTTTTTTCTCCGAATATCGATTCTGATCACAAGTCGGTGCATCTGGGGTGGTTTATTTGAGTTTTTTGAGAATGTATGGTGAAAAAAATGATATATTTTCCAGCACAATGACATATTAAGGAATTTTAGAATTCAAACTTTTTTGAATTTTGAATTTTTTGGTTTAAATCACTCCTATGGCTATTTGGGAGTGTATTTCATGGCTCCCAGGGTTCATTGGCAAAATGCGAAGAAATGAGAATGATTTTTTTCTAGAGGTGTCATGTGTGAAAAGCCCCGCGGTGGTCAGAAAAGGCACTTTTTTGCACAATTTTTTTTCTCTGAATATGGATTCTGATCACAGGTTGCTGCATCTGGGATGGTTTATTCGAGTTTTTTGAGAATTTATGGTGAAAAAAATGATAAATTTTCCAGCACAATGACATATTAAGGAATTTTAGAATTCAAACTTTTTTGAATTTTGAATTTTTTGGTTTAAATCACTCCTATGGCTATTTGGGAGTGTATTTCATGGCTCCCAAGGTTCATTGGCAAAATGCGAAGAAATGAGAATGATTTTTTTCTGGAGGTGTCATGTGTGAAAAATTACCATTTTTTCTCAGCCCCGCGGTGGTCAGAAAAGGCACTTTTTTGCACAATTTTTTTTTCTCGGAATATCGATTGTGATCACAAGTCGGTGCATCTGGGTAAGTTCATTTGAGTTTTTTGAGAATGTATGGTGAAAAAAATGATAAATTTTCCAGCACAATGACATATTAAGGAATTTTAGAATTTAAACTTTTTTGAATTTTGAATTTTTTGTTTTGAATCACTCCTACGGCTATTTGGGAGTGTATTTCATGGATCCCAGGGTTCAATGGCAAAACGCGAAGAAATAAGAATTATTTTTTCTGGAGGTGTCATGTGTGAAAAATTATCATTTTTTCACAGCCCCGCGGTGGTCAGAAAAGGCACTTTTTTGCACAATTTTTTTTTCTCCGAATATCGATTCTGATCACAAGTCGGTGCATCTGGGGTGGTTTATTTGAGTTTTTTGAGAATGTATGGTGAAAAAAATGATATATTTTCCAGCACAATGACATATTAAGGAATTTTAGAATTCAAACTTTTTTGAATTTTGAATTTTTTGGTTTAAATCACTCCTATGGCTATTTGGGAGTGTATTTCATGGCTCCCAGGGTTCATTGGCAAAATGCGAAGAAATGAGAATGATTTTTTTCTAGAGGTGTCATGTGTGAAAAATTACCATTTTTTCACAGCCCTGCGGTGGTCAGAAAAGGCACTTTTTTGCACAATTTTTTTTTCTCCGAATATCGATTCTGATCACAGGTCGGTGCATCTGGGGTGGTTTATTTGAGTTTTTTGAGAATTTATGATGAAAAAAATGATAAATTTTCCAGCACAATGACATATTAAGGAATTTTAGAATTCAAACTTTTTTGAATTTTGAATTTTTTGTTCTAAATCACTCCTATGGCTATTTGGGAGTGTATTTCATGGCTCCCAGGGTTCATTGGCAAAATGCGAAGAAATAAGAATTATTTTTTTCTAGAGGTGTCATGTGTGAAAAGCCCCGCGGTGGTCAGAAAAGGCACTATTTTGCACAATTTTTTTTTCTCTGAATATCGATTTGTGATCACAGGTCGGTGCATCTGGGGTGGTTTTTTGAGAATTTATGATGAAAAAAATGATAAATTTTGCAGCACAATGACAAATTAAGGTATTTTTAGAATTCAAACTTTTTTTAATTTTGAATTTTTTGTTTTGAATCACTCCTACGGCTATTTGGGAGTGTATTTCATGGATCCCAGGGTTCAATGGCAAAACGCGAAGAAATAAGAATGTTTTTTTTCTAGAGGTGTCATGTGTGAAAAGCCCCGCGGTGGTCAGAAAAGGCACTTTTTTGTACAATTTTTTTTCTCTGAATATGGATTCTGATCACAGGTTGCTGCATCTGGGGTGGTTTATTCGAGTTTTTTGAGAATTTATGGTGAAAAAAATGATAAATTTTCCAGCACAATGACATATTAAGGAATTTTAGAATTCAAACTTTTTTGAATTTTGAATTTTTTGGTTTAAATCACTCCTATGGCTATTTGGGAGTGTATTTCATGGCTCCCAGGGTTCATTGGCAAAATGCGAAGAAATGAGAATGATTTTTTTCTGGAGGTGTCATGTGTGAAAAATTACCATTTTTTCTCAGCCCCGCGGTGGTCAGAAAAGGCACTTTTTTGCACAATTTTTTTTTCTCCGAATATCGATTGTGATCACAAGTCGGTGCATCTGGGGTGGTTTTTTGAGAATTTATGATGAAAAAAATGATAAATTTTCCAGCACAATGACAAATTAAGGTATTTTTAGAATTCAAACTTTTTTTAATTTTGAATTTTTTGTTTTGAATCACTCCTACGGCTATTTGGGAGTGTATTTCATGGATCCCAGGGTTCAATGGCAAAACGCGAAGAAATAAGAATGTTTTTTTCTGGAGGTGTCATGTGTGAAAAAATACCATTTTTTCACAGCCCCGCGGTGGTCAGAAAAGGCACTTTTTTGCACAATTTTTTTTCTCCGAATATAGATTGTGATCACAGGTCGGTGCATCTGGGGTGGTTTATTTGAGTTTTTTGAGAATATATGGTGAAAAAAATGATAAATTTTCCAGCACAATGACATATTAAGGAATTTTAAAATTCAAACTTTTTTGAATTTTGAATTTTTTGTTTTGAATCACTCCTACGGCTATTTGGGAGTGTATTTCATGGATCCCAGGGTTCAATGGCAAAACGCGAAGAAATAAGAATTATTTTTTCTGGAGGTGTCATGTGTGAAAAATTACCATTTTTTCACAGCCCCGCGGTGGTCAGAAAAGGCACTTTTTTGCACAATTTTTTTTTCTCCGAATATCGATTCTGATCACAAGTCGGTGCATCTGGGGTGGTTTATTTGAGTTTTTTGAGAATGTATGGTGAAAAAAATGATATATTTTCCAGCACAATGACATATTCAGGAATTTTAGAATTCAAACTTTTTTGAATTTTGAATTTTTTGGTTTAAATCACTCCTATGGCTATTTGGGAGTGTATTTCATGGCTCCCAGGGTTCATTGGCAAAATGCGAAGAAATAAGAATGATTTTTTTCTAGAGGTGTCATGTGTGAAAAATTACCATTTTTTCACAGCCCCGTGGTGGTCAGAAAAGGCACTTTTTTGCACAATTTTTTTTCTCCGAATATCGATTCTGATCACAGGTCGGTGCATCTGGGGTGGTTTATTTGAGTTTTTTGAGAATTTATGATGAAAAAAATGATAAATTTTCCAGCACAATGACATATTAAGGAATTTTAGAATGCAAACTTTTTTGAATTTTGAATTTTTTGTTCTAAATCACTCCTATGGCTATTTGGGAGTGTATTTCATGGCTCCCAGGGTTCATTGGCAAAATGCGAAGAAATAAGAATTATTTTTTTCTAGAGGTGTCATGTGTGAAAAATTACCATTTTTTCACAGCCCAGCGGTGGTCAGAAAAGGCACTTTTTTGCACAATTTTTTTTTCTCCGAATATCGATTCTGATCACAAGTCGGTGCATCTGGGGTGGTTTATTTGAGTTTTTTGAGAATGTATGGTGAAAAAAATGATATATTTTCCAGCACAATGACATATTCAGGAATTTTAGAATTCAAACTTTTTTGAATTTTGAATTTTTTGGTTTAAATCACTCCTATGGCTATTTGGGAGTGTATTTCATGGCTCCCAGGGTTCATTGGCAAAATGCGAAGAAATAAGAATGATTTTTTTCTAGAGGTGTCATGTGTGAAAAGCCCCGCGGTGGTCAGAAAAGGCACTTTTTTGTACAATTTTTTTTCTCTGAATATGGATTCTGATCACAGGTTGCTGCATCTGGGGTGGTTTATTCGAGTTTTTTGAGAATTTATGGTGAAAAAAATGATAAATTTTCCAGCACAATGACATATTAAGGAATTTTAGAATTCAAACTTTTTTGAATTTTGAATTTTTTGGTTTAAATCACTCCTATGGCTATTTGGGAGTGTATTTCATGGCTCCCAGGGTTCATTGGCAAAATGCGAAGAAATGAGAATGATTTTTTTCTGGAGGTGTCATGTGTGAAAAATTACCATTTTTTCTCAGCCCCGCGGTGGTCAGAAAAGGCACTTTTTTGCACAATTTTTTTTTTCTCCGAATATCGATTGTGATCACAAGTCGGTGCATCTGGGTAAGTTCATTTGAGTTTTTTGAGAATGTATGGTGAAAAAAATGATAAATTTTCCAGCACAATAACATATTAAGGAATTTTAGAATTTAAACTTTTTTGAATTTTGAATTTTTTGTTTTGAATCACTCCTACGGCTATTTAGGAGTGTATTTCATGGATCCCAGGGTTCAATGGCAAAACGCGAAGAAATAAGAATTATTTTTTCTGGAGGTGTCATGTGTGAAAAATTACCATTTTTTCACAGCCCCGCGGTGATCAGAAAAGGCACTTTTTTGCACAATTTTTTTTTCTCCGAATATCGATTCTGATCACAAGTCGGTGCATCTGGGGTGGTTTATTTGAGTTTTTTGAGAATGTATGGTGAAAAAAATGATATATTTTCCAGCACAATGACATATTAAGGAATTTTAGAATTCAAACTTTTTTGAATTTTGAATTTTTTGGTTTAAATCACTCCTATGGCTATTTGGGAGTGTATTTCATGGCTCCCAGGGTTCATTGGCAAAATGCGAAGAAATGAGAATGATTTTTTTCTAGAGGTGTCATGTGTGAAAAATTACCATTTTTTCACAGCCCCGCGGTGGTCAGAAAAGGCACTTTTTTGCACAATTTTTTTTCTCCGAATATCGATTCTGATCACAGGTCGGTGCATCTGGGGTGGTTTATTTGAGTTTTTTGAGAATTTATGATGAAAAAAATGATAAATTTTCCAGCACAATGACATATTAAGGAATTTTAGAATGCAAACTTTTTTGAATTTTGAATTTTTTGTTCTAAATCACTCCTATGGCTATTTGGGAGTGTATTTCATGGCTCCCAGGGTTCATTGGCAAAATGCGAAGAAATAAGAATTATTTTTTTCTAGAGGTGTCATGTGTGAAAAATTACCATTTTTTCACAGCCCCGCGGTGGTCAGAAAAGGCACTATTTTGCGCAATTTTTTTTTCTCTGAATATCGATTTGTGATCACAGGTCGGTGCATCTGGGGTGGTTTTTTGAGAATTTATGATGAAAAAAATGATAAATTTTCCAGCATAATGACAAATTAAGGTATTTTTAGAATTCAAACTTTTTTTAATTTTGAATTTTTTGTTTTGAATCACTCCTACGCCTATTTGGGAGTGTATTTCATGGATCCCAGGGTTCAATGGCAAAACGCGAAGAAATAAGAATGTTTTTTTCTGGAGGTGTCATGTGTGAAAAATTACCATTTTTTCACAGCCCCGCGGTGGTCAGAAAAGGCACTTTTTTGCACAATTTTTTTTCTCCGAATATAGATTGTGATCACAGGTCGGTGCATCTGGGGTGGTTTATTTGAGTTTTTTGAGAATTTATGGTGGAAAAATGATAAATTTTCCAGCACAATGACATATTAAGGAATTTAAAAATTCAAACTTTTTTGAATTTTGAATATTTTGGCTCAAATCACTCCTACGGCTATTTGGGAGTGTATTTCATGGATCCCAGGGTGCAATAGCAAAACACGAAGAAATAAGAATGATTGTTTAATGAGGTGTCATGTGTGAATAGATTACCATTTTTTCACAGTCCCGCGGTGGTCAGAAAAGGCACTTTTTTGCACAATTTGTTTTTCTCTGAATATGGATTTTGATCACAGGTCGCTGCATTTGGGGTGGTTTATTTGAGTTTTTTGAGAATTTATGGTGGAAAAAATGATAAATTTTCCAGCACAATGACATATTAAGGAATTTCAGAATTTAACTTTTTCAAATTTTGAATTTTTTGGTTCAAATCACTCCTACGGCTATTTTGGAGTGTATTTCATGGATCCCAGTGTTCAATGGCAAAACGCGAAGAAAGGAGAATGATTTTTTCTGGAGGTGTCATGTGTGAAAAATTACCATTTTTTCTCAGCCCCGCGGTGGTCAAAAAAAGGCACTTTTTTGCACAATTTTTTTTCTCTGAATATCGATTCTGATCACAGGTCGGTGCATCTGGGATGGATTATTTCAATTTTTTGAGAATTTATGATGTAAAAAATGATAAATTTTTCAGCACAATGACATATTAAGGAATTTTAGAATTTAAACTTTTTTCGAATTTTGAATTTTTTGGTTCAAATCACTCCTACAGCTATTTGGGAGTGTATTTCATGGATCCGAATTTCTAAATTGTCTCGTGAATTTTCAGAAACTAACTGGTTAAATTAAGTAAACCAAAAACCTAAATTACGCACCTATGTTTTAATAAAGAAAACACTAAACCCATCAGAGTATGTGAAATCGTATTATGTCAAAACATAAACGCAGCTTAATGGCACAGTTTCTAACTGGTATTCTCCCATTAAAAATTAAAACAGGTCGCTTTAAGAAAATTTGAGACACATCATCTGGTAAGCTTCGATGTTTAAATAGTCAAGAAATAATTTGTGAAATGTGTACCTTAAACGAACCAGAAGATGAAATACATTTTTTATGCTCATGTACCCTTTATATATCGTTTGGAAAACCACTTTTTGATAAAGCAATAAACTTTAATGTTGACTTCCAATCATTTTCTAGCACCAATAAATTAATTTGGCTAATTACCAACAATTGGAGAGATGTCGCTAACTTTTTGTTAGCTACATGGCAAACAAGAAGCAGTGTACTTTTTTCTGTGAAATAATCTGTTATTATTTTGATTGTAGATGTACTGCTCTGTTTACCAGTTGTTCACCGATCTGCACGCATATAGTTTCCTGTCTGTGCCAGCAAGCGTGGATTCTCTGTTACAAGTAACTTGTGACGGAGAACCCACGTGACTGCCGGCACAGTCAGTTCACAGCAATGAATATAAATATATCTTTTCTTTTTCTTTTTACTTTTACAATAGACGAAAGTGACTAGTAAGCCATAATAGGCTGGATATACTATCTTGATCATTGATTGTTATTGATATCTGTCACTATGATAAAATAAACATATATATATTGGAGCAACACTGATGTTCTGATCATGGCACTGCCACGTGGACATGTCAATATTGCCAGTTTTTGTCATGATATTCTAATCATGGGGTATTGTATGGGATATAGCTTTGCCACATTGCCACAACAAATACCGGCTAACACTGGACACTGGCCCAATGCTGCCACAGACATGACACACCGCTTTCAACGTCGGCCCATCTTGACATTGCAGGGTGTATTTCCCACTACACCCTGCCAGATATGAACCTGTGTAGACCTATTTGGGACCCCACTGCAGCGAGACACACGGGCCTCGCGCACGAATGGAAAGCTTAGACATCAAAGCTAACCGCAAAGCGCCGGCAATCAGACGGCACTGTCTGGCCTGGGAATATCAAGCTAAGTGCCAGTATACGCGAAGCGATGCGAGAACATGGCCAACGCTGTTACAACTATGTGCCAGCGTCGATGATAATGGCCCAACGTTGAGGCAGCACTGCGTCCCTGCCATCTGCGAAATGTTATTTGTACAGCCTATCACACAATTATAGAGTGTGTACAACTGGATTATACAGTCAAATATTGCCACCTCTTATTACAAATTGAATAATTAGAGCCTAAAACGCGGGATTACATCAGCTAATATAGCAAAAACATTTTAAACAGTGGCTAAACTCGTTTTCTTGTGATTTTGTATCGAGATAATCCCTCTAATTATCTACTTATGAACGAAAACGCACGCAAAATATGTGGTTTCATTTTGAAAAATATTACGTAATTTCGATGTGCTCATATAAAGTCAAGAAAATAATTCAGAACGTCATATGTGTCTATATTTATGGTAAAATGCTATGACATACTTGAATTAAAAATGTATGGGTAGCATATTTATTGCAATAAAAGCTATATTTGTTAAACATGTACCACTTTCATAATTTTGGGCTGAGTTTGAAATTTAGGGGAGGGGCCGACAGTTGGGAGTCGCGTGGAGAGGGGTGCTCAAATAGGTGGAAAAGGCCTCATCGCATTCAGGGGTAGAGTGAGAACAAATATAACTGAAGTCTCTACAGGAGGCGTCGGCCCAGCATTTGCCTGGCATTGGGTCATTGTCTTGTGTTTTCTGAAATGATTCTGGTGCACGATTTTATGCACGACACTTCCCAGTGGGCACGGATCATTCGTGTGGCATTAGCGCAATGTTTGTCTAACGTCGAAGAGGTTGTGCCGACGTTGTATAGATGTTGTACGGGTGTTTTGTATTTACTGGGTCTACAACAACAGTATATGAGGTCACGATACATTAATATGATACCACTCAATTACATGCATTTGTTTTATGACATTTTCTAGCTCTGCCAACGATATTTACACCTATGCCTCATTGTATTCACACCATGACTACACAAGCATCGCTAACTTTTTTTTCTCCCATACGAATCTATGTAATACAATCCTGTATTGCTTCAATTGGACAATAAAATATGTTTAAACCAATTACAAAATAAATGCCAGAAATGGACTGCCGGTATGTATTACTGTGACAAAAGTGGTATTAATTGATATTCTACGTTAAATGGTTCAAAAGTTAGGTTTTCTCATGTGGTTGTGGTAATATTGGCGGCCATCTTGGCAGCCATCTTAGATTTATCGGTTAGCTCAAGCATTTTCTCTTGCTATCCGCCTGATTTTCATTATTGAGGTGCTAATGATGCAAAATCCACCGTAAAAAAACCTTTATCATTCCAAGCAGGGCATAGCTGGGTGCCACCCTGACTATAATTAATTCTAGGAAACAATAATCCTATGATTCTTTGTCCACTTTGGCAAAATACTAATATATGTTGGTCATGCATGTCATATGTGTATTTTCATGTGTCAATAAACCATTCTATTCTATTCTATCATACATTCCGGGTGCGTTTGGTAAATTTAACAGCACGACCAGACGTAACGCAATGCTTTCAAGTTCAAACCACCCACTTCACCCTTTTCAAGTCGTCGTGGCGATAAATCAATTTGGAAGTAACTTATTCTCTTTTTGACATATTAGGAAAATAGCATGGATATGTCAATGTGTTAGATAGACATCGCAGGTACTGGAGCGTAGCCCTGGCCCCGAAAATATTGTATTCCAATAACATTTCTTTATTTTTCACCAAAAAATCAACATTTTCATTGTATCTTCACCTGATTAAAAGAATTAAAAAAATTTGGCCACTCTCTACAACATTAACACAAACAAATATAGGTCCTCAGTCACTTAGCATACCTTGTGCCAACAATGACATCATACACATACAATAATTATTATGCATGTATTTCACAAGTTCTCCTCATTCATCCATCTTGAAATGTTCTCCATTTTGTTTTGTAGTCATGGTCTGTAAAATTGTTTGGTCCCAAAAGTTAATCAGGTCATTGATATTTAGAAAACAAACGAACAAACAGCTGTGGCGGCGGACGTGTTGAATACAGTAAGAAATCCGCCTCCGGCCAAAGTTTTTTTCCAATTTAAAACCATAAATTTATCTGTCCGCTTATTTTTAATATATATATATTATGGGCCTATGGCCATTGCAAATATTTTAATTTTTACAGTGCGGGGATAGACTTTAGACGTCATAATCTGACGTGTATCTATACAGACATCAAATCTTGACTACTCTATAAGTCGATTCCCGCGCTGTAAATGTTAATGACACATTCCTATAACAAAACAAAAAACACTTTTAAAATAGATGAACATTTGGCCTTTTATTGACTTCTGGAGCAACAACGCGAACCAAGTGAAATGCCAAAAAAAAACATGCAAAAAGCTAGCAATAATAGAATAGATGTTCTGGAAAAAAAATCATCAATATCCATAAATAGTAAGTGTATAAAATGCAATAAATACAAGAGGAATGTACAGAAGGAAACGCAGTTTAGGACACTTGCATCATGTTCAAATTATTATTGAAATCAACAAGAGAGTTTGTTGTAAATGACCAGCTAAGCATATAATATAATTTTGGAGATATTCATTTTTCGCAAATATAATATATTTTTCGTCACATGAAGCTGGAAATTGCATTCTGAGAAATATCAACAAATTATTCAAAGGACAAGGGTTAAACCACTGAAATAAATAATTTAAGTGCTCACTCACTTGAAGTTGTGTCTCGCTACCGCGACCCACAACTTCAAGTGGTTGACAATTAATCATATTTGTTTAATTTGAGACCAAATATTTGCAAAGCATACATTTCGTTCCCAATAACTACAATTTAAACTGCTAATAAAACTGATTAAAAACGACTATACTCGCACTTAGCGGTTTAAGGGGTTCATACAGAAAGTAGTCACGGACCACCTCCGTCTATTTTGTAACAATAAAGCACATTTTCAATGAATAAGGTGTTCGCCTAAAGGCTCACACCTTATCCATTAAACGTGTGCAGTATTTACTATAGCACAGTATAATACTCAGTTGACTATTTCCTATTGCGATGGGCGAAATAATATGAGAAATACTTTATGTGGTCCTGTTAGTGAGCTCGGTGCGTAAGATTAGTGCCAGTCTGAAATAGTAGCAGTTGATAAAATGATCTGGTGATACAAAGTAAATATACTCCTTAGTGTTCGATTTAACACGCTGGTTTAACACTGTGGCAATGATGGGCTAGCACCACTATCAGAGAACCAACAAGGAAACACAGTTACGCCTACACGTTGAGAAGTAATCATGTAAATGTACATCACGACTTCATTCATAATTGCTATGTCTGTTATAATGATACACATACGATTACACTTTTACTTATTATATGCAAGATTGTGTGTATATTTCTTCCATCGCAGGTTGTGATGTGGTGCTCCCGTGCAAAGCAATACAATTTATTATTATGACGGCATATTAGAACAGTCAAAAATACAATACAATACAAACACTGTAAACATCCCAGCTAAACATGCACAGTGGTGACGACCCACAACTCTGTTAGGATCAATATCGAAAATGCATACATAAGGAGAGATAAAGCGGAGTAAATATTGTACTCATGCACAAGAGCATTCTCTATCATTATTGTCAGTAATGCTTTGATAACATATTAATCTTTAAAGCGCTAATTTATAAAATTGAGTTTGTATCCGTTGGAAATTGTTGGTCACAGCGTAACCCACGATTTCGAGGGGATAGAATATACTCATATTGATATCAAAACATATGCCAATTTAACAATGTATTGCTCATTTCTCTTTGTTTGTTTCCTGTTTGAAAGTTATATTAAAATGAAAAAAAAACGGCTATAGACGTGACCAGCGCTCTAAGGGTTAATAAACTGGCTATAGACGCGACTAGCCTTTTAAGGGTTGATAAACCGGCTATAGACGCGACTAGCACTCTAGGGGTTCTTAAACTGGCTATAGACGCGACTAGCACTTTAGGGGTTCTTAAACCGGCTATAGACGCCACTAGCACTTTAGGGGTTAATAAACCGGCTATAGACGCCACTAGCTCTTTAAGGGTTAATAAACCGGCTATAGACGCCACTAGCACTTTAAGGGTTGATAAACCGGCTTTAGATGCCAATAGCACCTTAGGGGTTAATAAACCGGCTATAGACGCGACCAACACTTTAAGGGTTAATAAACCTGCTATAGACGCGACTAGCACCTTAAGGGTTAATAACTAATATTTTTTTCTGGGATTCAATGTGAATTGTTAGAACAATTCTTATTTCATACGCAAGAGAGATTGTTAAGTAACAAACGACATTCCTTGTTCAGAAACGATCTTTAGAAGCCAAGTTTATACATGTATAACGCACATTGTAGTATGATTATTAACCCTTAGAACGCTGAAATATATTTGTTTAAATCCATGGAGACCATATTTTTTTTTTTCAATTTGAAATCATCATAAATATCTTAGTTAGCTCATTCCGCTTCATTTGTATACAAATGTTATGGGTCTACGGGCATTAGCAATATTATAATTCTTTCAATGCGGGGATCGACTTAAGAAGTTAGAAATTGTTTAATTGGAATTTTCACTCACTTGAAGTCTTGTGTAGCTGACGCGATCCACAACTTCCAAGTGAGTGAAAATTAATCAGATTTGGCAAAATGGAGGTCAACAATTTTCAAATCTTGCTGATTGCTCAATGCTGGCACGTTTTATCTTCAACATGTTTAAAAGCTTATATGTAATTTCCTAATAAAAATAAAATATGAACCGCAGTTAAAGCGTAATTTAAGAAAATAAACGACCTAATGTGTTAGAAAATGACAAAAAAACATCTCTACATATATATATATATCTACACAGAAATCCTCCTCTATGAGTAAAAAGGGAGAGGGAAATGTTAACCCTTAAAGCGCTAAGCACCACTAGAGTCGTTTTTAATCTGTGTTATTAGCAGGTTAAATAACTGTCATTGGGGACGAAATCAGTGTTTAAATATCAAGATTTGCAAATGTATGGTCTCAAATTAAACAAATATCAGTAATTTTCACCCATTTCAAGTTGTCGGTCGCTACAGTGAGACGCAACTTGAAGTGTTTCAAATTTAAATAAGATAAAGGAAAAGGGTTAAAAGTTATTTACAGAAGAAACACGCTGCGAGATATTCACGAAAGAAGATATATAACACGGAAAGGGTCACATTTGGTAAACTTTGTTGAAAACTTGAACGTCATGACAACAAACAGTGTGTGGGAAGAATTCAACAAAATAACTCGGACTATGTTTCGATCGATAGCCACGCTATTTATGCGATATTTAACTTGCAAACATATTGGTTATTATAAATCTGCAGCTTTCATAACGTGATAAACACACTCACCAGAATTCAATGTCGACAAGATGCACATACCATAGTTATGCTTTTAAAGTGTCGTAACTGTCATTTTTAAGGTGGCAAATACGACACTTCAAGACCATAGTGACAATGCGGGTCTTCGAATTAAAATGGTGTATTTCCCACTTTGTAAAGCGGCAAATACACCATTTTAATTCGAACGGGACGAAACATTTATATACATATATTTAGTGACCGACATTGAACCGAAATCGCAAACATTATACCAATAGACACTTCATAATATTCAAAGAAACGCACATACTTTCTGCAGCAGGGACACGATTTGAATGAATGATTTGAATGCAACTAATAAAATCCCAGGCACGATCCTATAATATGTAGATAATAATAATTAGGCTTTCAACGTTGCTTTCTATTAACACAATTACCATAAATTAAACAGTGTGTCATTACAACGGAGAATGCAATAATAAGCTCAAAAATAACTTAGAAAAACAGTAGATCCGCTGTACTGCAATTAGGAGACAAATATTAAAGGACTACCAATATTAAATGTCCACATGACAAATAAGCAGTTACTGTTAGTTGTCTTATATTAGCAGTGTGTACATAATACAGTAAAAAATAGCGAAACGAAATATGTACAATGAAAAATAAATGTTTCCGAAACTGCACCACAGTAGCTTATCAGAATTACCACTCCAAACATTATGAAATTCAATTTAGGTAGTTTTAGCTTTACCAAATATAATTCTACACGGAAGCAACGTGTTATCGCCCAGCTAACACGAGACGCTGAACCAATGTTGTTTTAATGTTGGTCCATCGTCTTAGACTCTGGCCCAACATTAAACCAACATTGGTTCAGCGTCTCGTGTTTGCTGGTAGTTTTCCCATACAAATCCTGCTTTATCCGTTTACTTACATTTATTTTAAGCATTCATTAGCACTACAGAAATTCTGAAGGTCAAAAGTATATTGTAGACCCACCAGTAATGTGTGTGTGGTGCACTACATACGTAGACCCACCAGTAATGTATGTATGGTGCACTACAGATGTATACCCACCAGTAATGTGTGTATGGTGCACTACAGACGTAGAACAACCAGGAATGTGTGTGTGGTGCACTACAGACGTAGACCCACCAGGAATGTGTGTGTGGTGCACTACAGACGTAGAACAACCAGGAATGTGTGTGTGGTGCACTACAGACGTAGACCCACCAGATGTGTGTGTGGTGCACTACAGACGTAGAACAACCATGAATGTGTGTGTGGTGCACTACAGACGTAGACCCACCAGATGTGTGTGTGGTGCACTACAGACGTAGACCCACCAGATGTGTGTGTGGTGCACTACAGACGTAGACCCACCAGATGTGTGTGTGGTGCACTACAGACGTAGACCCACCAGGAATGTGTGGATGGTGACGTTAATCACCTTATAATCTACATTCAGTTGTGAATCGCATCGCGTTAAATGTATATTACAGTTGCTAATTTAACTCTTGCGAGTCTGGATTGTATAATGTTTCTAGTTTTCATTCATTTGAAGTTAGAATTGCTAATGCAATTCCCACCCTCAAATGATGAAAACTATTTATAATCACGTGAATATCCATCACAACATTATTTTATAATTCACAGTGACACTTTATTTGGTTTGAAATGCACTGCCCTAATACCGCAAGGGTTATTACGCCATGTAAAACTCCTATCTACGGGCCTGGTGGCACAAGGGTTAATATGCAATGATAATGCATTGATATACAGTTTATACAGGCTCCATCTCACACCGTTTAAAATTTTTCGCATCATTACACATACCTGCATACGGTCCGTCGAATACAAGTGGAAGTTTATCATAAATATGTTTATATATGAATACCATGCCACAGAGCCCCACCTTACACGAAAAACTTACAAAATATGTCGACGTAAATATATTTTTTTCATAAGCCACAAGGGGATAATAGAGAAGTCAAGGTAAGTCCACCGTTGAAAATTTCTCATTGTATACGAGTTCCCAAACAACGTCCAGTGTAGAATCGTGTCTGAGTGGACACCTAGCGACTGATATTGCGAAGATGGAAATGACACCTGGTGACTAAAGTTTCCTTTTTTTTTGCAGACAACAACTACTGAACAGTATAACCTGATAAACGTCTGGTAACCTGATAAACGTCAACAGCCATGGGCACAAGCTCGCATCATATCCGCAGTGATACATTTTCCCGTTGTCTGGAGGCTTACATGTCCTCACCTACATCACCTAAGTATTGAACAGTTGTATATGCCACTCTAATAGCCACTCTGGCATATACAACTGTTTAATACTTAGGTGATGTAGGTCTTAATACTGACGTTTTGTGTGGTTCAACCTTAACAACCATACATACGCTACATGTGTAGTTCTTCTTGGTGTCTGTACCCTAGAATGGTACATCACATCACAGGTAGTCATGGTATCTGTGGCCTGCCTAGCTCGTAATACACATTTTCTAGTGGTAATAAATGCATTTGGTCCGTTTTGCACAAGCAGATGCGACTCCCTCTCAGTCTTGTTCGAATGTATCTTACATTGTGTTGAGAATATGGAGCCAAATAGATTGAAGGTGTGTGAAGATCTCAATCAGCTGTGTGCCTACTATCCAGTCTCAATCAGCTGTATGCCTACTATCCAGGTCAAACAAACATATATGACGGACACGATAATGATCTGCTGACTGGGTTATATTACTATCTGGTGATTAAGTTTAACCCCTGGAGCAATATTCAATTTAAATTTTTAGTTACTTGAAGTTGTGTGTCCTGCTACCGCGACACATAGCTTCAGGTGACTGAAAATATATGTGATTTGTAAAATTGAAGTCCCAACATATATCAGTGTTTCAAGATTGAAGACAGCTTTTACTTCACACAATTGGTTATATAGGTGCTGGGGACAGAGACATACACAAAGCCCTGTTTCCATGGTGACTGGTGATCGCTGGTTATTACTATATTACAGGAGAGTTTTGACACAGATCTGTGATCTTATGTACACGGCACAGATGCTGTCTGCCTAGCTGCAGCAACTAGACTTGTCTTTGTCTTTCATTGATAACTTCATCCCCACGTTCTTCACTTCCAAATCTTCGTTCGTCCTCAGTAGCCTGCAAATAGAGAAGATACGTCATCAATTTGCTTAATCTTTGAGGCCCTCACGAGGCATGAACGCATCATTTTTTACCCCTGAAAACACACTTAATTTTCGCACAACTGCATTACCAATACATTGCAATTTTTTTCAATTTGTCACCCACTTTGAGTCATTTTAATCCACTGCAAATCAAGAAAAAATGCGACAGCAATTTGCGGCTTGTAGTGGATGAGGATAACAATGGTAAATTCAGGCTTGAAAGAGTTACAACATTCTGCTTAAAATGCTGATCGCAGCATGTGTCACCACGTCAGGCCTCGCCTGAAGGCTCACAGCACGTGTCACCACCTCAGCCCTCGCCTGAAGGCTTGTAATGCTGATCGCAGCACGTGTCACCACCTCAGCCCTCGCCTGAAGGCTTTTGATGTTGATCGCAGCACGTGTCACCACCTCAGCCCTCGCCTGAAGGCTTGTAATGCTAATCGCAGCACGTGTCACCACCTCAGCCCTCGCCTGAAGGATTTTGATGTTGATCGCAGCACGTGTCACCACCTCAGCCCTCGCCTGAAGGCTTGTAATGCTGATCGCAGCACGTGTCACCACCTCAGCCCTCGCCTAAAGGCTTGTAATGCTGATCGCAGCACGTGTCACCACCTCAGCCCTCGCCTGAAGGCTTGTAATGCTAATCGCAGCACGTGTCACCACCTCAGCCCTCGCCTGAAGGCTTTTGATGTTGATCGCAGCACGTGTCACCACCTCAGCCCTCGCCTGAAGGTTAGTAATGCTGATCGCAGCACGTGTCACCACCGCAGCTTTCGCCTGATGGCTCGCAGCACGTGTCACCACCTAAGCCCTCGCCTGAAGGCTTGTAATGCGTGGTTGTCACATGGCTTGCAAATGGGGCTTCCACAATCTCATGGATATGAATTGAGAATTTAAAAAAAAATCAGCGAAGAACATGCGTCACAGTTTAACCCTTACAGTGCTACATTAAATCATTTATAGTTTTACCCGCTTGAAGCTGTGTCTGGCTACCGCGATCAACAACGTCAAGTGAGTGAAAATTACTGGTAATTTGAGACTTAACATCTGAAAATATTGATTCTTAAGAACACATTTAACACCCAATATCACAGAATAATAGGTGGTGTAAGAGTTAATGTAAATTCTACTAAAAATCAGATTCTTAGAATAAGCTATAAGACAAAGAGTGCACTCTACCTTGACAGTTCTGTGACAGCCTCCATGATGTTACTCCCATCCTTGGCACTGGCTTCAATGAACAGAGCATCAAATTCCTGCAGCAGACACGCATATCAATCCTATCAATTTGAATTGGTCAGATAAAAGGCCATAACGGGCTTAACCCTTACACCGCTAACTATGTGTGTATAAACCATGGAGCTCAAAGAGTTTTTTTCAAATTGAAATCATCATAAATGTCCTAGTCGGTTCTTTCTGCTCCAATTGAATACATATGTTATGGGTCTACTGTTTCAGTTGGAGAAGGGTTAATGAAAGGGTTAATGTGTTAATGTTGAGGACTAATGCTGCTCTGATCAAACAAAGCGTTATCGTCCAACAATTACTGCAAGTAAAATGAAGCCAGGTGCCACCTGGAAGAGACATTAATGACATAAGGTTTTTTTGCATCCTTACGATGTGTGTAAACATAAAAATTCAGGTAAACGTGTATCTCCGGGTGCGTTTGGTTAAAACGATCATTGACAAATTCTAAAGAAAACTTTAAGTTTGTATTTTAACTCTTAGTTTCAGCTATTTTTAATACTTTTTCAAAAAATAGGCAAAATACTTTTCTCTCAGCTGAATTTTTATGTTTGCACACATCGTAAGGGTTTAAAAAAAACTTATGTCATTAATGTCCATTCCAGGTGGCACCTATAGTCCATGGGCCAGATCCAGAAAAGGCTAAATTAAAGGAGCTCGCTTTACCCCTATTGAAACTTTGGTTTCATGCTTCCAGCAGGTCCCATTGGTCATTTGGGGCAACATTTTTACTTGTTGTCAGTTGCACAACATGGGCGATAATTTTGACAACAGCATTTTGTACATGGGGGCAAAAATCCGGAAAATCTGATGATACAGCTATCAGCTTCAATCTTTATGCTTCATCTTATGTAAAGTCACCGAATATTTAAAAACACACACATGCATGTATATCAATGTGGCAGTGGTAGTAGTAGTAAATCATTGCTTTACGTCACTTTTCGGCACAAAAGGTCTTTTAAGTGACATTATAATACAATAAAAACGTTGTAGTCAATTGATGAGATGAAAGATTTACAGATGATGATGTGAGGGTGGGGGTGATAGGGCATGGTGGGTTATTGAGAGCGTTTTCCTTCGCTCTCCCGATAAGGGATTCTGGGCATGTCTAGGAGATATACCCCCAGCAATGCCGGAGACTTGAGTTTCGCTGTGCAATTTAATGCTGAAACTCTGTGGCATTTCGCGCAGCTCCACTATCCTCGGGTCAGATAGTCCCCAGAGTACAAATAGGAAGGATCACTCCCTCTGGGTAACTCCATTCATCCCACGTGAGAGACCTAATGTCAAACACGCTATTGCCGGTTATTTAAGGCTACCACGGCCTACATCAGCGCCAGCACTGATGCGGGTGCTGCATTGGCTCCGCTGTTGAGCGGAGGAACCAGGGTACGCCACAGGGTACGCCACTGGCAATCCGCCCAAAGATTATAGCCGAATACGAGGAGGCTGCAGCTGCCCTTGGTTGATTGCTGTAGACTAGTGCTTCCATACAATGCGGTACACAGCATCCAGCATACGGAATAGATCCCTAATGACCCTCCCCAGATGGGGGCGAAAAGTACTAGGAGCAGTAGTATAAAAAAAAATTCAATTGGTACGTTTTTTATGCAATTTTAAATCTATTTTTACAAGTGAAAATGGCATATTTTTTACACAAAACCTGGTGAAATTTTTGTATTCAAAAAATAAAAAAAAATTGCAAGTATGGCAGCCATTGTTCCTCACATAATCAAAACAATGTCCATCAAATATGGCTTCTCTATATATAAAAGAAACATGTGGTAGTCATCGGTACTCAAATGAACGAAATTGCGTTGTTGTCTGTCATCATTATCATCAATGACCTTCAAATGCCTGCTTCTTTCCTTTGCATACGAGCGCATTTGTCCTATCGCATCATGTTAATATATAGAATGTGCAGGCGAGCACGGCAACATCTGTGTTTAGTGACTTGATGATGATACAGTCATGTCGACTAGATGATGCATGGATAGCATGCAGTAGGATGCGGATGTACACTTCCTCTTGCTTTGTGCATAGTTCGCCCACCCGACTGCAGGTGATGCCTTCCTCCACAGCACCCAGTTTGTGGCACTCCACACTATTGGTGACATACAGTTCACCAATGCCGACAAACTGTGCCCTGTAGTGTGGTTGCACTCTTGCACAGCAGCTGTGCCAGGTCTGTCTCATACCTGTCATCACACATACATTTATTATGGGTTCTTGATAGAAATTTTAGGGTACTCATTCATAATCAAGTCAGTTCTTGTGCTGTGCTAGGACGAGATCAATTTCACCAGGTGAAGCACGAAGTTGAATGTCCTGGGGGGAAATGTCAGTGCTTGTAGCAAAGCATCCAGGATTCACACGGCAGAGGATGGCACAACTTCAGCAGCTTCAGCCTTTCCCTCAAGGATGTGCAACAGGGTAGCTTCTGCTGTCTTTGCAAGGGCACCATCTGGATTTGCGATTGAACATGACATTGGATAGAGGTCCAAGTGGATAATTCAACACATCTCGCATGTTCATCCGCCCATGCTGCGCTAAGACGACCATCTTGGCAAACAAGCCTCTGTCAGCCTTGATGGCGATAACACTTCCAGCGACTTTGGTTTTCCGGACTTGACCAGGTTTTGGACGTCTGTAGTTTGATCTTTGGCAGTGGAGCAAATACGTCGGCGTCACTTGTTTCACCTCAACGAAAGTGATTGCACTTCTGCTCTACAATCCCGGGATTTGAATGGGGTTCATCCAGCTCTCAATAGTTTCCATGACGTTGTGGACATTATCTTCATACTTCTTGTGCTGCTTGCTTTCAGCGACGTAGAGTCGTGTGATTTCAATGGTCTTGACTCTGTGGTGAGCGGTGAGGATCCAGCGTTGTACTGCACCTCGGTTAAGAATGATGCCAATGATGCCTCCATTTTTCTTGGAGTCCCTGTCCATGGTTTGTTCGATTGTCTGGTCCACTGGTACTTGAGGGAAAATTCACAATTTAGGCTGTGCTAGACTGCAAACTGGCCGCTCTCAAGCAGGGCATTGGCATGAGGATGTGTCTGTGACAGCAGTGTCATCTCACACCAGTAGTGAGATAAGTACCTGGCATAGTTTGTTCTGTCATAGGCAAAGATCCATAGAAGCATCTCAAAGATGAAAGACATGTGCTGACTCCTGATCTTTTCTTGCGTTGCTCGGGTGAATCGCAGCAGCAGGCAGACCAGGTCTATGTTTGAATCCCAGAAGACAGCCATCTACCGCGATAGGTTGCGCGTTACTCATCAGATCAATTCAAGAAGTACTTCGAACTTCGTTGATGCGAGCAAGACACCGAGGGCATCTGAAGGGGTCTCAATGCAAACTGTATCCATCTCATCTGCAACAGCCGCATAGACATCTCTCTTGTTCTCATCCATCTATTCCTAAAATATTTCATACGAAGTCATTGCATCGCCTCCATGACTATCATAGCCCGGTTGTACTGACGACCTTCAACTACGCCAGATACTGATCCTGCGGCAACAATGCCATCATCAATGAAGAGGTTTGACAGTCCAGCATCTTCAAACCTCCTTCCAATGACAGCTAGGAATGTCATGCTAGTATAGAGAGATAACATCCTCGGGATCACGTTGCTGAACTCTTCTTGTTGTTTCCAGAAATATCTTGCTCTTTGGCTTATAACTAATTCCATAACAATGATGATCTCGTCTAATCCTAGCTTCCTGCCCCATCTCCATCGCCTTCTCCAACAGAGTATACACTGTCGACAGTTCTGTTAGGGATGCCTTTATCTTGTGTATCACTGGGTGCTTGGGTGGTGCTGCACATGGCTGCATAGCAATCAGGCAGTATACATCTTTCCACCTAGCTTCGTCTACAGAGTCGGGAAATTCTGTAAATATCAGGTCTTCATCACTGATGACCATGTTGCCAGGACTGCATCGTGCTCCAGCAATGTATGGCATAATCTTGCCAGGCTGAGGAGTGAATGACCTCTTTCAGTCTCCCCTAGTACTGGTAGTTTGAGCACGCGATCCAGATGCGGCAGCACCACCAGGCTGAACAGGTATCCGTATGATGATTCCAATTGTGCAGTGGGTACTGCCATGGCCACACTGAGTTTCTTCGTTGATGTCATTGTTGTTCCGGCACATGACAGCAGTTACATTGGGTTGGATATTGGGAGGTGTGCAGATGACACCATCTTCAACTGACCCAACGTGTCTCTCTGCCATTGCTGAGACAGCAACAGCCCCATAGACATCTCTCTTGTTCTCATCCATCTATTCCTTAAAATATTTCAGTCTGGATGAGACTGTTCGATAGTGAGCGACCAAAGTGGTTGAATATCTCGACCAGCTGTGAGCTTCTTGTCAAATGCCTCACTTTGAGTCGCAGCACTACGTGCTTGGGGGTCTTCACCCGTCCATTCGTAACGAAGTGTAGGAGATCTTCAGCCATTCACATGACGTGTCTGTGCTTTTGGTCGGACAGTGTAGGACGTCATCTGAATATGCACACAGCACCCATGTCAGCAGATTGTACACACAGCACCCATGCCAGCAGATTGTACATCCACACAGCACCCAAGCTAGCAGATTGTACACCAGATCAGGGATGTCCACGTTGTTACGTTGTTCTCGGGGAAGGTCCTCAGGTGTTGGTAGTAGTACTAAGCTTTACGTCACTTCTCGGCACAAATGGTCTTTTAAATGACATTGTAATGCGATAAAAACGTTGTAGTCAATTGATGAGATGAATGATGTACAGATGATGATGTGAGGGTTGGGGTGATAGGGAATGGTGGTTTATTGAGAGTGTTTTCCTTCGCTCGCCTGATAAAGGGTTCTGGGCATGTCTAGGGGATCTACCTCAGGTGTTGGTGGCTATACCATTTTATTGCAGACGTCATGAGCTCTGCTCGAAATATTTGTGCACATCTGAAAACTTGGTGAACCTTGTTGTGGATAGCTTCTTCTACTGGTGGTGGTAATTTCAGTTGCAACAACAACAGATTAATTGGCTTGATCATCTTTCTGCTCTGTCGCTTCTAGTAGATTGTTGGCTTGGCTACCCTGGCTTGCCTGGGTAGTCAGACATTGCATCAGTGTTTCACGTTTCCCTCCTGAGCGCCGCCTTGGTGTAGGCGTTGATGATCAACTTCCTCTCACATTAGTGCTGCTGTCTGCTTGTGCACTCGTGGATGCCCAGCCTCCACGTTTCCTTCTGTCTTGCAGTCTTTTGATTAGGGTCTTGTTGGTGTATATCTGGTAGCACAGACAATGATATCCTCCAGCTGTGCCTTCAGCTGCTCGTGGACACAATCTTGGTGGTGCCGTGAAAGGAGGCAGTTCACAAGAGACACAATAATATCATGGGACGTCAGGCTGCCATCCTGTTCCTAACTCTGGTAAGAAAGATACTGAAAATAATACATTTGTCGCATTATCCACAATCGCGCAAAATAATGAAGATACACGAATTATTTATTTGTTAGGTTACTACAGCAGAGGTAAGAGGTGCTGTCTTCGCACTGAATCACCTGTTATAGCATTTACTAACAAGAATATAACCATAAATATTAATATATTATTTAAATAGAATGTCAAAAACAATAGAAACATGAAAAAGTCAAATATTTTGCCATAAAATCGCAATACATATGTTCTAAATTTTCCTAATTGTCTAACAAACATTTTAATTAGGTAAATGTCAACCTCATTGAGGGTGTGTGAACATAATGAGCCCCACTAAATAGATCACAATTTTAGCCCGCCAGCACACTGTACCTCAGCCTCCTTCTCAGGGCCACACTAGCACAGCTAGGTGTCCCTGCTACAGTGCTTTGATAATCTGTTCTGTAATTGATGCATTCTGATAGGGCCCGTGACCCACACCTGACCCTGAAACTATGTCAAATTTGAGGATTCCTTTCACCTATGAGAGACAACTTTATATAATTATGTCTCCCCTATACTGGGCTATGTTTGTCACTATATGCCTAGTATTATTATGACCAGTACATGCGATCAACCTGTGTTGTACTATAGTTGGTCCATCCTATATAATCTCGGCCCAGCATAAAAGCAACATTGGATCTGCGTTTTTTACTTGTGTTGTTGTAGACTTACTTCTGTGCAAGACAAAGATACCAGCAGAACGTCCAAAGTGATGATCAGATAACAACCACTCTTTGTTTAATGTTGGGACAGCATCTCAGATTGTGGATTAACATGAACCCAGCACTGGGTCATCGTTCTTAGTGGTGTGCAGTCTCAGTCAGTACGACACACTGACCCACTCTTGGCTTAAAGTTGGTCCATCGTTTGCGACGCAGGCTCTAAATTTTGAAAACATTGGGCTGGTGTAGACCTATTCTGTTTTTGCTTCAGGATTGATAATGCTGGATTGATGTATGTCAATATTGTCTATGACGCTGGCCCTACATAAAATCAACATGTCAACCATGTGTATATTAACTTATATAATAAAACTATACTAGTAGGATAGTCAATACACATGATACATGTACAGATGTAGCCTAATGACAGTAGCACATAATGTCAGGCATAAATATCCACAAGATGTCAGGCCAAATTGAACACCAAATATAACATTTTAGACGAGTCAAACCCCTCCCTGGTCCACCCCACCCTCTGTTAAACAGGTTAAAACAGCTGTTAATTTCAAAAAAATAGTCACGTGCCTGGCTACATGTATTCCTTGGTCTGACCATGTGGTTTAGAATGTCAAGGACACCATTTTGGTTAGGTATTGCCTTATTGGTCAGATACAAGATCAGGTCAAAATCATGAATACGGCTACAGAACACATTCCACAGTGCAATCAATCAGAGCCAAATTAAGATGAATGCTGAAATGGTATTAGCAATAAAGAAGGCCTTTAATGATGGTGGTGTTCAAGAAATTTTCAGGAACCTCTTAGAGAAGTCAGTTTCAAAATACATAGAAGAGCAGTGCGAAAAGATAAATAAACTGGAGGTGGAAAACAAGAAAGTGGATGCAAGGTGTAATGAACTTATGAATATAGTGCAAAAGCAAGAAAACAGAATAGTTGAAATGGAACAATATAGCAGAAGAGATAGTGTACGTATAACTAAGTGAGAAAGAATGGTGCAGCTTTGTAAAGCTGTGGGGTCGGAAATTAAACCCGAAGATATCAGCCGCTCTCACAGGGTAGGAAAACCTGTAAACGATGGAGAACCTCGCCCAGTGCTTGTCAAATTCACGTCATATCGAGCGCGTCAGAAATTGTTTGTGAAACGATCTAAGCTCAAAGGTGCAAAGGGTGTGAACGCCAACGTATACATAAACTAAGATTTGTGCAAGGCCCGTGCTGACCTGGCGTACAAGGCTCGTACTGCACGAAAACAGAAACTCATCGCCGACACGTGGGTCTTTGACGGTAAAGTGTTTGTGAAAGACAGTGCCGGGAACGTGAGGACTGTTTTTGACGACCCATTCTTTAAAGGAGCAAGTGGCAGTAACTTCTCCACCGATTCAGATGATCATCAAAAGGACTAGACATTTAAATCCCTTAGAAACTGTACCAGGAGGACATCATTTTCTCAACATCACCACAACGTTATGTATTATGTTCAGAAAATACCCTACCGCTATGCCGCAAGTGCGCAGCCTTAATGTTTGTTTAAATATATTTGGACTTTTATATCATAAATGACAATTTAAAGCGACAAAAACAATTAAAGAATATTGAAATGGATCCCGTGTACATTTAACTGATACGCAAATATTGTTTATTATATATATCACATCGCTACGCAGACTTATTAACCGTCACCGATTTAAGTTATTATATAAGCTGCTGTACAGACAACCATTTTCAGTGTGCATTCGTAGAAGTTCACATATGTCATGTTATATGGTAAGCGCAAAACATTCGCCCAATGCCGTTTTAATGCTGGCCCACCTTATACGGCACTTGCCCAGCATTGGGTCGACCTTGGTTGTGCGTCTGGTGTTGCTGAGAATGGAGATGTGCAATTTATGTACACGCTTTACAAACTTATTACTATATTTACTCTATAGTTTATATATTTATCAGTACCGTATTCTGACATCTCATATAAGCTTGAGCGAACTAAATGTTGCAAATATGTCATATATTAATATTTTATCAAAGCAGATGAAATTCCATGTTTTTTGTACTGAAAATCACGATTACACATGAGACGTTCGCTTGGTGTTGGTCTGGTGCTGGTCCACCGTCTGCGACGCTGGCCCGACATTGGACCAACATTGGGTGGGCGTCTTGTGTTAGTTCGTAGTGCATCGACGGCGAACGTACATCAAGTTGAAGTGCACTCATGCTGTATTATGTCAACTTTTATATTGTATCCAAGCAGATGAACTCTCACATGTATTTGTACTGAACAATCATGACATGCACATCAACTGAAAACATTGTATAACTGACGAAGAAGAAGCTATATTATAAAAAAGATGACATATAGGCATATATCAAAGAAACATTATATAAAACGATCTATTGACAAATAATATAAGAAAGTAGATTAACAAGAAATATGCACGCGTCCAAACGGACCTTACAACTCCCGTTGAGTAGCCTACTAACATCCTTGTTGTTTATGTTTATTGTTTCCTTTTTTCATCATTTTCATATCATCATGCATCATTATGGATCATTCGCTGTCCCTTGTCATGTTTCTGATGGAAGAGGAGCTCGTGCTTTTCAGGTTAAATGTGTATTGCTATAACACAATATAGGATAATTATCGGTGTTTGGTTCCTAGTCAGTCCACTAAAATCACAATATATTTTAATTTTGCTTATCAAAGGGCTTATATATATGTTGCTTATGAAATCAGGCGATGTACACCCAAATCCTGGACCGATAGAAAACCAGTCAAATGTACCTCAATTAGAAATATGTCTTTTAAATGCCAGGAGTTTAATGGCTCCGGATAGATTAGACATAGTTTCTCAAAAATTGACAGTCGAAAATGTTTACGACATAATTTGTGTAAGTTTAACACATATCGATAACACTGTTCCAGATAGCGACATACACATTCCATGTTACAATAATTATAGAAAAGACCGCAGTAGACATGGGGGGCGGGGCGTGCTGTTATGTATGTGATCACCTAGTATCTAAAAGATGGTTTGATTTAGAGATTGATGGCATTAAACTTATATGGATTGAAATTAATTAATTAAATTAATTAAAATGTTGTAAAATGCTTGTAGGAACGTGTTACAGACCACCAGGAATGTCATCAGATGAAGTAGATTTTTTCATTAGTACATTTCAAGAGTTAAAACCAAGTGTATGATGTTTTCAAATATGAAAATTAATCAAATACCAACTATAAAATTAGGTGATGAAATTCTAGCATTTGTAGAAAATCATAAACTCCTAGGAATAATACACAACAAGAAGATGTCGTGGGACAATCAGATTGATTATATTTACAGCTCCGCAAACAAATGTGTTGGTCATTTACAGAAAACTTCCTTTTTAATACCACAAAAAGCCGAAGAAAAAAATTATGAATCTTTCATTAGATCAATCATCGAATATGGAAATATAATATGCAGTAATAGTACAATAACCAAGTTAAACCTCTTAGATAAATTACAAAGGAGATGTGCTGTAATCTGTCTAAATTCGTATAAGTTGACAGAAACAGTAAAATTATACAGAGAATTAGGATGGGACACATTGGAACATAGAAGAAAAAACCACAAATTATGTTTAATGTATACAATAATAAAAAAGATGACAACATATTTACATAACTTACTACCACAACCTGGTCAACATACATATGCTACTAGAAACATAAATAATTTAAAACACATAAAATGCTGAACATCCAGGTATAGGGGTAGTTTTCTTCCAAGTACCATCCTTGCTTGGAACAAATTACTTACTAATATTAAAGAAAGTGCAACTATAAATATTTTTAAGACAATTTGTTCTGCAAAAAATGAAAAATACCGTGCAAGCACTCAAGTACCCCTCGGCTCATGCAGTGACTCTATATATGCCAGGTTTCAAGGCAATTAATTAAAAAGAAGAACGCTTTATTAAAATTGATAAAACCAAAATGGCCGCAGCAGCCTCGTTTTCAGTCTCACATGAAAACGGACAATACTAATAGACTCGCAGACCCCGAAAACCTATATATATACCAGATTTCGAGGGAATTCTGAAAAAAAAGTTATAAAAAAATTAGTCGCCAGGTGGCGGTCATTTTGATTATCGGTCGAAAGCTGAAATTCTAATCAGGTCATCTCCATACTCATGGGTAACTTCACATAAAAAATTGGAGAGATCCAATAATTATTTTTCAAGTTATCGCTTTAACAAGGAATTATTAAATTAAAAAATCAAGATGGCTGCCATAGCCTCGTTTTCAGTCGCACACTAAAAAGGACAATGCCAATAGACTCGCAGACCCCGAAAACCTATATATACCAGGTTTCGAGGGAAATCTGAGAAAAAAGTATAAAAAAAATGTTAATCGCCAGGTGGCGGCCATTTTGATTTTCGGTTAAAAGCTGAAAATCTAATCAGGTCATGGGCAACATCATGGGCAACATCACATAAAAAATTGGAGAGCTCCAATAATTATTTTTCAAGTTATCGCGTTAACAAGGTCTCACCACACAAATTCACTCGCACATATTTTTAAGTTTAAGAATAAGAAAGTTAGTCTCTTTTTAAAAATTGTGGCTCTTTGCAGCAGCTCCCGTGGTGATTATTTTTTGATACCAATTTAAATCGATTCTGTGATGTTTTGTTGTAGCAAAAGCATCGAAATGATAAAAGATCTAACAAGAAGTCCTTGCGCTGGCTGTAACAAGGCTCTTCTAAAAAACGAGGTCAATTTTTTTCTAGGTTGCCCGGGGGAGAGTGGGGCAAGAGCTTATTTTAGGCTAAAATAGCGGAAAAGCAAGCAGATTCACAAACCTTTGTTATTTTGTATTTTGAAAGAGAACAGCAGGATGGTTAAAATGATATATAGGGTTATTTACATTTCCCCATTTTAGGAGTGCTGGGAGGCCTGAGCGTATGAGTCATAATACATGTAAGTCTATGGGATGGGTACTATGTGTGGTGAGACGCGTTCACAAGATTTTTTTTAAATCTTTGACCTTGACCTTTGACCTATGATCTTGAGTAAAAAAAGTGCAGGGAGGGGTTGAATGTTTGTATGAAGTATGAATTTAATCTGTTGCACCATGTTGGTGTAGTAGCCAAAAGACTGTGTGCGGCGGCGGCGGAGACGGCGGCGCACGAAGGGGACGACAATACCCCTTCGGGCCCAACGGGTCGAGGGGTAAAAACCACAATACTAACATATTTGCACTGGACCTGAATATAGGCATCACACTAGAATAAGATTAGGTCTTAGCGCACTCAACCAGCAAAGGTTTACCTATAATTGAACAGAAACCAAGTTTTGCGATAATTGCAGAGACAAAGATGAATTTGCCAAACACTTCTTTCTGGAATGCCCACAGTACGAAATCTTTGGAATTACCCTTTTACGCCAGTTACAAACATTCTTACAGCCAGATTTATTTCAAAATAAGAGAAAATTATTGGATATGATAATTCATGTGAATTCAAATGATAGAACCACAAATATCAAACTATGTTCCGCTATTCATACTTTTATAGCCAACACTTCTCCAAACTTTCCTCAGAAACATGATTATTGATAACCGATCCATGCATTATTCATTCATTTTTCATTATTCATACACAGGAGACCAACATTGTTGCCCAAAAGCTGTTTGTAATCCTGAATGAATAAATATGTTTTGAAAAAAAGGGCCACTAGCTGACGCTAGTGGAAGGATAGTGGATCTGATGAATGAGAATGACTGTACTCATAATGGACGTAAAACCCCTTTTTTCGCCGTCCCCCCCCCCCCTATTACAAAACGCTCTTTTCAAAATTACTGCCCATGTTGTACAAATGACAACAAGTGAAAATGTGATTTTATATGACATGAGAGCCCACTGATACCATCAAACCGAAGCTGCAAGGGGGGGGGGGTGCAGCGAAAATGCATATTTCTGAATTTGGCCTATGGACTACTAGATCCATCTGAAGCCAGTCTAACAGGGGTAGTTGTACTAAGTACGCGAGTAAAATTGTGGCCTAATATCACCTTTTTAACAGCGACGTTCAACTGTTTATAGTACGTTAAAAATAACGCAATTTGTATACGATGACATGATGACATGATGACACGATGACATGATGATGGAGTGATTGGGTATGGTGGGTTATTGATGCACAATCATTGCATGGCAATATCGCGACAGAAGGAAGCCCGAAGTCGGGACTATGCACTACACTTATCGAATGACTTCAAGGGTTCTTTATAGTGCACGGATCCATAGGCAGCACTGTACACACCAGGCCTTTGAACAGTTTGAAGCACTGTACATGCACAACCTCGATGACAAATATCCAACCCGACCGGTTTTCGAACACAGTAGGGGCTTAAAGTCACTTGCCTGTTACTTTTTCTCTATGGGCAAATATTTGACGTCACTGTCAAGTTTACAAATCATTTCCTAATCTATACATAGCATTCTCGGTGTCCCCCGAAAACATAAAGACAGAAATGTGACGAAGTATTATTTTGTCATCTGTTGAAACGGGATTTCAGAGTTGGTAAAAAGACTTTGTCGACATTTTAGGTTAGTATCTTAATGTCGTGTTGGAGCTTAACGTTTACATAGGCTTATTTATTGGCATGCATAATGATTTATATGCAAACCCGATCAATGGTTTTCTGAAATTTTAAACATGAACTAAGCTGCACACCATTGGGTTTAAAAGTCACAGCCACAAGGCTAAAAGTCACAGGCTGTGACTTTTAGCCCCAATGGTAGACATCTTTGTCCTCATTTACCCTGAGGCGAAATTTCATCTGCAAGCTGCCAAGTGATTCCAGGGTAGCATGAAGAAAACAGAAAAGCAGTATGATGTAAATACATATATTCTAAAAAAAACATGTTTCCGTCCATACCTGACAATAAAGTAGGATGTAATTCACAATGAATGGTTGTAAAGGACAAAACAGCAATGACGCTGACCTGTAATTTGACAAAATAGGCATACTACGTCCTGTTCATTTTTTTATCGATGTGAATAAAATCTAACCCCAACTGTACTTTTATACACTGTGACTTTTGCCCCAGTGTTGTGACATTAAACCCCATACCGAGGTTGAATGGCACAAGCTCACCAACAAGGACAAAGAACGTTTTGTTTAATGTTCGTTTCAAAGGGATTTAATAGATATTAGCTAAGATATGTGTCTATGCTTTTTGTGACTTTTAGTCCCACCCTCCCCTACCTCTTGAGTTTAGAGCCACAACCGGATCGAATGAACCAGCGGAGCCGGCAACTCGCCCGATAATGGATTCTGGGCATGTCAATGGGAACTACTACCTGACATGCCCAGATGGTTTCCCTGTGCAATGCTCCTCTCACATCGGGTTCTTTTACTCCTGAGCGCATATTACTGAACATCCTGACATCCATCTTGTCTAGCTTTCTCTCTTTCACATTATGGCAAAGAGAAAAAAATAAAAATAAGCTCAAAATCGGGACGTTTAGCAAGATGCACCCCTGCAAACACGATACATTGAACCAATGTTGGTTTATTGTTGGCCCACCGTCATAGGGGACCCCAAATCAGTTACTTACCCTTGCTAGTCGGGTGCCATCTTCAGTGCGCACACACTTTTTAGAGCTTCCCTCTGCTATGTAGGTGTCCCTCAGATCGGTCTTGTTACCGACTATCATCATGGGTATTGTCTTCTCTGCCCCATCCTGAAAAGAGTCCTGGCCAATCACAGACAGGGTTAGGCGAGGGAAACTAATACAGGGCAAAGCAGTGAGGGTAGCACAGCCAATCACATATAGGGTAAGGCGAGGGCTACTAGGAGAGGGCAGGGTAAAAGGGACGCCTGACCAACCATAGGCAGGGTGAAGCGAAGATAACCATTAGAAGGTTACCAAGAGAGGGAAGGGTAGAGGGAATGCATGACCAACCATAGGCAGGGTGAAGCGAAGATAACAAGTACATGGTTACTTAATAGCTAGAGGACAGGGTAGAGAGAAGAATGGCCAATCATAGGCAGGGTGAAGCGAAGATAACTATTAGGAGGTTATCAAGTCAGGGAAGGGTAGAGGGAATGCATGAGGGTGAAGCGAATATAACTATTAGAGGGTAACTAATAGCTAGAGGGCAGGGTGAAGGGGAAGCATGACCAATAATAGGCAGGGTGAAGCAAGGATAACCAGTAGAGGGTAGATTAGACCCAATAAACAAAAATAGCCATCAATTGATGGAAGGACCCCTCAGCCGTAGACAATATCAATAAATAATCGGAAAAAATGATCCCCAATACCATAATGTCAATTTTTTTTAAATGGCTGCGACAACCATTTTGTTTTTAATGGATTCATCCCACAAATTGATCAGATCATCAGAAATACCTAGAGAACAACCATATCAAAATTTAAATGCAATCCAACCTACGGTTCATAAGGTATCGTTCCCACAAGCTTCTTAAACGACCATCTTGGAAAATGGCCGCTTATGGCTTGGTGCCAAAAAAAAATATATGGGATGAATTTCCCAGCCACATAGGTCATGTGTGTAAAAAAATAAGCAAAATTCATCAGTTAACTTTTTAGTTAACTTTTTAACCATGCCAAAATGTGAATGCAATCCAACCAACGGTTCATATGTTATCATGCCCACATGCTTTTTAGGTGACCATCTTGGAAAATAGACGTTTATGGCTTGGTGCCCCCAAAAATGTATGGGATGAATTGCCCAGGCACATAGGTCATGTCTGTAAAAAATAAACAGTTAAATTCATGAATTAACTTTTTAGTAAGAGCTGAATTTCTGACTGCCCGCCCACAGCCACCTGTGGGTAGGGTTGGTGGAAAGCACAGCCAATTGTAGGCAGGATCAACATAACGTGACTTAAGGAATCACAGCTAATCGATGACCACGATTGTAACAACAGGTCAAATCAATGAAAAACAGCGTAACCAATCACAGTCAAGTTTAAATGAGGCTGAGCAAGACGGGGAAAAATGAATGAATAGCACAGTAAATTAAACGAAGCAGGACAAAAATCTTAAAATTAACACAGCAGCAGCACAACATGTCAATTTTTGGGGTACCCAACCACAAAAAGTAACATTATTTGTGATATACCAAATTAAAGCTTAGCATCTCCGGAGTCAGAAAAGTGATGGTGCTAAGACCGCAGCTTGGAGGGACTTTTGTAATCTGACCTTGAAGTAGAGTACTGTCTATTCCGAAAAATACATTATTTGCAGCATTCTAGGATAAAAAAACTAAGCAATCTGTCACAACTCCTTATGAAGGCTTAACATATATTTCACTGCTTTTTTTTATTTTATTGGTTCCTATATTTAGATTAATCTTTGAAAACCACATGGTTTTGAAAAAAACAAAATGTAAATGATTGCCAAGCCGTGCCTTTTTTATTAGTGGCCGAGAGTTTGTAAGTTAACATTGGCTGGTGCTGTACCGAGAGATAGATATATCAGCTAGCATAGAATACTGTAAAAGAAATAATAAAATAATTGTGTATTTGTGTACCGTTACTACTATATTTCAAGCGACTCGGGGCCGAGACGTGTATGAAGGCCTAGTCTATTGGCAAAAAAGGATTCTCGTGCACCCTCGGAAATATACTTCTAATTAGTGTATTTAGCTTGTAAACCCATAGAAAACGATTACCCATGTTAAGAATCTTAAAAAATGTCCCACGTGCCATTTTTATGCAAATTTTTACCACCATTACCGAAAAATGTATATATAGTTATAGCTCGGTCAATATCACAAATAACGGTACAATAATGGTGTCTACATCTATCTTTTTCGGGTCAAAGAAGACAATAAAACTACTTTTGGAGTGATCTGATGTGTTTCAGAAAATTTAGTATGCAAATTAGCGCCACCATTACCGAAAAATCGCTCTATATTTATAGCTTGGTCAATATCACAGATCATGGAGCAAAAAGGGTGTCTACACCTATGTTTTCAGGGTTAATGAAGACAATACAACTATTTTTGGAGTGATCTGATGTGTTTCAGAAAACAATAGTATGCAAATTAGTGCCACCAGTATTGAAAAATAGATTTCACTTCATATGTCGCTCAATAGGCATATCGTTGATAACTGAACAGTTAAAAGGCTCTGAGGGTTAGTGAATACTTTTTTTAATATCATAAGATGGATCTAGAGTGTGTTTGTAAAACACTAACTGCGCTTCCAATATATTAGAAAATGACCATTTAAAAAAATTACTGCAAAGTTAGGTAAGAAGATAATACGGAATATGCCTATCATAGTTTTGTGGTTTAGGCTCAGACCAGCCTTGGTAGGCTAATTAAACTGGCCTAAACTATATGCATGGTATGGATGGATATGTTTATTTCTAAAAAGAAAAGTAGATCAAGGCTGGTTAAGCTTTTTTACATCTAAAAAATTAAAGCATAGGCTGTCACAGGCTAGTATCTCAATTTAATGGATTACGTGATCTAGTCTACACTAGAGGTAGACAGCACATTCTTTTTATATAGTGGGGGGGGGGCTAGGCTGAAGGCGTGATCACAGCCACTTTAAAAGATATCTCATACATTAGAAAAGTGATCTTGGCCACTATAGAAGTGATCACAGGCACTTTAAAAGTTACTTTAGCCGCTACAGTCTTGGCCTCTAACAAACCGGTCTCAGCCACTGAGCCACTACAAAAGTGATCATGGTCACCGAAGAAGTCATCACAGCTACTTAAAAAATATCTAAGCCACTACAAACGTGATCGTGGCCACTGAAAAAGTGATCACAGCCACTTATCTAAGCCACTACAAAAGTGATCTTGGCCACTGTCGAAGTGATCACAGCAACTTTAAAAGTTATCTCAGCCGCCACAAAAGTGATCTTGGACACTAACAAACAGAAGTCAGCCACTTTAAAAGTTATCTAAGCAACCATAAAGGTGATCTTGGCCACACACAAAATTATCTTATGCAATGAAAAAGTTACTATAGCCACTACAAAAGTGATCACTAAAAAGTGATCGCGATCACAACCAAAGTGATCTTGGCCACTAAAGAAGTCATCATAACCACTTTAAAAGTTATCTCAGCCACTACAAAATTGATCTTGGCCACTGAAGAAGTCATCACATCCTCTTAAAAATATATCCCAGTGATCAAAATCATTTTTGTTGTGACCGAAGAAGAGTGAGAGCAACAATACTACTAATTTACTCACTGTTATCAAATTTGTGTGGATTAAACTTAATCGACATTACTCATTGAAGTGGAAAGTTACTTCATTTTTTCTTCAGTTACGTTCTCATGTGTCTTTTTAATTTAATTTAAATACAAAATAATTGCTTTGTCTGCTGCGTAATATCGGAACACACATCTATAATAATCAATTTATTGTGATAGATAATAAAATGTGTTTTATATTTGAAAAGTTATAATAGATAGATATTTATTGACATAAAGAAAAGTCATTACTGGCTTATTTGTCATAAAAATGATAGAATATATGTACATGTATACACAATATGGTTAATTTGCTTAAATCACACGACAATTTACATGGTATCACATACTGAGTTGAAATCATGTTAAAAGGCATTGCCATAATTATGAATGTACATACCCCTAATGCTAACTATAAAATATATTACGAAGACATTGCATTTCTACCTTTTCTCCGTTTTTACCATAAATTGTATTATTCTGGACATACGGAATTAGATACATATGTAGGCATATACCTTCTCCATTGTCATGAAATGTTTAACCAACATAATCAAGACATTGATCTATTGCTGGGTTATTGCTGGGCCATCGTCTACGACGCTGGGCCAATATTAAACCAGCCTTTAATATTAGTTTCTCGTTTAAAGAATCGATATATTGAATGAAAATCTCTGGTTACTAACCCAGCAAGCAAAGGGACATAAACCCAACATTGGTTCAACGTTGGTCCACCGTCTACAACGCTGGCCTAACATTGAACCGATGTTTCGTGTTTACGGGGATACATAATAAAAGCCTGGCTATAAAGTATTGGTTACTGGGAGCATTCAGTAGACACTGGAGACAAATACATCACTTAACCGGCGTAGCTGTCATTTTAACATGCCACATTTTGATCATTTTTCTGTCCGATCGTAGTGAACTTCAATGCCAGATTACAAAAATCCCTCTAAACTGTTAATTTAGCGCCATCATTTTTCTTACTTCAGATATGCTGAGCTTTAATTTGGTATACAACACATAATGTTACTTTTTGTGGTTGGGTAACTCTTTAAATACTGCAGTTAGAGACCGCCTGCTGTTGCACTATAAATGTGATGTATATCAAATAACTTTAAAAAACAGTCATCACCACGTCAACAGAATCCAATCCGTACCACATAACTAGATAACCAAAGGAACAAAACAACAAAGCCAAAAATATGAGAATGTCACAGTGTTACAGACAATTTGACTCGCCAGACGGAATCAGACGTTCTCGCACTCATGCTGTTGGCTTTCACTATGAGACGTATGGTGAGATCAGTCCATCTCGCACTCGCTCATTTCGCTTCGCTGATCAGTTTGATTTCGCCGTTTCAGTTGGATATTCGTATGAGAAAATGCATACTACATCGTTGGTACGGCGAGATGTACATCAAGTCCATGCCTTCCCAACGATGCGGTTTGTATATATTCTACTTCTGGTATATTGTCTGAGCCCGGTCCAGGCCGAAATGTAAGGTAAGACACGAGGGAGTGTTATATTCCTTCAAACAGACGTCATGTGCACGAGAAAGTGGTGAACTCTTTCAAAACGACGTCATGTGCACGAGTTATTGGTATACTCTAGCATAAAAGATGTCATGTGGACGAGGAAATGATACACTCTATCAAAAAAGACGTCATGTGCACGAGGAAATGATATACTTTATCAGAAACACGTTATGTGCACGAGTAAGTGGTATACTCTAGCAAAAAAGACGTCATGTGCACGAGGTAATGGTATGCTTAATCAAAAGACGTCATGTACACGAGTAAGTGGTATACTCTATCAAAAAGACGTCATGTGCACGAGGAAAACAGGTAATTTTCATTCTCCTTGATGTGGGAATTGCGTCATGCACCAATTCACACCACAAGGATGATGAAAACAAACAAAATTATAATTATATCAAATTTATAATTATATGAATTAGAAAGAATTGAAAGAGAAGGCATATTAATAGGTACATTGGAATGTTATTCAAACAGGATGGAAAGATATTTCGGAGAGGCTGTTATACTTAAATTACACTGCGTAATTTAACAGCAATTGAATTATATTACTTCGCTGTAAAAATTATAACACAGGAGAATAATTACGTCACATTATTAAGCGATCAACCAAAACTGCGCAGTGAAACGAAAAAGTGATATATATATCTTCTATGTAGTGTTTCAAACAGTTGGCAAATCTAAACTAGAATATGAAGACTAATTGAAAATTGAATTTCATAACTTATAATAAAAACATGATATACTATAGAATGCTACCATTCTTAAACTAATTAGAAAATTAATATGTCTTTATTCATTTCGCGTTGAACTGTTGAACGAGTGAGTTTACAATCTGTTTTATAGTTATATCCCGGCCATTTTAATACATTATTATAATAGGGTTCAAATGTCATGCCTCAGTTTATCAAAGAGTGCTACACACATAGCTGTTGTTAGCTGATCTTACCTCCACAGCTTCCACCCAGTCACGTACATTCACAAAAGATCTCTCATAGCAGACATCATAAAGAAGAAGAACACCATCTGCGCGTCTGAAGTAAGACTTAGCTATACTACGAAACCTAAGCACATAAAAACAATGCATTCACTCTTGGACTGCTGAATTGTTCATTTCCAGCTTCAAACGACGAATAATAGTACAATTCTATATAACAAAATAACCATCTAGTCTATTTGATTAAATCATAAATCTATTACAAACTATCTTATTTATTTTGTAGGCATTTTGTTGGCAATTTTTAATATCTGTTTTATTAGCAAATCAAATCATTGGTATCGAATGGCATTGGTCATTGGGAATGAAATGCGTGGGTGAAAATTCAAGTGGGTGAAAATTTAAATAAGATAACTTGGCGGGAAAAGGTTTGAATGTCTAAGTATACCAATATTGCTTAATGTAGTAATCTGACTTTTATACCACGATAGCAGGTACTTCATATCGTTGAAGATAGTACCACGGAAGAACAGTAGAGAAAACATCAATATTTGCATATGTTTGCTCGCAAATTAAACATAATAATATAAATACGTTTAACACATTGAAGTTGTGGGTCGCGGTAGCGAGACACAACTCCAAATGGGTTAAATTTAAATGATTTAATTTAGCGGTTAGGACTTAGGATTAAATATACTATTATAGTAGTTAGTACATTGTGATCACTTCTTGCGCTCATCACTACGGTTGAATAGAATATAATTACAGGCTAGTAGTATTTAATTTAGCTTACCTTTCTTGGCCGGCTGTATCCCACAGCTGTAAAGCTACCATACGACCATCAACCTGGAGAGTCTTGGTGTGAAAGTCAACTCCTATCAATCAACATAGTCAGGTGGCTTAGCATCAAATTTTAGGATTAGCGTTACCGGGCGGATAAAAACACCCAATTTTTTTTGATGGCTTAGTAGCCTATCCTGATCAAAGTTAGCCTAGGAGCCCAACATTAATTTCTATTTAAGACATCTAAAAGTGACAAAATCCGAAGTGTACAAGATGAAACAATAAAATGATATTTTTTTGACAGGATAGACGCAGATTCTTGATTTTGGTGTTTAGCATACAGGCTTCAGTTATGCCTGACATAGTGATGTAGTTAGAAAGTACTTTGGACATTGCATTGTAATTAAAATTCAAAATGGCCGCCATTCGTGCAAGGTGAAACAATGATTTGATATCATTTTTTACAGAATAGAAGCACAATTATAATTTTGGTGTGTACCATAGAGTTTTCTAGCATGTCTGACATAGGGGCGTGGCCACAATTTATATTAGACATTGCATTGTGAGTAAAATACAAGATGGCCGCCATTTGTGCAAGCTAGATCAAAACAATACATTCATATAATTTAAACAAAATAGAAGGAGCGTCACGATTTAGATGTATGCGGATGATTTTCCAGGGATTACCGATTTAGTTGTGTGGGCAGAGAGTAGTTTTACACTTTATTGTGGTAAAAGAAGGTCGCGATTTGACAAGATGACGGTCAAACAAAATTCGTGTTAAACATTTTGTTTTTAATTCTAGACAATTGGAAAGAGATTCATGACAAAGTAGGAAATACCTATAACTGGAAGTAACATATATTAGTGTCAACCATATGGGTTTCAGATCCGTGCACGAAATGTGTATAACCTTTGCCGGAATTAGGAGAAATCGATGATTTTGCAGTCTATCACAGGGTTTTCAGGTACACTTCCCAACATGATCAGATATTTTTTTAGAGATGATCAATATGTTTGAAACCATAATGGCAACCTCTGTGTCATGACTTGAAGGAAATGTAGGCCTATATAGCTTTTGCTGAAATAGATATAGATGGATGGTTTTAATGGCTTTAATATGTTTCTTAGGTATGCTATAGACATTGTAAAGAAGGCAATACATGGTAAAGGGGTAAATATATTGGCCAGTAGGAAGCCGAATTGACAGAAGTATATTTTGGTGAGTATAACGCTTCCCTCTTTTGGACAACACATTGCACATGTTGTAGTTGTCGAATACAACATGCAGACTGGTCCTAGAACAAACTGTAATATCTACAAAAAATACATTTTGAATTACCCTTTTTAGGGTTTAAAATCCATCAAGATATTAAATGATCTAACGTTTAAGTGTTTAGCCTTCCATGTAAACACCCAAGAAGGCTCCCCTCGAACTTTTCATATAAGAGCTATACCTTAATTATAATTTTACCAGATATTCAATTTGTACATGGAATTATCAAGAAATATTATGAGGCAAAGGCTAGCAGCTTTAGGCTGGCTAGGTGCTATTTTAACCCCTAAAGATTAAAGATGGCGCCATGACCTGGATATTTTCCGAACTTTCTCAAAAATTGATGCAGTCTAGGAAGTAATATTAGCGTTAGCCATGCAGTATATTGGATATTTAGTGTAATGGTTAAGCAGCTTTGAAGTTAACAGGGTGACAAGGTTCTAATTTGACGAAAAAAATGTTAAAGATGGCCGCCATGAACCGGATATTTTCCTGAACTTTCTGAAAAATTCATGCAGTCTAGAAAATACTACTGCTATGCAGTATGTTGAATATTGAGTATATCGGATAAGTGGCTTTGAAGTTATCAGGGTGACAGGATCCTAAATTGAAGAAAAAAGATTAAAAATGGCCGCCATGACTGGGATATTTTTCCGAATTTTTCTGAAAAATTGATGCAGGCTAGGAATTTAACACTACTATGCAGTATTATCAATATTGAGTATATCGGATAAGCGGCTTTGAAGTTATCAGGGTGACAAGGTCCTAATTTGACAAAAAAAGATTAAAGATGGCCGCCATGATCCGAATATTTCCCCGAACTTTCTGAAAAATTGATGCAGCCTAGAAATTAATACTTGCATCCAGTAGTTGAACACAAAGTGAATCTAAAAAGCGGTTTTGTAGATATCAGGGTGACAAGGTCATAATTTGACGAAAAAAAGATTAAAGATGGCCGCCATAACCCGAATATTTTCTCGAACTTCCTGAAAAATTGCTGCAGCCTAGGGATTAATACTTGCATCCAGTAAGCTCAACACAGAGTGAATCGAAATAGTGGTTTTGTAGATATCAGGGTAACAAGGTCCTAATTTGACGAAAAAAAATATTAAAGATGGCCGCCATGACACGAAAATTTTTCCGAACTTTCCTAAAAATAGATGCAGCTTAGGAATTAATACTTGTATTCAGTTTGTTGAACACCAAATTAATTGATAAAGCGGTTTTGCAGATATCAGGGTGACAAGGTATGGATGAGAGGCGGCGGCCATGCGCGGCGGCGGTGCCGCTGGCGGTCGAAACCGTACAAAAACAAAAATTCTCCCCCTGGTAGTTGGAGCCTTAATTATTGCCAAATTTCCTCAAGACTATCAATGTCATGCTGTGCATTTTTCGATACTGCAAGGTACCCACTACAAGGCATAGTTTTGGTTTGGTTGGAGAAAATTATTTGTGTATTTCTAGAACACGCTTATTGCAAAATTCAATAAGCATTAAGAAGGATTGTTGTCATTTCTTTGTCCACAAACACTTTGGTAACGAGGTGATGTGGAAATTTATGTAGTGTTGCACAAGGATTACCTTTTCTGCTCGATAGGTTCAATAGTTTAGCCACATATAGCTTTAAGACCTGCAAACTGTGGTGAACTCTCGGTTATTCACTATGATTTATTGACTAAACATACATAAACTCTTCAAATTATTAGATTATTCAAAAAATTCGCGACAGATAAGCTGCCATTCGACCGTGACGGCAAAATTTTAAGTGCTGCCACAATTCCGCTATGTATGTTGCTGATGACCACCAATTTTGTTTCTAGCAACGAACTGTCCCGTAAAATGTGCATGTGAATGTGATTACCAGTCGTTCTTATTCAAAAACGTGATTAAATTCCACTCTTCATGTCACGAAAGATATACCAAAATAGTGTTTGTGATAATAATTGAAGTTCAGAGGCGACGCTAAAACGCTGGGTTCAATTCTCACAGAGTACATCGAATAATCACAAAACCTGACATTTTATTATTATTATTACATGCAATAACAATAAATAAAAAAAATGGTCTATTACATGCTCATAGGCTACTGTGTATAGGCCTAAACGTCAGACCCAAATACGGTCAATAGTCCCCATCATGTTTGTCTAGCTAACGTCAACATATTACCTGGACTATTCGCATCTCTGATGGCCTATTTTTGAAAATGCCACAATGTCAGCCACACCTGAGAACTTCATGTTTAAGTTTGGTTTTCACAAATGGCGGCCATCTTGGATTTTACCAATAATGCAAAAGCTGAAGTACTTTTCAACCACACCACTATGTCGGGCATACCTAAAAACCCTATGGTAGACACCAAAATTATGTTTTTACGTCCATTATGTCGAAAATGATGTCAATTTATAGCCTAACCTTAAAGAAATGGAGGCCATCTTGGATTTTACATACAATGCAATATCTAAAATAATTTCTGGCCACACCATTATGTCGGGTATAACTGAAAAATCCATGGCAGATATCAAAATCACGAATCTGCTTATATTCCTCGGAAATTATATAAACTTATTCTTTGACCTTGTTCAAAACGGCGGCCATTTTGATTTTTTTTACGTTTTACGTCAACACATTTAAAAATTCAAAAGGACTCCTAGGCTAAAGTTGATTAATGTGTCTTATGGGAGTGTCATGCAAAATTTGGTGCTTTTATCCGTCAAATGCAGTTTTTTGCTAAGCTACCTGACAAACAGTAACACATTACGAATCATACAAAAGTTACCACTTATAACTACTATAGTGACGTGGAAAAAAACTTTTGTGGGGTTTTGGTGGACGTTATTTAAGTCTAATAACTTGCAATCAACTAGAATTTTTTCAGCAAACACAGAACATTTGCATAACATTTCCACATCGTCAGCCCAGCGTCTTTGACGTTGGACCAGCATTGTACAAATGTTATACAAATGTTTTGTGCTTGCTGGGATAACAATAACTGCCGAATAAATCGGTGAATTAAATTACCCATTTTATAAATTTCTGAACATACAACAACCATAATCTGATTGCATGAATTTATATAACATTACGTTTATCGACAATATATCATACGATACACATATGCATCAATGGGTATATGAGTTGAAACGTATTTTACACTTTTTAATTTAGTTCTCAAGGTGAATAAAACGGATAAGAACTTGAATGTCTTCTCCGTAATGCCCACCTCAGCATGCCCAAGATGATTACTTATTACTTTACTTGATAACCATCTTAATTAAGCTTAATTAAGCGTTTTATATAACATTACATATTACATTATTTTGTAAATAACACTGCATAGTTAAGTGATATAAACTCACCTAATGTAGAGTTAAGGTTGCTGTAGAAGGTGTCTTTACAGAGTCTAAGAATAAATGACGATTTCCCAACGGCAGCGTCCCCGCACAATACAACTTTGTACATTCTCTCTGGCTCAGCCACCACTAAAGTCTGAAAATAACCCCACCTGGTGATTCAGCTATACAATAACTCCACCTAGGGAGTCAGCTATACACTAACACCCTGTGATGAGTTAGACTATCTCCCTGATCTACGCCACTTGGCGATAAGAGACTACAGGCGGCTAGCCAGATGGAGTAGGACAGCAAACCACTCTAGAGTCAGCCACACAGTAAACTCACCTAGCGAGTCAACAATACAATATACTTTTAGTGTAGTCGCCGGATGACTAGAATATGACCTGTGTAATATTTCATGAAACTGATTGATTATTGATTCATAAATGAATTAGCAAATTACCTTAACACTTATTCTACAGCACCACAATAAAAATACATTTTCACCCACTTGAAATTGTGTCTCACTATCGCATACCACAATTTCAGGCGGTTAAAGAATATCATATTTGTTTAATATGATACTAAACATTTGCAAAACTTGGTGTTTAAACACACATATCGTTCCCGACAACATCGTAATTGGATAAGCTAATGCCTTATGGTTGAAGGGTCAAGCATGGTTAATATAATGCCGGGTACAGTACCTCTGGTTGTGTAAGACATATCCTGGTTTTGCGCCCCACATTAAAACTAGCGTAATATAACTGTTCTGTTACATTTACCATATATGCGCTAAGCACTAATATAATAGTTTTAATCAATTTTATTAGCAGTTTAAATCATTGTTATTGGGACGGAAATGTGTGCGAAAAGCTGCATAACAGCTTGCTTATTTATTTAAGAGAATAATTCATGGAGAAAGGCGTTTTATTTTTTATTTTACTCTTCCTGTTGCTGACTTATTTGGCATTAAGGTTTTACAATTTGTAAACAATGCTGCCCCATCAAAACAAAACTGGTCACACCCGAGTAAGACACACAGTCTGTATAGTCAGGACATTTAAAGTACCAAGTGGCAGATAATGATCACCATTAAAAAGAACGGAACAAGTTCAAAATCATTGTTATTTTTGAAGTGATGATAGATTCATTTCGCAATCCAAAGTTTATTTTGTCATGTCATTTGGGCATATCTATGAATTATCAGCTTGTTCAATATAGTAGTTTAGTAGATAAGGTAACCTATTGTGCATTTTATGATTAAAGCATGACATTTCTACCACTTGTAGAACATATTCGAAGGGTCATTTTAGGATGTGGAGGTAAACTGGATTTGACCTCTGATGACCTCTAGAGGTCATTGACCTCAAAAGGTCAAAATATGCACTTGCAAAACCAAAAAGTAGTGAAAATTGTAAATCACAATGTCTATATGATTTGTTTCTGTGTCCCAAAAGTGTGTCAAATACTCAAAGAGACTGATTTGAATCATAAACATAACACCAAGGTCATATCAAGGTCACACCAAGGTCATTTAAAGGTCAAACTGGCAGACAATAGTTAAAATGTCCACTTTTTATCAATTTCCACGCTGTTGTTCTGCAGACATTTATCACAAAGGACTGGTTTTGACATACTTTTCGTCCTATTTTCCACACACATTTTAGGATATTAAGGGCAGTATCAACCTTGGGAAGGAGGCTAGGTATTCTAGGTATTCCACTTATTACGATCCTTCTTCAATATTTAGTTGAACGGGCCAAATTACAATTATGCATCATTGTAAAACATTAGCTTGGGCTCCCATAGCAAAATATTGTTAAATAATTGGGTTATGAAGTTTGACATGGGGTGGGGTTTTGTTTTACTGGCATATCATCCGAAAGCAATTTGAAGGTCATGTCAAGGTCATTTCAAGGTCAAACTGGCAAAAACTGTTACCATGATCACGTGTCTCCTTCAGAGCTGTTCCAATATCTTTTTCAAACGTGTCTTCGTTTAAAGAAGCCTGAGCTTCAGTCTGGTGGCATGTATACAATTTTTCTAGAATCACATCTCTCTACATCAACCTAACTTTATGCAGGTGAGCCATATCTGATAATAGACAGCTCAGTTTTATTATCGTAACTTCCATTAATGTAATTGGTCTTAGTCCCATTGGTTATACATTTACTAGCCTTCGTGTAGCAATCATGTATCCTTCAATACGTTTGGTCAACAAAGCAGTGTCTTCTAATTCGGGAGCACATTATTATGTATAAGCTACTGTAGATAGATGAATAGTGTAAGCTTTATCTAGTCTCTCTAGTCTTGTGTTCCAGATCGCTGGAAGTTGTTAGAAGATCACATAGATTTAGAGAAAATAAGGGTCATTTATACTGATTATAACTGCTCGATTAGAACATTGAATTGTATATGTATTCTTATCTTGACCCTAATATCCTAATAGAAGTGGCGAGCAAGTTTTTATTCCCCTTTCGCAAGAGAAGGGGGATTTTAGTCGTGCCGGGATCTATCAAGCGTGAGGCATCAGGCGGTACTTAATTTGTGTGGATGCACTAACTAAAAATCTAGTTGTAATTTTTTTAAAATTGAAGGGGTCAGAACAAAACCAAGGCTAATACTAGACCGTTTTAGCGGTTTAGTAGACCGTTATAACGGATGAGCAGACCGTTATAGCGGATTAGTAGGCCGTTATAGCGGATTAAGAGATCGTCATAACGGATTAGTAGGCCGTTATAACTGGATAGTAGACCATTATAACGAAATACTAGACCGTTATAACGAGATACTAGACAGTTATAACAGAATAGTACACCGTTATAACGGGAGACTTTACCGGCATAACGAAATACTAGACTGCTGTAGCGAGATACTAGACCATTATAACGGAATAGTAGACCGCTATAACGAAATACTAGACCGCTATATGGAATAGTGGACCGTTATAACGGATTAGTAAACCGTTATAAAGGATTTGTAGGCCGTAATAGCGTGATACCAGACCGTCATAACAAAATAATAGACCGTTATAACGGGATAGTAGACAGTTATAACGGATTAGTAGACCGTTATAACGAGATACTAGGCCGTTATAACGAAATAGTAGACCGTTATAACGGAAGACTTGACCGTTATAACGGAATAGTAGACCGTTATAACGGATTAGTAGACCGTTATAACTAATTAAAAGACCGTTATAACGTGATACTAGACCGTCATAACGAAATACTAGACCGTTATGACGGGATAGTAGACCACTTTAACGAAATACTAGACCGTTGTAACGGAATAGTAGACGGTTAAAACGAAAGACTAGACCGTTATAACGGAATACTAGACAGTTATAACGGATTAGTAGACCATTACAACGTGATACTAGACCTTCATAACTAAATACTAGACCGTTATAACAGAATAGTTGACCGTTATAACGGATTAGTAAGCCGTTATAACGGATTTGTAGGCCGTAATAGCGTGACACCAGACCGGCATAACGAAAAACTAGACCGTTATAACGGGATAGTAGACCGTTATAACGGATTATAACAAAATAGTAGACCTTTATAACGGATTAGTAGACCGTTATAACGGATTAGTAGACCGTTATAACGTGATACTAGACTGTCATAACAAAATACTAGACCTTTATAACGGATTAGTAGACCGTTATAACGGATTAGTAGACCGTTATAACGTGATACTAGACCATCATAAGAAATACTAGACCGCTATAACGGGATAGTAGACCGATTTAACAAAAAACTAGACCGTTGTAATATAGACTGTTAAAACAAAAGACTAGACCGTTATAACGGAAAATTAGACAGTTATAACGGATTGGTAGACCGCTATAACGTGATACTAGACCGTCATAACGAAATACTAGACCGCTATAAGGGGATAGTAGACCGTTATAACTGATAAGTAGACCGTCATCACGAAATATTATACCCTTATAACGAAATACTAGACTGCTATAACGGATATTACACCGTTATGAAGGATTAGTAGACCGTTATAACGAATTAGTAGACGTTATAAGAGATTGAAAAAAATCTTTTTGTCAGAAACATTTTGTTTTGGCTGATATAGTTTTTTCTCTTTGAATTATCCACGCCTGTATTGATATCTGGGCGGATGTAGAGCTCTCATCCTTCAGAATTGAAAACAATCAAAATGGCTGCCAAAGCAACATCATCTAATAGTCCTAAAAACATTCGAGCCTCATTTATCTGACATCATTAAATGACCTTTAAATTTGTGAAGCCTCGGTTTGCTCGAATCGTTTGCCTCCAGATCAAGGCTAGGATTAGTTTGAGATCCAAATTTGTAGACAGAAATATATATAAGGAAGTGAAATAAATATATATATCTCCACACACAAACTGAAATAAATATATTGCTCGAGTGTGAAAAAAGTAAACTTCTGCAGATAGAAAGTGAATTAAATAATTTGAAACAATTAAACAAAACAAAATTAAACAATTGAACCCCCCCCCCCTAGTAATTGAATAGTGCCTAAATAGATACATATAGGTTTAAATGTGGGGTATAGCCCTAGTCACGATACCAGGAACACATATTAGTACTGGATTATAACACTGAGTAACATCATATCGCTGTATATTTTGAAATACTGATTAACGTTGCCTCTCACACTTGTATAAACCAATGGATGTACAAGATGTCTACAGTTGCCATACAAAGAGGGCACCCTGCGGCTTCCTGGAATTGGGCTTTCAAGGTCAAATTAAGGTAATTTCAAGGCTGCGTGTTTTCATACAATATACTGTGACATATAATGACTGTGTGTTATCACTATCACCAAATTATCTATCTGATACATATTCTGCAAATAAATAATTTGCCCAAGCTGATGTTTCATACTGCTGCACGCTGATAAAAAAGTGGATATTTTCAGATTGTTTTGCTATTTTGACCTTGAAATGACCTTGATGTAAATTTAATATGACTTTGGTGTTATTCCTATCATTAATAGTAGTATATTTGAGCATTTGACATACATATTTATGGAATACAAAAATAGTTTATAAATATGGTAATACACAATTTTCACCACTTTTGGCTTCGCGAATGAGTAGTTTGACCTTTCGATGTCGATGACCCCTAGAGGACACCATGGGTCAGACTAGTTTTCCTCCACAATTTAAAATAAAGAACAGGATATGTGCCGCTAATGGTAAAAGTGTCATGCTTTAATTATAAAATGCACATTTGTTCCATTGCAGGAGCTTAAGCACTACAATATTTTGTAGTATTTTGTGTATTTTGCATAACTTTCTGAAAAATTGATGCAGCCTAGAAATTAATTCTGGTATCCGGTAGAAAAGTAAAAATATTTTTTTTTAATGATTTTTGACAGTTTGACCTTGAAATGATCTTGATGTGACCACCTTAACGTTGTTTTTCGATGGTACCCCAGTAAAACATAATCATAACCCATGTCAGACTTCATAGCCCAATTATCCATCAATAGTTTGCCATAGGAGCCCAAACGGCACACTGTAATTTTCTCGTCCAATTGAACATTAGGAAGGGGTGTAGTAAGGGAATATTTAGGGTATATTTCCCCTCCCAAATTAGATACTGCCCTTAATCTCATAGAACGAGCCTGGAAAAGATATGTGACCAAGACAGTGTCAAAACCAATCCTTTGTAATAGATGACTGCACCACCAGTATTTTTTAAAAGTGGATATTTTCACTATTTGTTGCCATTTTGACCTTTAAATGACCCTAAAGTAACCTTGACATGATCTTGGTGTTATGTTTATGATTAACAGCAGTCTCTTAGAGTATTTGGCACACTTCTGGAATACATTTTTTTTTTATAAATATTGTAATACACAATTTTCACCATTTTTTGGCTTCGTAATGGGATATTTTGACCTTTCGAGGTCAATGACCTCTAGAGGTCACCAGGGGTCAAATCTAACTTACCTCCACATCAATAAACCCCAGGATATGTACTAATAATGGTAGAAGTTTCATGCTTTAATCATAAAATGCTCAATGGTTTCATTATGGGAGCTTAACAACTACACTATAGGTGAACTATGCATATCATGTCATGTCTAATTTCGGACCCGGTGCGGAGAAAGTCACTCGCTTGAAAAATTCCTTTAATCGTGGGACAGCATCTGAGCCTTTGATCCGCCACTAAAACGCTCTCCCCTGACCGTGAGAAATTGTGACTAAATTATCAGTGACGTAAATAATCTTTTTCGCTCTTTTCAATTTCGTGATTTTCTTGAAAAACATTTACAGTTTTATCAGAGATCTTATAGATATTTTAGAATATAGTCAAAATGCTGTCAGACTTTATTTTATTTTATCATGCAATGATATAAATGCGGTGAAATATTTTTTTTTACAAAAACAATCGTCTTTACTGTAACCGGCGTCCTGTCACAGTTTAGTAGGTTATTGTGGGTTGGTATCCCAGCTAACAAGCTAACATCAGATTAATTCTGTTCTAACTCTAGTGTTTGCTGTTAAGGAAGGTGGTTTGACATTGACCAATGTAACATTATATTGGCCCATAAGGTAACTCTTATTGCATACAAAGTGTACACAGACCGATTTGCTACTTTAGTCTATACTACTTGATAGTCTATCGCATGTATAAGGTCTTTAAGAGAATATGAATGATTGTTTTGTACCTTTTAGGTTATTTTTATCGAATTAAACAAAACATCTATGCAGCTTTAAACATCAATATTTGCAAAAAAAATGTTCTTCAATTAAAACAAATAATTATGAATAATTTTCACCCTCTTGAAGTTGTGGATGGCGGTATCAAGACATAACTTCAAGTGGGTAAAAAATATGTCATACAACATACCTGTGGTTGTGGCAGACGTCTCCTGGTCTTGCGGCCCTGTGAGGCATGACTCCTTCCTGATCTACTTGACGTTCTGGAGGCGCGGCTGCTGCAGCGTGACGGAGGACGTGCGGATTCGATCTCCAGCTCCAGAGCCTCCACAGCTTCAGGACCGAGCTCTCCATCCACCACATCCTCCTGGTAGCACAGAAAATACACAGCACACTGCGTTATTATACGTGTGTCTGTCCACTGAGGGCTGAATTTTAAATTAATTATTTTTACCATTAAAACAATCAAAGGCCTCCACCTGAGATGCTTCATGCAGTACTGCCTGTAGCATTGGTTAACACAGTACCTCGGAAGTACTTTATGCTTAGCAAGCCAGGTTAATGTTGGCTCAGAGTCAAAGACGGTGGATCAACATTGAACCAATATTGGTTTAATAATTATGTCGATTTGGTCAGTTTCACTTACCTGGTGTTGATGTAGTGTATTTATTTTAATATGATACAAGGGACACATTATATACACACCTCACTTTAGTTTAGTGTAAGTGCGTTAATATGGTAGCATTGTGTACACACACTTAACTCTTGTCTTGGTGTAGTGGCGGTGCGTAAAGGGCCTTGGCGATCACTGTCAACGATCGCGTAACGCACGAAAACATATTAAAAATTCTTGAAAACGCTGGCGATTGATGGACTCTCATGATCCCGAACGATTGCTAAGCGTTCATGAGCGCATGTATGGCGTTAAAATAACGTGATTGACGACTGAAGAACGCACATCACATAATATGTGATTCCATTACCAGCCATCACTAGCGACTGCCAGCGTATGAGTAACGCATGTATATCGCACTCGACGACTGGGGAGCGACTGCCAACGTGTGCTCGACGTTCTGCAGCGCACAGTGACGATCACATGATTTATCTTGAAAACCACAATGTTTTACTGCAGTATTTCATTGGTTTTAGCAGTAAATTTATGTGAATATGTTTAATTTTTAAACGAAGTTTTGTCAGACAGTTTAGAAGTGTTTTGGTATAAGTTATTTTGACATGGACATTTTCTCGTGTCTATATTGCATATAGTCGAATTAATAAATAATTTGTTTTATACGAGTATATGAAAGTCTTCTTATATTTGCTTTGGCGCCTGGTTGCCAGGCGACGAACTGAAAACTTCAATGTGAGGGGGAGTCACTGGTCACCCCCCGCCCCCTCTCGCATTGGTAATTCATCCCGCAGCTTTTGGTGAGTGAACGGGGCTCGTCTCAACTCTTCAGCGGCCTGTTGCGTATCCTTACGGATATTAGAAATAATGGCCTCCCGGCGCAGAATCTCAGTTTGACCAAGGAGGCCCATCAAAGAGTGATACGAGGGCTGTGGTTCTTAACATATTATTCATCATGGCCTCGATATGTTGTTCTGTGATGGGGGTGCCGGGCTTCAGTTCATCCAGCCCGACAACCGCCAATCCAACATTTTCCATCCTTTGCAATGCAGCAGAGCTCAGCACGTCAAGCATGGTCAGGTTACCAATGGCGCTGTCAAATGCGCCATGGGTACCTTTAAATGAGTGTTCGCTGGTTCCCCAGAAATCAGTTTCTTTATGAGAGGCGGCGCCGCGAGAGCATTGCTGTCAACAATTGAACCCGGAATAGATACCCTTGTGGGGAGCTTGGTGAAAAGACCATGCTCGACCACTAGGTCGGCAGCGTCTTCCCATCCCTTGCTCAACCCCTTTGGCGCTTGAAAGACGAGATGCCCCCACCTCCTATGCAGTTGTGTTCTACAGACTGCATCCAGTGCCGACTTGTAGTACTAGGACAGTAATCAAGAGCTGGATGATCCTCTGATTGGGATTTATCCAACTCGTCCACTGAACTATCTCCTACCTCCATACCCTCTGCATTCTCCTCTAGTTGTATGACTGGGGGAATTACAACAGTAGAAGTTATCTGATCGTGGTATTTCTTGAATGCCTTGAATCTTTCAAACATACCAAGTTCTGAGTCCTCAAAATTGTTTGTGGGTGCCTGGACTTAAGTGCCCACTGGCTTGTAAGCTGAGGACGCAGACTGATCACATTCACCTCTCACTCGAGTAGGTGGTACCCCCAAGGCCAGTACACCCCGTAAACCGGGATTCCCGGTACCCTAGGGGCCGCCAACGCCGAGGGTGAATAGGCAGCGATATTGACACGGGGGCCGGCGCTCTTATACGCTGCGGTCCCAGAAAGTAAGATCGTCTCCATTGCGGGAATGGCCGTTTTAGGCCAACCCATGTGCCTGGAAGGCGAGCCAGTGCGTTCGAGCCGCCGTTGGCTGCCGACATCAGCAGAATAGCCTGAGACATTGCCTGTTGGACCGGCGCTCGTTGGCGCTACGGAACCGTAGGACAAGGAAGTCTCTAGCGTACTAGGGCCCATGAGAGGCCTTTCTTGTGGAGCTAACGCAGTGCGTTCTGGACGCAAGTGTGAGCTCAAACTATCAGAGACAGTCAGCCGTGGTCCCGTGCTCAATGGCATTGAGGATACACGATCTTTCACGATCTCTAAAGCAGGGAAGCCTCTCAGAGGCCTGCCTGCCTGCCTGGTGGTCACACCAGCACGCTCTGGACGTTTCTGGTAGCCCACCTCATCCGAGACATTCACCATGGAACCAGTGCTCTTGGTCACTGCGGTTCCGACGGGTGGGGGCTCGTTCACGGTAGGTTGGCCCCTAAAGGTCAGCTCTACCTTCCGGCGGGGGGGGGGGGGGTGTACCAGCGTGTTCGTGACACTGCTGGGACACTTCCCCGCTGGTAAGGTCAGAGGAATGTGATGCGGTGGCTCAAGCGCTAGTGCACTGGCTCCGCGATTACCCTCTGGCCTACTACCAGTCATACCTACTGAGACAGAAGATATCTTTTTTAGCCTTCTTCTTACTCTTTTTTACCTCTGGAACCGGCGATAGCGTAGGGGGGGGGGGGGGGCAGCCTCCGAACTGCTATCAGCCGGCCTCAGGAGAGAATCAGCACACCGTTGACACAGGGATTCCTCCGAGCAAGGAACGTCCTGCAGTGCAGGTGAATGCCGTCTGCTGGCATGAAACCCTCGCACTGCAGGCAAGTCACAGAGTGGTGTGTCTTCCCCAATTCAAGCCCCACCCCGACGTCTTTGGGGGCTGGAAGTGAATGATTTTCCACAGTTCATCCTGTAGAAGAGAACATAAAAAGAGTAAGATAAGAAAAAATAAACCAATTGATTATTAATTAATCATTATTGCTAGTATAGAATGTGATTGTTTAAGCAGACCATTCTGTAACAATATATTGACTAACTTAAAATGTGGATTAAAATATATTCTTCACATGATAGTCAGGTTAATTAAGATCATTAGGACCTAACGTTGGTTATAATTATTAACACTCATAAGAATTAAGGAGTAGTTAACTATATCATTAATATACCATCTGAGGAAAACTAGTGAAAAGAAAAGTGTGAACGAGAAACTACCCTCGTGACAGATAAACACTACTCAAGAGTCAGAGTGACGATTGTCAAGGGTTTATACTAAGTTCCCTTTCATTTAATTTCCAATTAAATGAGAAGAGCACACTAAGAAACCAGAGTATAATACGTACCTGATTCGAGTGTATATAAGAACTTGTATAATAATAATTCGCAGGTTCATCATCTGGCCGGGTCACTTACAGAACGTAGCCAGCATTGGCCCAGCGATGGTATTAACCAGCGCCAGAAAAACGTGTTGATTGTTCAGTGACGCGGGGGCCTGTATAAGGCCAAAGTACACAGCTGACCAAATGCTGGTCAGCTGGACCCCCTCTATACTAGGACAAGAATATTTGAAAAATTCTGTGTCTAATGAAGCGAGTTAAAACCAGGCGCCAAAGCAAATATAAGAAGACTTTCTTATATGAAGTATCAAAGTAGATTTTAGGAATCTCATATTTTATTGATAAGCTGATCACAAACTTTTATAAACGCGCTGAACTTTTATGAAGATTGATACATTTGTAGATATGTTTTCTATCATTACCAATAATTTGTTACTTTATTTTTATGGTTTTAAGTGAGTCACTAGAAAAGGTAATACATATATATTATATGTATATGCCTATTATGATTTATAAGCAATATAGTACAGCGACTGAGTAACGCTCTTCTAGCGTGTATAACGATCGAGCAACGCTCCGAGTAACGCTCCCCCAGCGTGTGGAGCGATTGAGCAGCGACTACCCAACGCTCATCTAGCGTTTCCTCTTACACGCTGGTGTGCGCTGAAAGTTTGAACCTGTTCAAAACTCTCAGCGATCATCAATGTTCATCTGCAATCATCAACGATCACCAAACGCACACGGCGATAGCATAACGATGGTCCAGTGATGGTCAACGCTCGCCAGGGTTCGGCTGATTTTTTTGTGCGTGACGCTGATCGCCAAGGTGTGACAGGCCCTTTAATATTGTACATGGGGCGTATTGCATACACAATTACCTCATCTTGGTTTAGTGTCTGTGCATTATTATGGTACATAAGTGTATTGTACACACACTAACCCCGTCTTGGTTTAGTGTACATGTGCAAATATGGTACATGGGTTGTATTGTATACCACTTAGGCCCACCTCGTCTTGGTTTAGTGTCTGGGCGTTAACATGGTACATGGGGCGTATTTTATGTGGCGTACTACTGGTGATCTCATCGTCTCCACTCATACCATCTTGCCAGTCTAACTCCGTCATCTCCCTCATCGTGCCATGTCCACTGTCTGCAGCAAACACAATATTTTAAAAAATATGTGGTTAAGTGATACAAGAGAGATCCAAATAGATAGATTAGAATATAGTAGTAGTAGTAGTAAATCATTGCTTCACGTCACTTTTCGGCACAAAAGGTCTTTTAAGTGACATTATAATACGATAAAAACGTTGTAGTCAATTGATGAGATAAATGATGTACAGATGATGATGTGAGGGTGGGGGTGATAGGGCATGGTGGGTTATTGAGAGCGTTTTCCTTCGCTCGCCCGATAAGGGGTTCTGGGCATGTCTGGGGGATATACCCTCAGACATGCCCAGAGGGCCGGAGACTTGAGTTTCGCTGTACAATTTAATGATGAAACTCTGTGGCATTTCGCGCAGCTCCGCTATCCTCGGGTCGGATAGTCACCAGAGTAACAATAGATTCGAATATGACACACACGAGACACAAAGACATGTTAAGCATGAGCAGCCTCACTGTATGAAAGCAGCGAGTAGAAATAAAGATTTGATTATATATATATATATATATATAGAGGGGCCTATATATATATATATATATATATATATATAGAGGGGCCTATATATATATATATATATATATATATATATATATATATATATATATATATATATATATATATATATATTTAAATGTTTTTTTTTGATGAGAATAATGTCATGTTGATATCTTCAAAATGTTCCAAATAGCGAATGAATATAATTCCCATTTGTTTTATTTCTTCACGATTGCTTAATTTAACGCTTGAATTGCGATATTTCAACTTCAAATGACAAATATATTTGTAGGCCTACACTTCACACCATGAGGCGTAGCGTATTAAAACTCATGTTTTAGTAAATAGGCCTACTGTGCCGAAATGGTAATGACATAAAGGTGTTTGGAAATAAGTTCGAGTTTAATATTTATAGATAAGTTAGCATCATAATAAGCCTCTAAACCAATAGAAACGATTCCTCAAACGTGCTCTCATTACTGTGGCTGAATTAGGGCATGATAGGATCATTAATTTGTAAAGACTGATTCATTATGTTTTTTTCTCACCAAAGTCTTCAGGCAGGCTATCAACCTCACAGCTATCCTGAGCAGGGAGTAGCCCCACGGAAGGCATCCCCAGAGCTTGTACTCTGTGAGCAGAGGCGCCCTCTACGACCAGGGGGTCCTGTGCTAGTGGCGAAATTAACATGGGCTTCATATTGTTGATTGAGCGAGAAGGGCTATCCATGAGTCCCAGTTCCTCAGCCAGTGACGAGTTGGCGCTCAGTGGCCGACTGAAACATGTAAAACACACCATGTCATCCGCTCTTATGCTGCTGGATATCCCACAACCGCAAAATGACCCATCACCTCCACCTTAAGACAGCTGGAGTACTGTGCCATCAAACAAGATGCTATACGATGTGGTCGTACAACTTCAAGTGGGTTAATATTTAAATACGATAACCTAATGAGAAAAAGATGAAGTTATGTAGGCTATTGATCGTTATCAATAAATTAAAAATTTAAAAGAAAATTTAAAAGCACTGAAAAAAACTAAATCAGTTTGATTTTAAATTAGCAAATCGCATGTAAACAGTGTGCATTATACAACACGACATGTCACAAATACTCATTGTCTCTACAGTGGGACTCAGAGCACTTCAAAGGCGTATGAAAATGTGAGATTGAAGTATTCCCCTGCAGCACAATTTATCTGTCCAACACTGGGCCAACGGCTGCAAAATGTGGCCAAATTCTGTGCTAACATATAAGGTCCAGCCATCCTTTAGATGCATAGATAGTTGGGTGAGGTTTTCTGTGGATTTTTATAATAAAATTGAAATGATGATGTGTGGGATACATTATTTAATACAAAGTTATTTTTCAAAATTGACATTCATCTCATATTTCGTGCGTTACAAAAATGTCACATACATTGACAAGTACTCTAGATGAGCAGTCAGATTTTTAGAAAGGTATTCTGGCCAGAAGGAGTTAAGACACAAATCACTGACTGCTCGGGTATGTATAGGCAGGTAACCCCCAACATCATCATTTGAAAACATATTCTATTTTCCAATGACTGTGTGGCGCTTCTCAGCAAACACGACGCGTTAACCCTACGTTGGACTAATGTTGGTCCACCGTCCGGACATTAGGCCACCATGGGAGAAAAGTACAGTTTGCTTGCTAAGCACATTTTGCATATCAACAATGACAACCGACTGGTGAAATGTATTCATTTGCTCAAATTCCTGTTATAATGGCTCAGCACTCCATTGTACATATGATAATGAGTGGGTCCTACCTGCGCTGGCCCTCATATGAAGGCCCATTGACATACTCTTGTACGTACTCGCCCCTGCTCGTGTCAAAGGGCATGGGTCCGAGTGACCCGGGTCTACTATGGCTGTGTGAAGGCTGGTAACAAAAACATGGGGGTTACAACTTTAAATCATGCAACAAACAGCTAAATTCACAACAATAAGACCATTTTTCAATCGTCAATAATCATTCCGCAAACACATAGTGAATGACAAATTGTGCAGTCATATGAACTTTGTTAAATTTTCATTAAAATATAATTCGATTTCTTTGCAAATTTCGAAGACACACAGACAAGAACACCAGCTCGAATAATTATTATGCATATAAACTGTTAAAAATATCAAGTGTTATCTAGACATATATTACATACATGTAGACAGCACGAAACATTGATACATTCTAGATATACTTTATGAAATGAATTGTTGTTTCATCTCTAAATATACTTTTGAATAGTGTTTGTCTTATATTCATTAAACCATCGACTTCATACTTTCATGATTGAGGTATAAAAGTATTTATAATAAATGTTATTATCATTCAAACAGTGCAGATCACCACACGACGCTTTCAGATGAGGATAAATTATGTTCGAGAGATTTTACTTCAATCAGTAATTAGCATGATACATGATACATATATGGACTGTTATATCCCATGCACTCTAACACGCATCTGCACTTGCTATATATTGTACTGTGATTTCAATTAGCGTGACCGATGTCACGATGACAAATTACAAGAGTAGTTGGAATAAAAATTTACAAAATTAGACCAAAAGATAAACATGATAAACCAGGGAGTTATGGAAATTCTACCTTTATTATGTTCATATGGTATGACTTAGTTTAGAATACTGTGGCAGTATCTGATCACCTTAAAGTAAGCAGATACTACCTTGTGACTTTACAGAGCGCAGTAGATAGCTGGGACTCTCTTATTTGTAGAAGCCAAACATTCACATTTTTACGCAGATTTTGTCAAAAATGAGGTCCACGATACACTAATGACATTTTCTGACACTCGACGTGAATATCTTTTGCGTTGGTTTCCTTCTACCCACACAAGACGTTGACCCAATGTTGTTTTAATGTTGGACCAGCGTGTGACCAGCGACACAAGAGTTTTGCTACATGACATACATCATGTACACTATTGTGGTATGTTTAACTTGCTACAATACAGACATAGTTGTGGTGGGGTTAAAATTTGTTAATCTTTGTTGTATATCTATGTAATTGACTATGGTAGATTAGTATACGGAAGGAAATAAAATAAAACGATGACAAACAGTGATGAGGGGCACCGACGACTTACAGTGGAGCCTGTTGACTTGCGATGGTAACCCAACTGAAAAGGTATAAACAAAAATAACAAAAATGAGAACACTAGAAAACAAAACATACACCTAACCAAATAATATGACCAGCAATATAATATCAACAACTATTAGTCGGCTGCTTCAAATGATGATTTGAGGCCTACTCATTGGCAATATGCATGCAAACTTGTTGATGATCGGATCGGTTCTTACAAATAAGACTAAATTGTAAGAAATGTAAATATCACAATAAGAGGTAAAACGCTCACCCCTTCCCTTATGGTCAAAGGGACGTATTTGCCACTTACATTGGCAGATACGTGCTTCTAACCATAAGATAGTTATTGGTGCTATTTCTGTGAGGTCACTTACAGCTGATGGTATACGTCGATGGACCTGTGTAGGACTGACCACTGTGGTTTCCAGGGCTGACCTCAGGTCATCATTTGTGTCGTGTAGTTTCTTGTTAGCGTCCTGCAGGAGGTAGACGTGACGAGACAAATGCTCGTGTTCCTAGCAAAAGAAAATAGACGAACGAAAAACAGAATTTTGAATATAGTAAAATATTGTGTATTAAAATAATAAATTTAATGTTGGAATAAATATTGAATGACACAATATCGTGAATATTAAAGTATTAAAGAGTTATATCTGCCACTTTAGGTGGCAGATACATCTCTTTTAACACTTAAGTGACGACATATCTTAAAACTTTGAGCTGAGGTGTTGCAAGGTCAATAGAAAAATGTTATTCTTTGTATTTTACATCAATTCCAGAAGCCATTCGGGGTTGCCAAAGCAATTATAGACACACAAATTCAACAACGGAAACAGACTAGGAATATTTCACATTCTCATTGTATTTGGATATGTAGCAAAATTATCATCAAACCTAAAGTTAGCAAATATAAGTTAGGTACACCACTATCACTGAAAATAGGTTATCTCACGAAACTCGAATAAGTAAGTAAGTAAAATTTCTGCTTTACTTCACGTTTCGGCCAGTATGGCCATTTAAGTGAAAATTCCAGGTATTACAATATCCCATATAGTATAGTTAAAGTAGTAAAGGAAAGACAAAGCTAATAAAAGCATGTTCGTACTAAAATATTCAGTTTAAAGTGTTTGATATGATAAGATGACGATGCTTATGGCACCTATATGTAACGAGTCTGATGACATGTTGTAGCGCCTGCACTACAACACAGTTAAATGGGTATAATAATATCAGTATAAATAATGTAAAATATGAAGTGATTATAAAATGAACGACTTTTCAAGTCACTATATCTCCATGAAATTGGAGTGATTGTGTGAAAAAAGTCTAAGTCAAAACAGTGTCATTGTCAAAACAAATATATAATATATACTATAATACTATATACTATAATCAAAAAAAGTTAACCCATTTAGAAATGCCTACAATATGCTACTAGAGCTAGATGGCACTGGATTCACAAACTGGTGCTCGCGTATTCGGTCTGTCCTTGAACTAACCGGGCTAGACCAAGCTTGGGAGACGCAGCACATTGGCAATACAAATAAATTCATGCTTTCCTTTAAAGATTCAATTGTTAGAATATTTACACAGCGGTGGAGACAAGATATCGAGAGTTCAAGTAAGCGGCGCACATATTCATTAGTGAAAAAATCTTTGTGTGTGGAACCATACATCTTAAACATAAAGGGGAACCACCTCATAACAGCAATGGCGAGATATAGAATGAGCTCACATGATTTAAAAATAGAGAGAGGACGATTCAATAATCCAATAACTCCAATAAACCAACGAATATGCACAAGGTGTGAATCAAACGAAATTGACGACGAAATACACCTTCTTCTCCACTGTAATGCCATGAAAAATGAACGCGAAATCTTGCTTAATTCTATAGCCGGAATTATCAATATAGTCCTTCAGCTGATGGGTTGGATTTGACCATAAAAGGTACCCTCAATGTTATGTTTGATTATTGTTATATACCCCTTGGCACATATTTTAAGCTTGGTGCCCAAGCGTGGTTTCTGTCAAATTTCGAGAAATCGCCTTATTTGTGTTTTTGGCCTTCGCGACTTTAGTAAAATCACATATTCTAGGTTTAATTGGGCCAGAAATTGTCAAATCATTCATATGAGGTATCAAAATGACCGGGGCAACGTGATGATCATTTTGGTGTATCATAAGGTTGCACCAAAGGAGTGTATGTCTCACAATTTGGGAAAATGTTGACTTTCGAAACCAATTTCAACTTATTTTTTCATTTTACTAAGTCACTAATTATTTTTTTCACAAAAGCTAACACCAAGCAAAATAATTATAAAGTTGAACCTATTATCACTGATTATTCTAGCTTTATTTTGAACAAATTTGAATCTTCACAGACCTGTTTTTTTATCACAGTCATCATGTGAGTGACCCCACCCCCTTAAATCCGTAAAACTTCCCGATAACGGTATTTTACTGATTTGATATGATAAAACATACCTTTATGCATGTAGCCTATATGTTACAATTCATGTGTTTGAGTGTTATACTATGTCTACGGCTGTGTTGATGTTTGGGTTAGATAATTAGAAGCAACATTATATTCAAATTTGGTGTTTTATGAACCTGAATTTACATCAATACGCTGGTAAAAAAAAATGATCGTATCACTAGGGCCTACATCATAATATACACCTTTATAATATATTTATAATATATAATATATTTATAATAACACCTTTAACTACATTACTACGTGCGCTAGTGCAGCAGCAGTATTTTTTACAATCGCATTCACAATATCTTTTAAAACTACTATTACTATGTGTTGAACTGTTTCATCCAAACATTTGCAGAACTGATAGATAGTTTCCTCCAATTACACCATTTGGTAGCACATTGCAACTGTTAGCAGTTGCACACTGCGGTCATGTCCTCTGGAAGTTGAGTGATTTTACTTGACAGCAAAATCAGGTCATCTTCCATTATTTATCCAAAATCAATAGGGTCCAGGTTGGTATTAAGATCATCAAGAATTGAGCACATTTAATAACTGATATAAAAGCTTCTAAAAAATATGAGCTAGTAGAGCACCTTTTGAGAGTGGTGAGGAGTGGAGGGTGGTATGCTTGGTGTGATGGTATAGCCATGATCTCAGTTTATGTCAGTTATAGCTGTTTTGTTTTTTGAAGGCATTTTGAGCCTGTGCTTTAAAATCAAAAACATCGGGATCACGGATCCGAAACTCTTCTGATACACAACAGGTTTAGCTTTAAGGGCAGCTGCTTTTGTACCGGCTTTACTGCTATTATCACAGCCAATCAGAGCATGCACAGCTGATATTACTTTGCAGAAATCAGCACCCAACTTTCTGATTTGATCTGTAGCTTTTTCTTGAGTTAAAATATAATGTAGTTCGGTACTAAGGCCTGTTGGTTGATAAAAAATGGGTTCTCATGTCGTTTGATGAATATTATTATCTTTTGAGCGCATTCTTCATCTGCTTTGTTTTACAAGGGGTTATCTCGTGATGTAAACCCAGATCGTGGTTTTGCATTCTTATTTCACTAACTTCTCAATATTACTATATATCGCGGTTACTAACACCTAGCATTTCATGGTCTATCGTCTCCCACTCTGTAACAAATTTAGCTTCTTGTGTCTTTCCAATGACCGAGATTCATCTTTGATTCTTGAATATTTTGCTCTAAATCTAAATCTAAGCCCACTGCATTGAATTCAGCGATTGCAACAAAAAGCTACAGATCAACTCAGAAACCAAATTATTGAAGCTCTAACAATTGGTCATGATAGCTACATCAAACGTCGGAGAGCGTTTTTTGTGACAAAAAAATTAAGATCTTCGACAGGATCTCCCGAGCGAACCTCAAGACTATGAAGTACCAGCATAGAACAAACCAATTCAAGAAGTCCACAACAAAGACATCCATCAGGAAAAAGTGTGGTGCTATTTAGTAAATGGTAGACATGGTAAAGTCAAGAGGAAACACAATGGTGGAGCTGCTAGCATATGATATAACGGGGAATATAGTCGACTGTTTGGTAAAGACAGGGTAATGCAAACATCTACTAAGAGTGAGCTAGTGCATGAACTGGAGAAACATCTCTCCTTTGAAGACTACACATTCTTCTTGGCAGATGACCTCCACAAACCTAGTAGACGTTATGGTCCATATCAGGTGGGCCAGCTTAAAAGACATCATATCAACTTTTGGCGAATTATTTGAAAGGAAATTGGACAATACAAATGTGATTTCGCCTCAGGTTAACCGAAGAGACTATGTATTTGATTCCCCTAAAGATGGCTCCATAAAAGACTCAATGAAATAATGCGCAGAACAGATGTAGAGACACCTCTTATTGGGCTAGAGGAAGTAAAAAATGCACACGCCACTACCTATAGACATGGAGTACTTCTGGCCACTAAACAAAATCAAAGCAAAACTACAAGTACTCATGCATGATACAATCAAATAGCATGTATCAGACATTGGAAACCACACAGAGATCGTTCTTGGTAGCATTCAAGTTAATAGAGTGGCAACGAAAGTGATAGACAAAATTGTACGAAATGTGCCTGAACTCAACTTACCTTTAATATGAAGAGGCTGACACGAGCCTTGTCTTGCAAGCTGCTCAAGCTGGCGCCAAACGACTAGTTGTACTCTCTGCGGACACTGATATTCTGGTACCTCTGCTGTACTATTGGAGGGAGCTTGAGAGAAAAGATCTTAATGTGCTATGGTTTCAGGCTATATGACGTTACATCCCAATCCATAAATTAGCATTAAACTTGGCTGCTGATAAAAAAATTCTGCAAAGTAATACCAGCTGTGCATGCTCTGACTGGCTGTGATAATAGCAGCAAAGCTGGTACAAAAACAGCTGCCCTTAAAGCCAACACCTGTTGTGTATCTGAAGGGTTTCGGATCCTTGATCCCGATGTTTGAGCACAGGCTAAAAATGTTGAATCTTACTTGTGTCAAGTCTTCAAAAAACAAACAGCTATAACTGACATACACAAACTGAGATCATGGATATACCATCACACCAACCATGCCACATTTTACTCCTCACCCCGCTCAAAAAGTGTTCAACTAGCTCATATTTCTAGAAGCTTTTATATCAGTTATCAAACGTGCCCAATTCTTGATGATGTTAAGGCCAACCTGGACCCTACTGTTTTTTATATATAATGGAAGATGACCTGCTTTTGCCGTCAAATAAAATCACTCAACAGAGAGCATGACCGCAGTGTGCAACAGTTGCACTGTGCTACCAAATTGTGTAATTGTAAGAAACTATCTATCAGTTGCTCCAAGTTCTGCAAATGTAAGGACGAAATAGTTGAATATGAGCCTGTTGAATGCAAAAATCCATACACACAGTATTAGTAGTTTTAAAAGGTATTGGGAATGCGATTGTAACAATTACTGCTGCACTACCACACGTAGTAATGTAGTTAAATGTATTGGGAGTGCGGTTGTAAAAATTACTGCTGCACCAGCACACATAGTAATGTAGTTAAATGTATTGGAGATGCGGTTGTAAAAAATACTGCTGCACCAGCACACATAGTAAAGGTATGGTGAATGAGGTTATGATAATTACTGCTGCACTAGCACACATAGTAATGTAGTTAAAGGTGTTATTATAAGTACTGATGTAGTAATACGATCGAATGTTTTACCAGCGCATTGATGTAATTTCTGGTTATTAAAGCACCAAATGTGAATATGTCGCTCCTCATTATCTAACCCAAAGATCAACAAAGCCAAAGATATAGCATAATAACTAAACACATGAATTGTAACATATACATGCATAAAAGTATGTTATATCATATCAAATAAGTAAAATACCGTTATCGAGTAGTTTTACTAATTTAAAGGGGGGGGGTGGGGTCACTCATATGATGACTGTGCAAAATAACCGGATAGGTTAGAAGACTCAATTTTGTTCCAAATAAAGCTAGAATAATAGGTTCAGTTTTTAAATTATTTTGCTTGGTGTTAGGTCTCATATTTTTTTTTTTTAAATAATCAGTGACTTAGTAAAATGAAAAACGAAGTTAAAATTGGGCCCGAAATTCAACATTTTCCCAAATTGTGAGGTCTACACTCCCTCATTGCAACTTTATGATACACCAAAATGATCATCACGTTGCCCCAGTCATTTTGGTACCTCATATGAATGATTGGAGACCTTTTGGTCTACTTAAACCTAGAATATGTGCTTTTACCCGAGTCGCAAACGCCAAAAATACAAATAAGGTGATTTCACGAAATTTGACAGGAACCCGGCTTGGGCACCAAGCTTAAAATATGTGCCAAGGGGTATATAACAATAATCAAACATAACATTGAGGGTACCTTTCATGGTCAAATCCAACCCATCAGCTGGTGGATTAATATGCAACCAACAAATGATATTTTTCTACGAAGTATGACATCTAGAGACATAACAGTGGTGAAGTCGCTAGCAAAATTTATCTATGGTTGTTTTAAACAAATTAAGGGTTAAAAATATTGAGTATGATAAATGTAAATTCATCTTCAAGCTGCAATATTTTGTATGTGTGTCGTGTCTAGCATGATTAATTATAATCATCATGATCATGATTATGTGTCATTATTATCGTTTTAACGTTACATTTTTATGTAGAGCAATCACAAGTCACCTGTCGCTATATTATCCATATTATCATGCCTTCATGATCTGACTTGGGTATTACCACATATCAGGACGGCTGTTGCTCTCGGATCTTATTATTTGGCTTTTTAGGGCCGGTTAGGGACGTTTCCGTCGCCTTTGTTATCAGACGAGGTGGGGCCTTATGGAGGATTTCAGAGTTGCTAAGTCAACTGATTTTCACTATGAGGTCGGGAATGTTTTTCTTCGATTGTAACTCCTAAGTATGTGGTACTAACTAGGTCGTGAGTGAAATGGTATGAACTAAACAATATAGTGAATTAAAATAAGCTGTAATGTTTTTGTGCGAGGGCCATATAGATAATAAATCACTAGTTAATTAAACAAACTTTATTGCTATTGTGTGAGTGCCATGTCCTGCGTGAATGGCACGCATAATTATTATCCGTAATTTTTATTCTTATTACATCACTAAGTCTCCAACACTCGATAATATGGATGGTTCTGATGCTATACTTTGTTGGCAGTCGACGAACCACCATGTCCGACTTTTATTAGTATGTATATATTGTGTTTCGGTGGTATTACTGTTATTACGTTGTTTAATTTGCATCACTAGTCTATATCAGGGAATCGCCGAGTTCATAGCGACTGTGCTTGCATGGTCACATGGCACGGGGCTACCTGTGTCGCAGATTGTCACATTGATTGTACTTGCATGATATAATATTTGATTTTTTTTTAAATATCGTGTAATTTTTAACATTGTCCTAATACATTCTCAAATTACTGTAGCATAATTATGCACTTGTATATATTCTAGGTTTCTACGCTTTCCAGAGTGTCTTTTTTGCTACTATATATATATTTAGCATGTCATACATAGTAGCTATTTTATCTCTGGTTTTGGTGCGGGAAACAAAATGATAGACCTTATGTTACCCTGGCAATGCCTTTCAATCTTATTTTAAGTATATACCCAGTGTTTCTTATGACAATGCCAGTTAACATGATTTTAGTTATGTATGTCATACTATGTATATTGTCATATGATTTTAACAAATTAACAATGTTGTATATACATGTACATATATCTATTTCTATGACAAATAAGTCTGGATTGACTTTCTTTCTGTCAATAAAATATCTGTCTGTCTGTCTGTCATAAATATGAATGACATAAACAATGAACAGAGAAACCATTAAGTAAGTAAGTAAATATCTTCTTTACTTCACTTTTCGGCCAGTATGGCCAGAGAAATCATAAAACCACAAAAAATTCTCAAAACTCGAATAAAAACTGAGGTCGCTATGAAATAGAAGAAAAAGATAAATTAATGAAAATATAAATAAAATGACTGCCTTTTTTAATATTTCCTAAATTGTATTTAAACATTATGTAAATAACACTGTTATAAAATCACCGGCTGACGTACCCTTACACCACCAACTAGCTTCGACCTCTCAAAATAGTTAATTATTCTAAAACTGATCAAAACTATTTATTTTTAGTTAAATCAATTTTTATAGCGTGGCACACATTATTCTTTTTTATCTTTGAGGGCGAATCGGTATTAGAACTTTGATTATTCCACGCATGGCTTTCGCTGAGATCAGCCCCATTCGCACTCGCTTTTGGCGGCATATCAAACAGCCCGTGACAGTCCCCGGGTAGTCCCTATCCCAATAATTCCCGTCATTTAGTTAAGATCGAAAAATAACTAAATGACGGAAAACTAAAGATTGGGGGTGCCAACTCTATCCGCGACCGATTGTATTATAGAAGTCATTTTAAGGTGTCTAAATTGTGATGTGTGCAATAATAAAGTAGTTTTTACTGCAGGGTTATGTTTGTGGACTACCACGGGACTGTCACGGGACTGTCTGGGTAATTTTCCGTCTGATATGACGCCATACCGCTCCTTTTACACGTTTACACTTCACTACCACGAATCAGTATGATCATGTCGCGCAATAATTATTCAAAAATCGCGAGCTTGATGTGGCGATTTGTGCTGAGATCCAGATTTGTGCAAACTCCAGCATACCCTCTTTCTCGTTTGATTATACTTCGCCTACCTGTTAAAACTCCAGCATACCCTCCTTCTCGTTTGATTATATTTTGCCTACCTGTACAAACTCCAGCATGCCCACCTCCTTCTCGCTTGATTATACTTCGCCTACCTGTACAAACTCCAGCATACCCTCCTTCTCGTTTGATTATATTTTGCCCACCTGTACAAACCCCAGCATGCCTTCCTTCCCGTTTGATCATATTTTGCTTACCTGTACAAACTCCAGCATGCCCACCTCCTTCTCGTTTGATTATACTTCGCCTACCTGTTCAAACTCCAGCATACCCTCCTTCTCGTTTGATTATATTTTGCCTACCTGTACAAACTCCAGCATGCCTTCCTTCCCGTTTGATCATATTTTGCCTACCTGTACAAACTCGAGCATGCCTTCCTTCTTGTTTGATTATACTTTGCCCACCTGTACAAACCCAGCATACCCTCCTTCTCGTTTGATTATACTTTGCCCACCTGTACAAACTCCAGCATGCTCTCCTTCATGTTTGATTATACTTTGCCTACCTGTACAAACTCCAGCATGCCCTCCTTCTCGTTTTCCAGCTGGCCCACGCGGTTGTTGTATTCGTGTTTGAGTGTGGCCACATCACTCCTAAGGAGAGTCAAGTTCGTCTGTGCATCTGTCAGTTTGCTGCGTAACGTCAAGTTCTCGTTCAGCATATCATCCAGACGAGATCTCTGGTCCTCGATCGGCTGACCTTCAGTATGCGGAGCCTCCATCTGTGGAGGACAAACTTCATTCACAAACTAAGTCTTTCATCGTAGCTATAACCTGTGCAGCTCCTTCTTTAAAGAATCATTCAACTGCAAAATGCGCATGCCTGGGACGGTCAAGTATAGGCCAACAGTAGCCTGTTGAGTACAGATTGACGGCATTAATATACCCACTGAGCTGATTACAAGATACCACTCAAACAAGACATTGATCCAATGCTGTATTAATGTTAGGCCAACGTCTGCGACGCTGTCCCAACATTGAACCAACATTGGATAAATGTACAATGTTTGAGAGAAAGTCCTCCTGCCCAGCAAACACAAGGCATTTATATGGCATTTATACAACGTCGGCCCAACGTCTTCGACGCTGGTCCAACATTGCATAAAGCCATACAAATGTTTTGTGTTCACTGTCAGGCAGTTCCCACATACCCCTCAGTAATACAGTCAGTTTGTTTGCAAGCCAGCGACCAAGTAGGGGTAAGGGCAAATGGCTTTGAATTTTTAACTCATAGATGTCGCTCAAGTATATATGAACTTGCTGTGATTTGAGAACTTGCTCTTAATGAGGCTTCGGGTATGAAGCGCATAGTTAGTATTATTATGGAATAGGGCCTTGGCCTACCCACGGGCACTATTGCATTCTGGGGGACCCTTGTCCTGCAAATTTTGACAGTTGACCATACCTTTAAGATCACCTGTTGAGCACTAAGCACGAACATTTTCGTTTTTAATCTGTTTCTCTAGACGATTAAATTACCATTATTGAGAATGAGCTAAGATGAACAATGAACACTAGGATGTTTGGTCTCAAATGAAACAAATATGAGTAATTTTCAAAAACTTGACAATTTAAATAACATGAGAAAAAGTGTTAAAGCCTTTCAGTTTGGGCGAAAATTATTTGAAGCGGATTTGAGGTGCTTTTTCACAACAATAATATTGCTCAAAAATGTTCACATTCCTTCCTTTTGCAGGATCATGTTGTGAGCATGCACACGCATGTTAGTCAGTATTTAGTCAGTATTTTAGCGGCTATCCTATATATAATTGCAGCACACATCCAGTTCCCCCACCTTTTGTAGTTTCATCAGATTGTCCTGTAGCTCTCCTATCTCCTCTTCCAGCTGCACCTTCAGATCCTCCTTCTCTTGTTCAAGCTTCAACTTCTCCTGAAAAAAACAATCATGATAAGATAAGGACATCATCTATGGATCAGGGGTAGATCCAAGATTTTTTGAAAATTTTACTTTATTTTTATTTTATTTAGTTTTTTGACTAATACATATATTTAAAACAGATTCAAAAATATATATAGTAGTAGTAAATCATTGCTTTACGTCACTTTTCGGCACAAAAGGTCTTTTAAGTGACATTATAATACGATAAAAACGTTGTAGTCAATTAATGAGATGAAATGATGTACAGATGATGATGTGAGGGTGGGGGTGATAGGGCGTGGTGGGTTATTGAGAGCGTTTTCCTTCGCTCGCCCGATAAGGGGTTCTGGGCATGTCTAGGGGATATACCCCCAGACATGCCCAGACGGCCGGAGACTTGAGTTTCGCTGTACAATTTAATGATGAAACTCTGTGGCATTTTGCGCAGCTCCGCTATCCCCGGGTCGGATAGTCCCCAGAGTAACAATAGGAAGGATCACTCCCTCTGGGTAACTCCATTCATCCCACATGAGAGACCTAATGTCAAACACGCTATTGCCGGTTATTTAAGGCTACCACAGCCTACATCAGCGCCAGCACTGATGCGGGTGCTGCACTGGCTCCGCTGTTGAGCGGAGGAACCAGGGTACACCACTGGCAATCCGCCCGAAGATTATAGCCAGATACGAGGAGGCTGCAGCTGCCCTTGGATGATTGCTGTAGACTAGTGCTTCCGTACAATGCCGTAACAGCATCCAACAGACGAAACAGATCCCTAATGACCCTCCCCGAATGGGGGCGAAAAGTACTACTACTAGCAATCATCCCAGTACCCCGATTCAAAAATATACACATACAACATTGGTCATGCTGCGCTAGAACAGGCTTATAAAAGCATCTGCAAGCTAGGCAGCAACTATATTCATATTCATTTATGTACAAAAAGCATAAGCATAAAAAGTATAAAAAATAAGATACACAATATATGTTTCCTGCGCCAAAACCAGAGATAAAATAACTACATATTATTATAAAAAGTAGCAAAAAACACATTCTGAAAAAGCGTAGAAACCTATAAAATAAATACAAGTAGAATACTTTTATAACAAAAAAATGTAAACTATAACAATTGTCATGCTTTTAACATATACAAAACTATACAAAATTATAAACATTACTCTGAAAATCATCAGTTGGCGTCAGCTCGTAAAGCGTCGCGCTGCCGATATACGATATACGATATACATACTAGTAAAAGTCGGACACGATGGTTCGTCACCTGTCAACACCTAAGTATGGACATGGTCATCAGAACCATCCGTCAACCTTGCTGTCGAGTTTTTGGAAGAGTAGCGAAAATTGTCAACAATAATATATAATGTGGTAATATCAATGTAGAGCATATGTTTCTCAAACCAAGTATTATCGTACATCACACCCAGAGCAGCAGCAGATAATACACCATGTACAACGATTGTTGATATCGAAATCAAATAAATGTGACTTATACAAATCACCCAAATGTCTTTTAAATGGGCTTAAACTATCTGACATGCAAATATGTTGTGGAAACTTGTTCCATAGACGAGCTAATCTGTTAAAGCTCATATATTGCGCTTGTACAGTTTGTTATATTTAAATAAAATAGTGTTCCTTTGTTGGCAGACCGTCTGCTGGTAGGCCTATCTGACATTACAAATTGTAGGTATGTGTTAATGTTAATCTCAATTTCACCATGTAAACATTTAAATAGGAAACACAGATCGAGAATCTCTCTGCGGTAACACAGTGGCAGTACACCTAAAGTTAGACGTCTATCTCTGTATGAGACATCAGATGTATATTCATGAACATGACGTTGAACACTTTCAATGGCATAATTTCATTCACCTGGTGGGGAGACCACAATGGTGTACAATATTAAAGTAAGCTTCCAACATGAGAAAGATACAACTGCAATTTTTAAATCCTAAAGTACGTATGACCAAACCTGACATACATTGAGCCTTGGAGACCAAAATGTGATTTTTAGAAGTCATACTGGTGGTTTATGTGACTCCTAAGTCAATCATGGAATCAACCCTTGCTAGTGACTGACTGTCTACAGTTTAAATTTCATATAGCAATGTGCTTTAGAAATTGACATTAAAGTACGTTTTGCCCAATTCTCCTAACAGTTTTAGATCATTCTGCAATACATCAGAATCAGAAGTGTATTTTGTTTTTCTAACAAGTTTCACATCATCGTTTACATAGAGTATAGATAGAAGTGGTCCCAAGACAGAACCAGCCTTGTGGTACAACAGTTGTGACGGGCGAGTTTTTGCCTTTAACAAAAACAGATGGGCTTCTTTCTGACAGGTAGTCAGTAATCCAGTTAACAAATTGGCTTCTTCTTTGCGACAGGTAGTCAGTAAACTAGTTTGAAAGTTTCTTGTTGAAACCAGACGTGTTAAGTGTATTACATGTATATGCAATAGGAGATGATGTGGTAGTAGTAGTAGTAAATCATTGCTTTACGTCACTTTTCGGCACAAAAGGTCTTTTAAGTGACATTATAATACGATAAAAACGTTGTAGTCAATTGATGAGATGAAATGATGTACAGATGATGATGTGAGGGTGGGGGTGATAGGGCGTGGTGGGTTATTGAGAGCGTTTTCCTTCGCTCGCCCGATAAGGGGTTCTGGGCATGTCTAGGGGATATACCCCCAGACATGCCCAGACGGCCGGAGACTTGAGTTTCGCTGTACAATTTAATGATGAAACTCTGTGGCATTTTGCGCAGCTCCGCTAGCATTAGGAAGGATCACTCCTTCTGGGTAACTCCATTCATCCCACGTGAGAGACCTAATGTTAAACACGCTATTGCCGGTTATTTAAGGCTACCACAGCCTACATCAGCGGAGGAGCCAGGGTAAGCCACTGGCAATCCGCCCGAAGATTATAGCCAGATGATGTGGTACTCTGTCGAATGCTTTAGAAAAATCTAAAAATATGATATCTTTCTGTACACCTTTGTCAAGAGCATTGCCAATTATGTCATAATTAACAATTAGCTGAGACTGTACTGACCGTTTCCTCATGAAACCATGTTGAATTGGTGAAATTAGAGGAAACACAATTGGATATACTTTATCAAAAACTAATCGCTCTAATATCTTGCTAACACTGTTCAATAGTGAAAGCGGTCTATAGTTATTTCACCAAGTTTTTGCTATCATTTTTTAAATTGGTGTGATATGTGCATGCTTCCATTCAGATGGAAATGAGCCTGTCGATAGACTGAGATTATACAAAGCATTTAGTCATGGTGCTAATTCCATGGCACACTCAGACAAAACCCTAAGGGGATACTGTCAGGACTCACAGATTTATTCACGTCTAAATTCACTAAAACATGTATGACATCGTCAACTGTAAAGTTTAGAGTAGGAAGACGTGTGTCCAGGATTTCGAAAATGGTTGGTAAATCTGCGAAAACTGAATTGAAAAATGAATTAAAAAGAGTTGCCTTACTTTCTACATTCAGGTTTTGGTATCAAACGATAGAAGGAACAAAAACGCTTAGAATTCAAGCAGAGCGAGTGTTCCATATCAGACATAAAATTGGCTCTTTTCTGTTATAGTGATTTTTTCCAGCCGCTTTCTGTGTTTGTTGTCTTGGCACGACGACATGCCGTTTCCTTACATTTCTGTACATGGTGTGTTTCACTATCAATCCATGGAGGGGTTGCAGTATTTTTTACAATGGTTTTGGAAATACATGTACCAATTATGTATTTTAGATTTGCATTCCACTCACCCAAGATATGTTAATATCGCTTGAATTGACAACTGACTGTGAAAAGCTAGAATTCGCTATCATAATTCGTAGTAAATTAAAGTCAGCATTCTTAAAATGTAGAGAGTTCTATGCATAGTGTTTCTACAATTAGTATCTAATTGTGGGGCTAAGTAAAGTGGTCTAGGAGTGTGTATTCAGCATATTTTTTTGAAATTTCGGATAATTTCTACTGCAATCTGATGTGTATTATGAAATGCAAAGTCTCACAAAAAGACACACGCAAGTTGATTTTGCTGACACAAGTTTCTTCACTATATACGCCGAAAAAAATATTTGAGAATCCCCGGCTGTTTGTTGTGAAGCAGGTTCAGTTGAGTGTTTATCGCTTCCTCACCTCTTTCCTCACTCTGTCTTCCACACGGTTCACCTGTGCCTCCATTTCTTCCTCCAGCTGACGCAGATGATCTTCATGGGACTCCTTCTCCCTGTCACAACAAATCAAGTTAATTATTTAATAAATGCGCTGCTGCGCGATTTTCATTACTGCTGTTGCTGACCACTAAATATGGTCTTTAATCTGTTAATACAAGGGTTAATACTAAGATAAGAAAACATCACTGACAAAATTGCGCTGATCAATTTTGGCTTAATAGAACTCCACCATGTACGACGTTGGATCGACATTAAACAACATTGTTGGATTGGTGTTGTCCGACGCTGGCCCACCACCAATCAGCAATTGGTTTGCTGGAGATGCTATGTCCTCACCTCATGAAGGATTTTTCTAGCCTTTCGTTTTCAGTCTGTTTGGATTTCATGTCTCTGATCACGGAGATGAGAATCTCCTCAAACTTGTGCATAAGCTGAGGCTCCTCTGTGGTGTGTAGATGCTGGTAAAACTCACATACCTGCTCCTGACTGAAAACACAGAATGAAAAGAAAAAATGAAGGCCCTACGCTCCGAGCAATATAAGTTTTATTGGGAAAACACTCCTCTGTAGTTTCAAACCTGTGCTACTGACTGAGAACCCCGAAAAAATATACTGAATAAAAATAAATGTACACTCTCAGTAATATGGGTTTTACTGGAAGAAAAACAATCTGCAGTTGTTCCACACTAACCTGCTGCAGAATGAAAACAAACAACAGCAACACATATTATTATAATAGTGAGATCCGAGCTCACTAATGCGTTTAAATAGACATATTCCAAATAGGGACCCATGTGCCATTCAAAGTCGATATAATGTTCACGGGAAGTTTGAGAAAAAGTCATGTAGCACCAGTATCAATCATTCTTTATACGACAAATGTGGGCAAACTAAGTAGTCTAAGTAAAATGGTTGCTTAAAAAAATGCATACAATTATTGATACAGCGCAATATGTCGATAAACAAGAAGACTGAAGTACTATATCATCCCCCGCCATAAATTAGTTTAGAACTTTTTGCGGTCACAAATATCTTAAAAGTCGACTTGTGGTGGCCATTTTAAATTTCAGTAAAATCACCTACACATTATTTCGGACTTCAATCTTTGAGTTTTTGCGCCCACAAAAAATTATAAAGTTCATGCATGGCGGCCATTTTGAATTTCAACAAAACCTTAAAAAATCATTTGCCCATATCCATATCGTGGGGAATGTGATTGTAAAATTTGTATAATTTCAGACGTTAAGTTTTAAAGTGTTTGCGCTCACAAATCCACATGTTGCTGGGAATGTGATGTTAAAATTAAAAATAAATTGACCAAACTATTTTTTTGAGTTTTTGCGCCCAGCAAAAGATTGAAGTTGATCCGTGGCGGCCATTTTAAATTTCAGTAAAACCTTGAAAAAGTCACCTGCACATCTCAATATGGTGGGGAATGTGATAGTAAATTTTTTGGGGGGTTGACCTCTGGCGGCCATTTTGAAATTTAGTAGCATCTTTAAAAATCCCTTGCACATCCCCAAGTTGCTAGGAATGTCATGTCAAAAAGAATAACCGGTAGTTTTTGAGTTTTTGCACCCACAAGAAAACCTGACGCCGGACAGAATCCTGGCGCGACTAAAATCCCCCTTCCCCTACGGGCGGGGGATAAAAAAATGAATGATGTACAGGTGATGACGTGAGAGTGGGCTGATCGAGCATGGTGTGTTGTTGAGGGCGTTTTCCATCGCTCGACCGATAAGGGGTTCTGGGAATGCCTGATTACCCCAGATTTTGCCATCCTTTTTTATATACGCTTATTCATCTAGGTCACGGCGCGAAACGCGGCAGCGTGATGAAAAAAATGGAAGAGAAGATCACTACCTTTTCACATTGCATTGTACGCAATATAATTATGAAAGTTACACTATTAACCCTAGAAGCGCTGAAATATTTTTTGCATAAACGATGGATTCTAAAGGGTTTTTCAATTTGAAATCATTATAAATGTTTTACTTAGTTAGCTCTTGAGATAAGAAGCTGCAGCAATATAAAGAATTATCACAGTGCAAGTTTACCACCGTAGTCGTTACATTAGCGAGATTCAGGTAAAAAATAAATTAGTTTGAAAGAGATATTATGCTCAGATATAGATTACATCTCAGATCGTCGATCCATTTAATTATTTACAATGAACGATCTACCAGTTTACAAACAAACACCCCCCCACCCCCCACAAAAAAAAAATAATAAGACAAAGCAACAATACAAACACTGGGATGGGCATTATGCAAAAATATGTACTTGTCTTGACCCTGACTGATACAGTTCCCGTCGCGACTTGGAAGATTGGCATAGAGCCCTTCCAGAGTCATCAAATAGCCCTGGTAGACCAAATCGAACAAGAAGGGCATCAAGATAAACACTGCAGTGCAAATACAAAAGGCAGTATCTGCTCACTTTATAGTTAACCAGATACTGCCGTTTGGCTTTGCAGAGCAGAAGCCATTGTCCGACCAAACATTGATATTACTATTATTATTAGCCTTTAAAACACTGAGATTCACCACATACTATACTAGTGTATATATTTTGTTCGCGGGGTTCAAATGACACGAGGAAAGCATTTTAATTTCTACTGACCGTTTACCATGTTTACGCTCCATCGGCGTGTGTGAATATTGGCCTGTGCAGTGTTATATTGATCATAATATGATCCAACCTGGGACTATATATATCAGTCATAAAAATTAAATAAATCGGGCTTTAGGCCACCTTTGTGCACATATAGGCTGAGCTGGGCCAGAACCTAATGAGGATGGTGAGATGATTGAGATGACACTGTCCTCCAGACACTGGATTCCAAATTCGAGCCCTGGCGGTCTGAGGCCGAGCACACTACCTCTCGGTCACGGAGGCTCCCCACAATACTGACTTTCACACGTGGAAGGGTGAAGAAACATTTTTGTTTCTTTCAAACCGCCGAAACTGGGAACCAAACCCCGAGCTCTGGCGTGAAAGGCAGAAGTGCTAACCACTACCCTAGGGCCTCCGCCCTATATAACAGTCATCTACTTCACGAAAATGATTCGAATTTTTACTTTCATTCTGACAATTTTGTACTGCATGATACCACTGGTAACTCCTGCACTTCTGAAATATTAAATAATAATTTTCAGTACCATGATCGCGCGATCCCCAAATTCAATTCACTGAAAATTTGCTGAATATTTGAAGTAGTAGTAGTAGTAAATCATTGCTTTACGTCACTTTTTGGCACAAAAGGTCTTTTAAGTGACATTATAATACGATAAAAACGTTTTAGTCAATTGATGAGATGAATGATGTACAGATGATGATGTGAGGGAGGGGGTGATAGGGCATGGTGGGTTATTTAGAGCGTTTTCCTTCGCTCACCCGATAAGGGGTTCTGGGCATGTCTAGGAGATATACCCCCAGACATGCCCAGACGGCCGGAGACTTGAGTTTCGCTGTACAATTTAATGATGAAACTCTGTGGCATTCCGCACAGCTCCGCTATCCTCGGGTCGGATAGTCCCCAGAGTAACAATAGGAAGGATCACCCCCTCTGGGTAACTCCATTCATCCCACGTGAGAGACCTAATGTCAAACACGCTATTGCCGGTTATTCAAGGCTACCACGGCCTACATCAGCGCCAGCACTGATGCGGGTGGTGCATTGGAGCCAGGGTACGCCACTTGCAATCCGCTCGAAGATTGTAGCCAGATACGAGGAGGCTGCAGCTGGTTAAATATTTGAAATTCGAGATGTTAAACATTAGTAATTTTACATTTCGTTAACAACCGGTGCTAAGCATTTTCGAACTGCGACGTAATAAGGCTTGAAATGTATGAGTAAGTAAGTAAAATATTTGCTTTACTTCACTTTTCGGCCAGTATGGCCATTTAAGTGAAAATTCCAGGTATTACAATATCCCATATTGTATAGTTAAAGTAGTAAAGGAAAGACAAAGCCAATAAAAGCATGATGATGATTGAAATGTATGAAATGTGACCTGGAGTGAGACATGTAGAGCCACAAAGGTGAATGTTACATACTAGTAAGCCTATATACAATTGATACGCATGGCATATTCTAATTAATTAAGCCCATTTGCCACCATTTATATTTGTTTCAAATGGACTGAGAGGGGCCTGTCAATTAGGGTCAGCTGGGGTGGTTAACGTGGGTGCAATACGGGGGCATAATGCGGTCATAGAGATTATTGTGACATGAAAAACTGCAAATTGTAAGGTAGTAGTAAATTATTGCTTTGCGTCACTTTTCGGCACAAATGGTCATTTAAGTGACATTGTAATACGATAAAAACAGTGCAGTCCTTTAATAAGATGAATGCTGTACAGATGATGACGTGAGGGTGGGGTGATATGACATGGTGGGTTGTTGAGAGTGTTTCACGCGCCCAATAATAGTCCAGGAGCATTATGCACTAGAACACTTAGGAGCCTGGAAAAAAATGCAGAAAAGCTGTTTTTTCAGGGATGATTCTCTGACATCTCCTGAGTAGAAGTGCATAAATCCCCAAAAATCCCGGTTGTGCTTAATGCGTGGGGGTGTAAAATCCAAGATTGCCACCATTTCGCCAATTCCGAGAACCGAACATTTGCTAATATAATATATGGACGTGTAATAGATGATCTTAGTGGTAATTGTTTTATTGTAGAATGTATTATGATATCATGATAACATTCTTAATTGTCATTAGTCAGCTTCAACATTACATTAGTGCATCATGAAACAAACGGTAAACCTACTGTGATATATTTGCAGGGTGTCTGATACAATATAATATCTAAACAAATTATATTATATTTCTAGTGGATCCAACACCATACTATTTAAGGAAGTATGCATATCGATACAGACATATATAGGCTATATTTCTTATAACTTTACGATATAATTTGAAAATTCTAAAAATGGGAGTAATTACTCGTACCCGATTATCCACTCACTGCTACTATGAAACGGACATGTGTACATTAGTGCAATTTAGTGATACATTATAATATCTAAACAAATTATACTATTTTCCCACTAGACCCAACACCATACTATTTAAGGAAGTATGCATATCGATACAGACATATACAGGCTATATTTCTGATAACTTTACGATATAATTTGACAATTTTGTCTCATACATTATCTGAACAAATTATAATATTAGTGAGTTTTAAAATGCTATCAACAACATGGATAGCATTTTAAAACTCACTGGCATGTACAGGGTTAACGTAGGATTTCAGGGCATTTGCAAGTAGGCAGAGGCACTCAATTAGCCCTTCTTACAACAAAATTAAATCAAAAAGCCAAAAAGAACATACCAAAAACCCCGATAGCTCCACAAAACCCTGATAAACCCTGATTTGATGACAATTTCAAAAAGGCAATTGAGAAAATTAAAAAGTTCTTGAGTAAATTTAAAAAAATACATGACAAGACAAAACCCTGACGGATATAAACAAGAGGACTGAAGTCCTATATCATCCACCGCCATAAATTAGGTTAGACTTTTTGCGGTCACAAATATTTAAGTCGATTTGTGGTGGCCATTTTAAATTTCAGCAAAATCACATACACATTTCCAGATGGTGGGTAATGTGATTGTGCAATGTGAATTATTACTGATTTCAATTTTTCAGTTTTTGCGCCCACAAAAAGATATAAAGTTTATCCATGGCGGCCATTTTGAATTTCGGTAAAACCTTAAAAAATCACCTGCACATCTCCATATCGTTTTTGTTTTTTGCGCCCACAAAAAAAATTGGAGTTGACCTCTGGCGGCCATTTTGAATTTTGTTAGCATCTTTAAAAAATCACTTGCACATCCCCATGTTTCTAGGAATGTGATGTTAAAATTTGAAAAAAAATTGACCAGACAATTTTTTTGAGTTTTTGCGCCCCCTAAAAAATTAAAGTTGATCTGTGGCGGCCATTTTGAATATCAGTAAAACCTTAAAAAAGTCATCTGCACATTTCCATATCGTGGGGAATGTGATAGTAAAATTTGAATAATTTCTGACTTTAAGGTTTAGAGTTTTTGAGCCCACAAAAAAATTTGGAGTTGACCTCTGGCGGCCTTTTTGAAATTTGGTAGCATCTTTAAAAATCACTTGCACATCCCCATGCTGCTAGGAATGTGATGGTAAAATTTGAAAAAAAAATTGACAAAACAATTTTTTTAAGTTTTTACGCCTCCCCAAAAATTAAAGTTGATCTGTGGCGTCCATTTTGAATTTCAGTAAAACCTTGAAAAAGTCACCTGCACATCTCCATATCATGGGGAATGTGATAGTAAAATTTTAATAATTTCTGACTTTAAGTTTTAGAGTTTTTGCGCCCACAATTTTTTTTTCGAGTTGACCTCTGGCGGCCATTTTGAATTTTGGTAGCATCTCTAAAAAATCACTTGCACATCCCCATGTTGCTAGGAATGTGATGTTAAAATTTCAAAAATAATTGACCAGTAGTTTTTGAGTTTTTGCGCCCACAAGAAAACGTGACGCTGGGAGCCGGACGCCGGACACCAGACGCCGGACGCCGGACAGAATCCTGGCGCGACTGAAATCCCCCTTCCCCTACGGGCGGGGAATAAAAAGGATCATGCTAAGGTTCGCCGTACTGTTATTGAGGTCAAGCGTCCTGAAGAGTATATTATGTCTCCACACTAAATTAATGCAAATACATCACTATAACAAACATGACAACCGATACGGAGAATCAGTGACAAGACGAAAGATAAGTGGAGACCGGACAGACTCGGCAGTTGAAGTTGAGCCTGCAATACTATATGAAACTAAAAGCTAATCCTGACAACCCAGCACACTCGTGTGTTCCAGATATTGCTCAGAAGCAAGTGAGCAGCTGTACCGACTTTGCCATGGCTTCTTCTACAGCCAAGTATGCTTTTCAACCTATAGGATCTCAGGGGTGGGGGGGGGGGGGCAAGGCACTTCTCCCCTTATCTTCCAAAACATGTTAGTTATTTTGTAGATATATCCACAATAAGGTATATAGGCCTATTGGCGGACCAAAATAAGACAACAGGACAGGCATACCCTTTGCCTGTAAGGATCATGAATTCGCTATTGTATCACAAATGAGGCATCAGATGAGCTACTAGCCATTGAAGCGCCTGTAGAACATACATGATATATATGGTAAAGAAGCGGAAATAAATTCGTGATCATCACAGATTTGATTTCATCATTGAAGGCTCTTAAAAATAAAAATTTCAACAACCTTATCCAACCGTATTGTATGACCGTTACCATTACTTGCACAGACACAAGGCCATTGTTTTTTGATGGATACAAAGCCATATTGACGGGCTAGTGGCAATGAGCGGGCTGATGTTCTGTCGAAGGCTGCTCTGTATAAGACAAAACAGCTTTATTAATCTATATACCTTGTACTGATTGTAAGTACAACATTTGTGTGTACCTCGACGACATTTTGCGAGTTGAATGGAATATAAATGCCACCCACAAGGTGTTCGAGATACAACCAAACATTAAACGGTCAATATTTTACCCCATTGGAATGCAGAAAATATATTTCTCATGCAGTGACATGACTTTTATTTGTTTTAAAAATGTCCAACATTACAAATTTTATGATTAAAATTATGTTTTTATGTAAAAATAACATCAAGAATGAATTCCTCATACCGTAGAACATAAAACATGTATTACATGACTGTGTTTGATGTCAACATATTTACATTCGACGGAATTGGCGGAAAGGCGGGGATCTTTTTTTCCACTTTTATTATTACAATTATGGTTTAATGTAAAGCAAACACCGTGAATGGATTCCTCATACCTTAGAGCCCATAAAACCATGTATTACACGACTATGTTAGATGTTAGTATATTTACATTCGACGGAATTGGCGAAAAGGCGGCCATCTTGTATTTTTCACTCCCACGCATTTAACACAACCGGGATCGCTAGGGATTTTATGTGTTTTCGCTCACAGCACATAAGAGAATCATCTCTGAAAAATTCAGCTTTCTGCATTTTTTTTTCAGCTTCATACTAATGCTCATGGGCTATGAGTTTTTTCCCTTCAAAACAAAACAATTGTACAAAATTTTAGTGTAAATGTAAAGAGTCGTTTTGTTAACCTTTTCAGTGGGCGATCGACTTTCGACGTCAGAATCTGATGTCAATGTTACATGATAACAAACATCACTTTTGTTATATATTATATAAATAATTTAAATATAAATCATATATCTTCCATACGAATATCGCTAGTCACCATGAACAACAACCTGGCTCGATCATTACGGACGAATATAAATGAGGGCGTGGCAAGAAAAGTACCAGCATATTACATTGCATTGTGACCATGTACATGACTTGTGTTGTATGGTGTATAGATAATATATACTATGATATAATTTGCTGTCAGGTTAGAAGATGGATTAACCCTTTACTCGCAAAACTGTTTTATTTAATTTTTCACCCACTTGATGTTGTCTGGCTACCGCGACCCGCAACATCATCAAGTGGGTGAAATGTTCATTGATTTCTAATTCATATGTTCTTGTTGAGAGATCAACTAAAAATGGCTGTAATCGTAATTAGTACTTTAAGGTTTAATATTGTGTCAGCGTCTACCCGTCGCCGCTAGCCCAACATTAAAACAATATTGGATGAAAGTCTCGCGCTTGCTGGGTAATACTTTGTCCCATGTATGCACTATACTTAGAATATTTGAATAAAATCCCATGATCACATAAGACACATGGTATGATCCATCACGATAAGTATAGCTGTGAGTATTCATTTGACATTACACACTCAAGTACTTCATATACCTAAACCTTACAACATGTACAACACTGAAATAGTTGTGTATGAACCTTGGAGACCAAAGGAATATTTTCAATTTGAAATAATCATAAAAGATTTAGTGAAGTAGTAGTAGCAAATCATTGCTTTACGTCACTTTTCGGCACGAAAGGTCTTTTAAGTGACATTGTAATACGATAAAAACGTTTTAGTCAATTGATGAGATGAATGATGTTCAGATGATGATGTGAGGGTGGGGGTGATAGGGCATGGTAGGTCACTGAGAGCGTTTTTGTTCGCTCGCCCGATAAGGGGTTTTAAGCATGTCTAGGGGATCCACCCTCAGACATGCCCAGACGGCCAAAGACTTGGGTTTCGCTGTGCAATTTAATGATGAAACTCCGTGGCATTTTCCGCAGCTCCGCTATCCTCGGCTCGGATAGTCCCCAGATTACCAATCGAAAGGATAACTCCCTCTAGGTAACCCCAGTCATCCCACCTGAGAGACCTAATGTCAAACACGCTATTGCCGGTTATTTAAGGCTACCACAGCCTACAGCAGCGACAGCACTGATGCGAGAGCTGCATTAGCACCGAAAAGACTTAGTGAAGTCTTCCCGCTTCATTTGAATACCTGTGTTATGGGTCTACGACTTTTATATATATATTTTTTTGTTCTTTCAGTGCGGGGATCGACAATAGACGTCAGAATCGACATATATAGACCGAGCTGAAAAGTTAACCATATCTTAACGCTTGAAGTCCTTATCACGTGTATACATGAATAAACGTTTTAGTCTGTCTGTTTTTCCGTCCAAAAAAATAAGAGAAATGTGCATTAAATTTGCAAAATTGGCAAATATTTGGATTCAAATTGTACAAATATAAGTATTTTTCACCACTTGAAGTTGTGGATCGCGGTAGAGAGACACAGCATCAAGAAGGAAAAGAATCAAATTATTTAATTTAGCACATTAACATGTTCAAGCGTTAACATTTTTTCATTCGTTTTCAAGTGGGTATTGCACCAACAATGATCATATCTGCTGCAAATCACATTTGAAGGTAAATAAAAATAAAATAAAATCATATAATAATATGGCTTAATACATATCAAGATCGGTCTACTTCGTGCGAGAACATCGCACCAGCGTTATTTACATATATAATATGATATAACATGTATAATCAGTTGATGTAGGTGATAGGAGAGCAAATATCTAAATATTATTCTGTGATTGTCATTTATCATGTTTATCGTGTTTGTTGTTTTGACAGTTTCCAATGCCATGTTAGAGACTTGTCGTCTTTATAACTTTTAGAAGGTTGGCCCATTAGACATATCATCGCTTCGTGCTGGTGACACAATTAATATATCCCATTGCAAATAATACGCTGCAATTTCGTTTAGTTGACCGGGTAAATACGGGACAGGGAAAAATCAATATCAGAACCTTCTCATTGTTTTCAATGCGTAATTCTTATAACATTATCAGATTAAACCTTACAGCGATGGAATATTCTTGTATCAGCCATGGACACGATGGAGATCAAACGTGTTTGTATCAGCCATGGACACGATGTAGATCAAAGGTGTTTGTATCAGCCATGGACACGATGGAGACCAAATGTGTTTGTATCAGCCATGGGCACGATGGAGACCAAAGGTGTTTGTATCAGCCATGGACACGATGGAGATCAAAGGTGTTTGTATCAGCCATGGACACGATGGAGATCAAACGTGTTTGTATCAGCCATGGACACGGTGTAGATCAAACGTGTTTGTATCAGTCATGGACACGATGGAGAACAAATTTGTATCAGCCATGGACACGATAGGGAACAAAGGTGTTTGTATCAGCCATGGACACGATGGAGATCAAACGTGTTTGTATCAGCTATGGACACGATGTAGATCAAAGGTGTTTGTATCAGCCATGGACACGATGGAGACCAAATGTGTTTGTATCAGCCATGGACACGATGGAGACCAAAGTGTTTGTATCAGCCATGGACACGATGGAGACCAAAGGTGTTTGTATCAGCCATGGACACGATGGAGACCAAATGTGTTTGTATCAGCAATGGACACGATGGAGACCAAAGGTGTTTGTATCAGCAATGGACACGATGGAGACCAAAGGTGTTTGTATCAGCCATGGACACGATGGAGACCAAAGGTGTTTGTATCAGCCATGGACACGATGGAGACCAAACGTGTTTGTATCAGCCATGGACACGATGGAGACCAAACGTGTTTGTATCAGCCATGGGCACAATGGAGACCAAAGGTGTTTGTATCAGTTTGTAAGTAAGTAAGTATATGTAAGTAAGAAGTAAGTAAGTAAGTAAGTAAGTAAAATATCTTTTTAACGTCATTTTTCGGCCAGTATGGCCATTTAAATGACAATTCAGACTAAAATAATATGATCTTGAACAGTAAAAGTGATAAGGTAAAAAGACCAAACTAATAACAGTAAGTCCGCACGAATGCTAAGATAAAACGATTGATGATAACGTTATGCGTATTGAGTATATATACATTCTAAGAACCTGAGACAGCGCCAGCGCCGATACACAATATAAATTAAAACAAAAAGATGACAAAAATAATTATAATTGAAAGTCACAAAACAGTGTCTTTGTCAAAACAAAGATATAATAATAGAAATAAATAATGTTTAATATATTTTTGTGTAAAAATATTTTGAGAATAGGTGCAATGCCGGCCCAGTGTCAATCATATCCGGAATGGGAGAGTAAAATTGTAGCTCAACTTAATCTGAGCCTCTGAGGCCATTGAAGCTGCCATCGAATACATAATCCTGATGACGAACAACACCAAACCAGCACTGTATCCACTCAAAATAAAATTACTGTATATATGTATGTACTGTATGTGTGTATATACACAATATAATTAGCAAGAACAGAAAAACCATTAAACCCAAAAACAACAAATTATCCAAAATAATGGGCAGATTTACAGTGCCTTCTGTATGGAAATGGCTTCTCTCTTTCATGCTGCATTACCCACCAGGACGTCACAGAGAAACCATTAAAACTATGAAAAATACAACGAATTTGAACTGAAACTGATGAAAAAACGTAAATACAATGTGAACCACAAGTTAATTATATGGCGATCATAGAGGCAAATCATAGAAGAATTATGGGTAGACCTACAGTGCCCCCACAGTTGGGGATCAGGTCGGTCATCGAGAACTAGCACGACAGAGCGATCACAAACCGTGGGAGCACTGCAAGTCACCACAAGCTAATTGTATGTCAATGGTCTCTCTCTGACATCGTGCACCATCACACAGGACGCCCCAGAGAAACCATTAAAACAATGAAATGAACTTGGTGAAAAAAACACCAAACTATTGGAAAATAAGCATAAAAAACACACGAGAAAGAAACTTTACGACACAAATTGATCTGAACCTAAACATATATATATATATGACACGATGGAGACCAAAGGTTTTTTCAATTTGAAATCATCATAAATGTCTTAGTTAGCTCTTTCCGCTTCTTTGAATACCTATGCTATGGGTCATGACCATTATACACATTTTGACTCTTACGGCGCTAAAAGGCTTAATATATCAAGTAGTCTATTGTGTGCGACAACATTGCACCAGCGTTATTTAGATTTGGGAGCTGACATCGCAGACGTTGAAACAGAATTGAAACAACAGTAAATAACGGCCAATACTCAGCAGTAAAATCAATTTTCAAGTTCATCTTTAAGTGTCATAATGGGCAGATTGAGATCAGCAGTAACAGTTTATTTTTCGAGAAATAAGTTACTGCTGTTTGTCTTTGTGGGACAGCACGGCAAACAAAACATTGACCCAATGTTGTTTTAATGTTGGCCGACCGTCTACGACGCTGGACCAACGCTAAAAGAACATTTGTTTGCTGGGAGCCTACCAGTTTCAATAGCTTATCTCAGCGCTTTTCGCTAATAAGGTTATTCTCGATACATCACCCAAGTAAATTACCCGCATAAAACAGCAAGGTAAAAATTCCTGTATACGCCCACAATGACGTTGGAAAATTGAGTTATGCTTTGCGCTTTATAAATAACACAGGGCCCAGTTTTATCATAGTTTTCCTCGTTTGTTTGTCAAAATCCTGTGACCATGCAGCTGGTGACGCTTACGAAAATGAAAAGGCTCGTTGGTTTCCCTCGTAACATTTCCCTCTATAACATGCGAATATACATGTAGACAGGCATCGAGCGCTCCGCCCCACCCGTGGAATCATTGGCAATTCTCGTAAGGTTGATGCGATCTTGATAAAACACGACTAAAATTGAAAAACAATTGGGTAAAAGTCATGTGTTTGCTGGTATATAATTTAATAATAAGGATACAATAATAATATACTAAATACAAATAATAATCCTTTTTATAATGGGCAATACATTGCAAGCCCGTGTAATATTATATTCCTTCCGCGTGTTTAACTGGGTAGAAAGCATCCTCGAATAAATCATGTCATGCATGAGTGATTATAACAGAGATAGGTAGCCCCTATGAGAGCGACACATAGTCTTAATAGGGGTCTCCCGACAAATCATCCTACATGCTAAATAAATTGTATTTCTGCTTATTATAATGTCGAATAAACAAGTCTGAGTCTTAGTCTGAGTCTGTTTTATTTAAAGACAATTTTATAAAGTCACGCTTGGGTTTGAATAATCATCGTTAGTAATATAAACGTACAATAAAGCAAAAATACATACTACGGCCGAGGATACGTATATAATTGATAAATTAGATATAATAGACAGAAAAATGACAGCTGTCGTGAGGGTCAGAAAGAGCGTCTGCTTCCGTACACTCATTGTTAAAATTATGCAACCCAATAAAGTTGACCTGTTTGAGCTGAAACCATCCAGAAACACGTTCTACTTCTAAATCACAAAAAAATGGTTCTGAATATATATATTGTTTATTATTTTATTATATTCACTCATTACCCTATAGTAACTAAAATGCAGCTGTATTTGACATTGACAAATGCAGTGGCTCAATACTTTCATCCATGTGTGTAGCAAAATTGATTTGCACACCCTTGTCATTATGCTCAGAAAAACATGTTTTTTATAAAAAAGTATTATTGTTAAGTGACTTAAATTCAATAATAAGATATTCAACTATGTTGAATTTATTTTTTTATTAAACAAACCAAATTACGAGGGTCAAAAGGGATATATTTACAAAAAATAAACTTTTTTTTCATATGTTTGTTATTTTAGATATATTTGCTACTACCAATATCTTAATGATGCGGCTAAGTTATAGATAGATTTGTCGAGCTCTATTGAACATATATACATATTTTTTTCTTTCGTGTCATTTATTCCGCATGACGAGGAGTTGAGGTGTAGGTCATAGCTACAATAAATCATTACATCACATTTTGACTAAAACGTATAATAATATATTGCAATTCACACTCAGTAATTAATTATTCAGTTTGTATAACCATAATTGTTATATAATTATTTCTATTATCTCTTTTATTCATTGAACATCAGCTTATGCTGCCGTCTATTAAAATAAAGACGTCCATGAATAATTAATAAACGGCATCGGCCCTTTTAAAACGGCCGGGCCCGTTTGCAATCCCGCCTGTTTTTCGAAGCTTAGAATAATAAATAAAGTCGCTACTTCTTGCGCTGACATATACTGGAGTCATAATACATGTGCTGTCTTTATAAACAATATGTAACATAAAATATTCAAATCTTAGCTATGGAATCATAAGGATCACATAACATAAATTATACTGAGCCCCGATATAGGCAGGCATTGTTGATTTATTATAGCTAATTTAAACTCTTTATTGTGGCTCTCGCGTACTCTTAATAACAGACCCAATGTTTTCCCACTGTTGATTTAATGCTGGACCAACAGGTCAGACAGTGGGCCAACATTAAGTTGACATTGGTTCAGCGTGTCGTGCTTGCTGTGTTATTAGCTAATCTAAATGCTTTATATGGATATTATGGGGAAAACAATGATAATGACACCAAATGTGTTTTAATGAATCGTACAGAAATAAACGTCCCCTGTTCGTGAACTAATCTAATATATGATTTGACCGAAATGATATATAGTGATAATCATGTACAATAATATCTGAGTATACATATTATACATACCCTTTGTCTGCGTGACAATACAATCTTATCAATACAGGACATTCAAAAGCTTGATATTATGTTAGTTCCGTCAATAATATTGTTCATTTTTGTCATTTTTTATTATTAATTACAGTGAGATTACTTTATTTATAGAATCCTCCATATTAACCCTTTACCCTCAAGTTTTCTCAATTAAATTCCCACCTACTTGAAGTTGTGTCTATCACACCATCAACTTGGTGAAAAACATATTTGTTTAGTAGTAGTAGTAAATCTTTGCTTTACGTCACTTTTCGGCCCAAAAAGGTATTTTAAGTGACATTGTAATACGATAAAAACGTTGTAGTCAATTGATGAGATGAATGATGTACAGATGATGATGTGAGGGTGGGGTGATAGGGGTGATAAAGAGACTTGAGTACATATTTGTTTAATTTGAGACAAAAATATGCACAAGTGGACGTTTAAACACTCATTTCCTTCGCACTATCAGAGGTTTAATCTGCTGATAAATGGATTAAATATGTTAAAAACGACTATAGTCGTGCTATAGTCGTGCTTAGCTGGAAAAATGTTAAACTGAAACTGGAAACGATATCAATTCAGTATAATCTGTTACCCTACGTGTCTAGGTTATGATGCTTTCTGGTGCTTAGAAACACGCAAAGGCGTATCAAGGCATACCAAGGCGTACCAAGGCGTATCAAAGCGTACCAAGGTATACCAAGGCGTACCAAGGCATACCAAGGCGTACCCTCTCAATTTCTTGGGCGAGCTGCAACCAGGATGTGCAGCAATGTAATCATGTAATTAAACTGCCTATTTTTCAAAAAAAAATTCCGGGGGCCTCCCCCCATTATTTTATTTCTAGATACGCCACCGTCTCGAAGCACCCCTTACAGTTTCTGGATCAGCCCCGCCTTCACACTGCACAAAACAGAATAATCGACACAGCAGCCTCGCCTACCCGGCAAACACGAGACGTTCACCCAACGTTGGTTTAATGTTGGCCCAGCGTCTGCGATGCTGGTCCAACATTAAACCAACATTGGGTGAGCGTCCCGTGTTCGCTGGGTATTGCCACATAAAATCCCAGCAAACACGAGACACTGATCCAATGACGGATTATTGTTAGGCTAGTGTCGCAGACGGTGGTCCAACATTAAACCGCATTGGATCAGCGTCATGTTTTCTGGGAAGCAGTTAAAAACGTTAAACGACCATTGATTTTCTTGTTACATGTGGCACAGCTCTTTAAACACTAGCGTTTTATATCTGTACCGTATTTTTGAAAAAAAAAGTTGGGAATAATACCTGAATACCATCAAACTTTACAAATGTTTAACATTTATTTAGTCGTTTGTAAAATAGGAATATATATATTCATAACAATTAAAAGCTGACATGCGCAGTGAAGTTAAATTAAATTCTGACTAAATTCCCGTGATGTTGAAGAGTTGCTAATAACAGTCAGCGTCATTTCGATTTCCCAGTCAATTCTAAAATATCAAAATCGCGATAATTATGCATACTCAAGGCCGTGATATCTCATTACTTTCAAATATAATGAAGTTTTGATTGAAAAAACAAACAAATTTGAATATGCAACATGGTTAGAATAAATCATGTCCATTTAACATGTTAATTAAGCCCTCCTGGTACATCAAATCACCATTTTACATCCATGTCTTAAACCGAATTAACTTCCGAAAGGATTTACGAAATAACATTTGTATGAAACTATTCTAACAATGATATGATTTGCGGTTAGATATAGAGGCGTACATCTGTACAATACATATGTTCATTTGTTAAAATTTGAAATGCCTACCCAGGTTATCTCAAAAGGAACCATCGTCTTCGACATTGGCCTAACATTGAACCAACGATGGGTGAGTGTATCGAGCTTCAGCGATCGTGCCTGTTCTAGGTGAAACCACACAGCATTGACAAAATAGCATGTCGACCTCTAAACCACGAAATTATCATACTTAAATTTCCAACCACTTTTGTGTACCGCGACCCACAGCTTCAAGTGGGTGAAAATTATTAATATTTGCTGAATCATGTTAATTTGAGACCAAACATTTGCAAATCTTGCTGTTTAAACACTCACTTTCTTCCCAGTGACAGTGATTTAATCGGTCAATAAAACGGATTAAAAAGAATCATTTTAAAATTCGAAATGACAAAGAGCCTATTTTACTCACCTTGCGTCGTCCAGCAGGTAGAACCCCATGTCCGCGGCATCCAGCATGTTGGCCAAAGCGAGGGATCGAGTCATGGACCCTTGGCTCTTGAGCCGGCGTCTCTTCTCTGCCACGTTCACGCCCACAGATGCCTGCCTGTAGGTGTCCTTGGCCTCGGCGTACACCTCGTGAAACCCGCTCACGAACTCCTCCTTCCCGAGGCGGCCGTCTCCGTCCTTGTCCAACTCGGCGAACACCTCTCGCCAGTCCTGTAAGTCGTACCCCAGCTCTCGGCACAGCACCTCGAACTCGTCCATTTCTACGTATCCAGATTTGTTACGATCGCAGCCGTTGAACAGAAGTTCAAGGTCACCCGTGTCCGCCCTCCTGAGGCTCGCCATGCTGGACTGCAGCTGACCTGCCACGTGACCTACTGACCCCTGCTGACCTCTGGGTAACAGGGAGCCGTCGATGGCGTCGAAAGGGTCAGGTGTGGACGGGTCGGCCATAATAGCGGGAAAAGTACAATAGTTCAACAGCAAATTATGACGTTACAATTTATGACATCAGTGTTACGGTTGATAGCTTACGCTGCCGTTATGACAGTGTTTTGTGACGTCATATATAGTGGTACGTTGCGTCACTGATTGTGGTATTTTGTGACGTCACATTTATAACGTACCGTCATGTCTTTGGGAATAGACACAGGTATTGAAATACTTGAGATGTAGTCATTCTAACTCACTCTGGTCTGCAGTATGTAATGCAGAAACAGTCATCTACAGATAAAAAGGTCATATGGTAAACAAAAGACTTAAACCCGATGATGGGTTAATGTTGGTCCAGCGTCGAAGACGGTGGGCCACCATTAACCCAATGACGGGTCAACGTCTCGTGTTTGCTGCGTAACCGTCTATAAACTGTATTGATATCGGAGACCGAAAAATACTATTTATCGAGTCAAAAAAAGTACGGTTATATTAATATTGGGTGTTTTTTAAAATTGCGAAAACAACTTTGGAAAACCCAGGAAAATATACTCGGATTAAATGTAAAAACATGATAAAATAATTCGAGAAAAAAGTCCACTTTGTTAATGTTCTGCGCTATCGTCAGTTGTTTAGATTTATCATCGAAAAGTTTTAACTACTATAAAATACAATACTACTTTTAGAGCACGAGAACTGTGTGCAAAACACGTCAAATGAAGTATGTTGCAATAATAATTTTGTAAGTTATATCTATCGATATAACAGGTTTTGACCTTACAAAAGGCAGCAACTGCTCACTTTACAAGTAAGCAGATACAGCCTTTGCTTTACAAAGTGGTAGCCTACATTAATTTGGACTTGCAAGTTGATTATGCAATTAGATCCCTAAAAAGATGACAAAACCACATGCACTTGTCAAAATAGCGTGTACATCACGGCGAGAGAATGTGTCCACAAAACAGATGTACACTACCACATACACTGTATGTACGCTGCTGTTAGAGAGTACGTACATGATACTGGTGTACTCAAACTGTGGGAGAAATACAGGTGTGTAGCACCCTCCCCCCAACGCTTCAATCAACCGGGATTGAGTTTGACTGGTATCACGCGCGCACGGGTTAATGAGAGATAATAGGCGGCGCGTGTTGTTGGGCAGCAATGGTGGGTCAATGTTGGCCCAGCGTCACAGACGCTGGTTCAATGTGTAGTATTTACAGCGAATCACCGTCCTAAGTTGCGTCCCCGGGCAACGTCACGGGTGATCAGCGTAAGTCGTTGACCCGATGTTATTTTGATATGTGTTTATGGTGGGTCACTTGCATTTTAATATAACATCGGTTAAAAGTATGAACTTGAGGAGAGGCCTAAAATCACAAGTTATAATCCTGTCCACTATCTTAAAGACTCTTTACCATTATAAAGAGTTAAAGGTCATAATTCTGAAATCAATATAAAAAAAATAGTTGACATTCCGTCGCGCGTCAGCGTACGATAATTATTGTCGAACTAGAATGTCCGATTTTTTTTTATTTAATAGCCCTAAGTAAATGCATCTGCATAATTTTAGGAAACTCGACAATACATAACGTAGCAATTTGGTAGGGTTTTGTAGTAAAATATACTATAAATATATAAGAATATTGAAGATTATACAACTTAAGAGACAATTTTTTTAATTGAATTTTACATTCAATGCCTACGTAATACGTAATACGTAGGTTGAATATTCGCTTTATAGTGGATAGGCATATATACGTATGTCATAACCTTCACACATGTAACAGTGATTATTCTAAAAATCACACGAAATATATATTTTTAGAATAATCATTGTTACATCAGTTCAAACATTAGCAGCATTGTACACGCAAATTTGAAATCGATCGGTTGATTGATTTCATGTTTATTATCCGCTTAATCGCAGCTGGGCATACAGTATATAGTCACAAGGTACTGTAATGAGGCAGGTCACGGTCAATATAAACCAACATTGGTGCAATGTTGTGCCTACGTTGTGGCGGTTGTCCAAGAATTGCATCAACGTTGTGGAGCTCAATTCTATGATTTTAATTCAAGTGTGTGGTAGTGAATTATGTGTCCTTCTAGAATACAGTCCTTATACTCGTTCTAAATCCTTATTATTGACATCCAGACCAATAATTGTTGATGGTATAGTGGTAAAATCAGGTATAACAGATATATGTCAATCCGTATATTATAAGTTTCTTCAGTCAAACATCACTGGTTTTTTTGATCCGATATTATCATAATAATTTTATCACATACAACTATGCCCAGAACGACACAGTAATGCTTCTTGTCATATGTTCCTTATAAGCAGTCTCTGTCTCTGTTTAGCTTATACGCTCATAACGTGTCCAGAATAACTCATTCATTGAAAAATGTAGTTGCATTTCGTAATGGTTGATTACGTATATCTCCAACACCTGAATGTTCTTACGTTTCATTCAATGCATGAATGACGCTACATCTTTCAGCTATATATCTCTGAATACCATTCATATACATCGCTAATAATATTTGAAATTCCAATACAGCGGTTATTATTTAAGTACCTCGTCAAGCAGCAGCATCAGCAGCTTTCTCCAATCACCTGATAAAGGCGGTAAGCGGCGCTGAGTTTGCGGTCTGCCTGTCGCGCCGTCCACCTCTGGTCGTCTGCTCTCAGTCACGTGCGCGCGATCGATACATACATCAGGCCAGCACGAATTCTGTTTGTGCTTCACGTCATCGCACATGTCTTAATATATACCCGTCACGAGTATGAGAGCCGACGTCGCAAACGTGTGTTGAAAACAGAAGGTCTGGCGACATCTGCATCCCAGCAGACACAAGTTGATTGGTTTAACGTTGGTGCACAGTCTACGACATACGTTGGACCAACATTGATTCGATGTCTTATGTCTGCTCGGATTGAACTGATTTAAACCTTAACTTTTATTGACGCATATACTTATATATACCCACAAAAATATCTCCGATCAACAAAAAGTTTTTACATCACATTTAGTTTTTCATCAAAAAGTCAAAACCAAGGAGTATAAAACTGCATCTGCACCATCTAAATCAATAGTACTTTTGATGTTTGCTCAGCTCAGTTCTATCGTAACCAGAGCTAATCTGAGCAAATATCGACAGTACAATATTAACACATGTTAAAGTCCCTGTCGCACTTGGCCGGATGGGCTCGACAGACAAGAAACAGACGTTATCCGTTAGTGTTCGTCAATGTTCGTTTTATGCTCAGCTGTTGTTCAAAAATACTTTCTATGTTCGTTGACGTTCCTTACGCTCGTCAAAAAATTGCCAGCATGTTGAAAACTTGTAACAGATAATGGATACATATCAGATGTATATTTTTTTTGTCCTGCGGTTGTTTGCCGGGTGTTGACCGAGTACATAACTGATTTCATTCTCAGCGCAGTGCTACTCGCCTACTCACAGACATTGGTCAGGTTGTTAGCTTCCCGCTAGTAGTCACAGCTCTTTGTGGTTTAGCACTACACGGCATGACCGGGCTGCCTAACTTCGCCGTACGCCCGGTAACACTGACCACCATTTTATATCCACATCCAGCTGTGGACATACGTCACTTGGCCGCCTACCAAAAAACTCGGATACCATGAAATTAAAACGAATATTTTAAGTGCCTATGAAAACTTGGCCATTTTCAGCAGCCGTAAACTTGTGATCTTTTTGAACTATTAGATTTAAAAATTGAGGTCTCTGTGTCAGAGCCTTGCGATGTCATCAGGGTAGTTTAAGCACGTTGAGTACAGATGCCGTCAACTCTCACAACATCTGACAATTTTAATCATTCCCTGGTCTGTGGTTGGTGAATTCCCACCATTTCCGCCTGGTGACTATGAATTGCAAAACCAAACAAAAATTTTGGTGCCTAAGCCTGCACCTCCTTTCTGCAAGCGTGCACCGATCACAGAAATGTCTGATGTGTGCAGTACTTATACTAATACAACTCATAGATTATAAACAAACGAGTACGCAATGGTCAAAACTGATGTATACAGAATACATACATTATAAATACAGATTACATGCAGTATACCTACAACATGGAAAATATAAGTTGTATAATTTATATTTTACAATTGGATCAATCCTATTTGGTTTTTCATAAATAAAGGGGTACGTTAACAATACTCTGAATATTTTTCAAAACAAACGTTCACTTAATTGCTCGTTTAAAAAATTGGTAATGTAGGCCTGCTTACAACATTTTTTATTGTAAATTATTGCAGTTATGGCATTTGGTCTGGTAACCCAGTGCAGTTACAGCATATATGTTAATTACCGACTTCAATGTTTTATAACGTTTTTGGAATTGATTTATTTAGTTGTGGTCCCCATATTAAAAAAAGTTTAGCCAGGTTTCCAATGTAATTATTGTTTAAAAAATAGCTCCAGACAAACAAATGTAACTGAGTTATCCCATTACCTGATTACTGACAGGAGTGTCTGGTTGGTGTTTGTAAGTTACGACATTCTTCCTGTATATTCACTCATGATATGGATCGTGATATGGATCTTCTGAACAGTCTGATCATTTCTGTCTGTTTAGTTCAGTTTCTTTAAGTTACTCATTCGGTGACATCTTGATCGAATTTTACAGACCCGTAGGGAGTTTGTTTGTGTCCATTACTTGTTCGTTGAAACCGGCCGATATTAAATTTGTTATTAATACTTTCATGATTGTCAGGCCCCAGTCCCAAATCTTTCTAATGAAAAAAAAAACAGTTAAATTTAGTAGTAGTAGTAAATTGTTGCTTTAAGTCACTTTTCGGCACTAATGATAATTTAAATGACAATAATACGATAAAAACAATGCAATCCATTGATGATATGAACGATGTACATATTATGATGACGTGAGGGTGGGGTAATAGTTTTTGAAGGTGTTTTCCTTCACTCACCCAATAAGGGGTTCTGAGCATGTATACGGGATTTAGCCCAAGGTATGCCCAGACGTCCAGAGACTGGTGTTTTTTTCCTAGGAAGTGGATTAAGTGGATAGTAATGTTGACCACTTTTATCTTTTTCAGTTTTTTTTTCATCAGAAGTGGCTTCGCTATCGTCTGGTCAGATAGTCCCCAGAGTAACAATAGCTGAGTGTAAATCCACTCATCCAACGGGAGAGACATTATCTCAAACACTATTGCCGTTTTTTTCAAGGCTACCACGGCTAACACTATAGTAACACTGGCAGCACTGATACAGCAGCTGCATTGGCACCAGTGTTGAGCTCAGGACCCAGGGTACGCGCTGTTAATCCGCCCAGAGATTATGGCCAGACACGTGGAGGATGCAGCTTCCCTTGGATGATTGCTCTATAGGCTAGTGCTTCCGTACCATGCTGTTCAGCTTGCAACATACGGAACAGATCCCATTGACCCTCCTCAGATGGGAGCGAAAAGGACTACTACTAGCAATCATCCCAGTACGCCCCACCGGATGAAAATAGAGGTTATCTTGTGATGCTCGTTGTTCAGTCAGTTAAACTTGGCCTTAAGGCATATTTCCTCTCATCGATAGATGCTGTACTTTTAACTGAATAATCTTTACTTGTTTTTGGCCTTATACGTGACATACCTGGTTGCTGATGTGGGTGGCCTGTATGTGTGGTGTATGCAAGGACAAAGTGCGATACACCCCCCCCCCCTCTCCAATGAGATGCAACACCGACATTATTTTATTCTATATAATATTGTATCAGCTTATATTAAATACTTGTACGAGGGACTTATGTAGAGGGTGAATTAACTTTTTTTTTTTAATTATATTGGCTGGAACAACACTGTGCCTTTTAGTCTTGGTTGTGAAAAAGTATGTCTTGTGCACTGACAGGAACTTATTATAAATAAATGATGATTTTAGCAATAACAGATAAAATAAACGACTGTTTGCTATTGAAATATCACCAGAGTTAACGTGCATGGGAACAACAATTTAAACTCACAAACTGCTGGCCCAATAAACACCAAGACGTTGAAACAATACTGGTTTAATATTGGCCCGACGTCGCGGACGGTGGGTGTAACTACCACTTCTTTACAAAGTGACAGTTACACCTTTTCAGCACTAGCGGTGCCAAATAATACCCTGACTAATCGTTATCACTTCTCAATTCTGGATTACTAGACCTGCTAAATTATCAGATAGATTTGTTCATTCGTCTGAAGATGGAGTTTTTTTCAACGTAGGGCTGGGACTGCTTTCGTAACAAGTAATTATTACCAACATTAAAAAACAATAATTATATTTTTCCAGCGATACTCAGCGGTGATTTAAGAATAATTACAATATACATTGCATGGCGATTGTTCATATTTTGCAAATCCGAGCGACTTTTAACACATAGGAAGCTGTGACCTCGGTGAAACGTCGCTCATTCAGTCTCCATATCGCACTACGAGAAGTAGGCGAACTAGTGATGTTAAAACCCATCACATCAAGTAATATAATGCCTTATGTCGATATTAATTCATATTGTCGACATGACTGTTTTTGTGTCATTTTAGTAGTTTGGAAGCTGCTTGTACGGGTATATATACGAACCTAGCAGTACAAGGGTGCATGTTAGTCATCATACTCATATTATTATGACCCAGCAAATGCAAAACATTTGTATAACTTTTATACAACGTCGGCCAAGCGTCTTCAACGTTGGTACAAATGTTATACAAAATGTTTTGTGTTTACTGAGGATACGGGACGCGTCGATCGCGGGTCAGGTTAGTTTTGTAGCCGGTATTAAAAAAAGACTCCTCTAGATCTTAGGCACGTCATGATTAGACGAGAACGTCTCGGCCAATCATGTTCTCTAGATCTAGGTCAACCGCTTTTTGATACAGTATAGGGCATACACTCCATCCTGATGCACCTTGTGGAAGGAGATGTCAGTCTAACAAATCATACAATAAGCGTTCCCACATAGTGTGGTAGTAGTAGTAAATCTTTGCTTTACGTCACTTTTCGGCACAAAAGGTCTTTTAAGTGACATTGTAATACGATAAAAACGTTGTAGTCAATTGATGAGATGAATGATGTACAGATGATGTGAGGGTGGGGGTGATAGGGCATGGTGGGTTATTGAGAGCGTTTTTCTTTGCTCGCTCGATAAGGGGTTCTGGGCATGTCTAGGTGATCTACCACCAGACATGCCCAGACGGCCGGAGACTTGGGTTTCGCTGTGCAATTTAATGCTGAAACTCTGTGGCATTTCGCGCAGCTCCGCTATCCTCAGGTAGGATAGTCCCAAGAGTAACAATAGGAAGGATAACTCCCTCTGGGTAACTCCATTCATCCCACGTGAGAGACCTAATGTCAAACACGCTATTGCCGGTTATTAAGGGCTACCACAGCCTACACCAGCGCCAGCACTGATGCCTGAGCTGCATTAGCACCGCAGTTGAGCAGAGGAACTAGGGTACGGTAATCCGCCCAAAGATTATGGACAGATACGAGGAGGCTGCAGCTTCCCTTGGATGATTGCTGTAGACTAGTGCTTCCGTACCATGCCATACAGCATGAAACTGACGGAACAGATCCCTAATGACCCTCCCCGGATAGGGGCAAAAAGTACTACTACTAGCAATCATCCCAGTACCTCATAGACTTATGTAATATAGTTAGGTTTAAATTTTAAATTTAAACTAGCCTACCATGAACTATATTATGTCATGTATTATAAAGTAGGTTTTCCTTTCAACAGTCCTAGGTCTAGTAAGCCTATGCATATAAAAACTTTTTGAGGTTAAAGTTTATTAAATAGGCATAGGCCTAGAGCTAAGACTCTCGATCTATGTCAAAATATGTTGTTTTCAAAGGTTGCTAAAAATTGTCGGTCTGATTTATCAAAAAAGTATTAAAATGCCATAGACTTATATATTAGACCCTACATGTAATTTAAATTGGCTTAAATAAATAAAGGTATTTTTTCAACAGTCCTATTAGGCTACTAGTAAGCCAATGTCTATGGCCTAGTTTGCGTTCCAATATTTAATAAATACATACCTATTAGTCTATAATTATGCCTAGCTCGCATCAATTTACAATAAATATTGTTAGTCTTCCCACGTAGGGAAGCTATATATTTCTTTCTCTAGAATACCTGTGTTAGCAATCACACATGTATTTTTATTATTTATTATGCATAAAATAGATAAAACATCCCCTTCATCAGCCATACAATGTGCATTGATTTTTTACAGATTGAAATGCAAGAAAAATATAATATTATCTTTCTAGTGGCAGTGTTTGCAGCAGACGCCGGCAGTTGACTTTGTCTGCCCCAGGCACGGCTCCCAGCAAACACGATACATTGACCAAATGTAGGCGGGGGGCCAGATAGGCCTACCATGCACCCCCCTCAGGATCCACCTAAACTATTTTATTTGTAATCTTAGGCATAAAGTCAAAGGATTTAGGGATGTTCCCAGAAAAATAGTGGCACCAACACAGTTTTCTAAGCACATATAAAATGAATCTAATTTTTCAAATATTTTTCTCGGTAAACTGGATTTTAACGTGTATCTCACTCTATCACAATGTTGGGACACTTGAATGAAATACTGATGGATTTAGTCTATTTTGTGCATTAGGCCATATATCCATGGAGACAAAATAGTAAAAGTTAATATAATTTTACTATATTATCCTACCGTGAGGAGCTATTTTGGATTGTGTTAATATGTCAAAAAATGCATTTTTTCATTTTTTTTTAAATTTGACATTTTTTTGGAAATAGTTTTTGACAAGATAATATTTTATGTACGAAAGTCTTTATGAGCGGTATCATTCGGTTCAGAGACATCCCTCGGTTCAATTTAGGTTATTAATGCTTGATTTTTCGAGTAATAATCATGATATGGTCAATTTCAAAATGGCTGCCATAAAAACAATGAATTGTCCTGAAATACATCATTCAATATGGTTTGCATTGTAGTTATCTCACAAACACGGTTTTGGCGTTTAATCTTACATTTTAATGTTCTTTCTAGTATTTTCAAGTAATATAATATAATTTTTACGATGGAATCCAAGATGGCCGCCACAAAGTTGACAAGAAAAAATAAAAAGTTCGCAATTTTTTGCAAATATTTTATGAGCTCAGGTCTATTCTGTAGAAAAACCTTCATTAGCAGTATCAATTGGTTCAGGGACCATCATTGAGTCAAAATCAATGAAGTAATGCTTGATTTGTGGAGTAATTAATCACTATGTCCGATTTCAAAATGGTCGCAGTGTAATCGTAATCGTAATTTTTCCTGAAAATGCATTACGCCTATTGACATGTATACGTTTTTACGAGTTGCCTTATAGTCATCTGTTTTGTTGTCTAATCTCACATTTTAATGTCCAATGAAGCCAAAAAAAGCTAAAAAATAATATTTCAAAAGGAATTCAAGATGGCCGCTGCAAAATTGAACTTTTGTAAATAGTTTATGACAAAACGTACAGTTTTGTACTTTTATGAGCGGTATAATTTGGTTCGGAAACATCCCGCATTTATCAAAATCAGGTTATAATACTAATGCTTGATTTTTCTTAAATGGCCGCCGTGAAATCAATTAATCATCCTGAAATGCATAATTGAATATGGTTACTATTTAATATTCAATGAAATTCATTGGAAATATTTCAAGTCATTTTACGACGGATTCCAAGATGGTGGACGCAAAATTAAACATACCTGAAACCCTGTAGTCACTAATTTATAATATACTAATTCGCTATAAAATGTTTCATGGGTTAGAATTGATCCTTTAATTTTTTCCATATCCTGAAATTATAGAGCTATATGTTGAATTACTCATACTCTAGTCAGATATTAAAGACCTGACATTATAGTGTCCCATTCCACCATTGTAGGCCATTGTTACAATGAGCCATTACAATGATTTATTCTACAAAATCGTATGTCAAAAGTAGAGTACCATATAATGACATCATGTATAGTGGCATTATAGCGCTGTAATATGCTTAAATTTTAATGATGTCATACCTTAGCAATCTATTGTAATATATGGACCTATAAAATTGTGTCTCAAAATCATCTTGATACCATAGTATTTTATAATGGCATAAGGTATCATCTCCACATAGTAACATTATAATAGTCATGCCATATCGTGATACAGTCTATATATCTGTGAGGTTTATTCATGCATTATTTCAAAGGCAAGATACATTGGACATCTCAGAACATTTATATGCTCACACCTTCATTGGTGTAAGCATATAAATGTTCTGAGATGTCCAATTAGCTTTGTTGATATGATGGCAATATGCCCTGATTGACCAGATGATATTTATTTATGTGACAATGACGAAATATGGTACTCAATGTCATGCTATAATAAAATAATTGCAGAATAATCATGGCCCTAAATGTCTGGATATAACAATATAATGAATCTTTCAATATATGATAATATATTAATATCAGCATATGCGTTACACTTGATGTCTGGATGATATTTCAGTGTCTGGAGATGGCATTACAATGGCATGGAATTTATTTATAATAGTTAGATATAAAGAGATGTATCGCAAATTGTGGAGCTTTATGTTATATATTATAGTGAGGAATTATCACGTGGTAATGATTAGCCATTATATTGGTAATATATGTCTGGATATGAATGATATTGGTATGACATAGCTGTCACATGATTTGATATACAAAGATATCGACATATGACAATATAATGGTAGACATATAAATAATAGCTTAATGACGTAATATGGCAAATTATAATATTAAGATGGCGTTAGAGTATGAGAACATGTCATAATATTTACACCATATTATGATGAGACTTTAATGCTGATCGAGGATACTTTAATGTTAGGATATGTTTTTATTGTAGGGATGTGATATTAGTATTCGAGAATTGATTGGAGTGTGTTTCTTATATTATATATTTATTATATATATTATACAGTGTTTTATGCTTGCACATTTAAAACAGTATGTCTCTGTGATTGAAAAAAGTGAAAATTAAAAGCCAACGCTGTTGAGTTAAGCATTCTCTGATCATTTTCAGTGATATTTTGAATTTGAAATGCAAATTACTGTTCCATGCAGTGCAGTTTATCCTTAAAATATTTCTGTGTTATTTAGGAATGAGTTTTATTTAAATACATATTTTAATAATATCTTACCGTTCAAAGGGTGGCATTATACATGTGGCTTTCTATTAAAAATCAGAAACAAGTATAAACCTATTTGTCGTGTATTAATGACATTGCACGTGTGTAATACACCTATCTAAACACGTATTTATAAGGAAAGGCCAAGAATCATGATAAAAAACCATATAACGTGTCACAACATTTAAATGGTGCATATAATGATAGTTTTGTAAGCAAAAGCAAACTTCAAATCTGGGTCGCTGTTTAAAACCTGTTACGTTTATTGTTATATGAAATTAACCTTTCAAAATCACTTTACCAATAATCAGCTGGTAACGGTGTATTAAAGATAAGAAAATTGAAAACATTACAATCATTACAATCATTACAATCCAGCTTTAGTTTACTTGAAATTTAGCAGTTATTTGTAAAGTGCAAATGAACACTTAGTGTCTCATCGTCTTGTTAATATCTGGTCATAAAAGTAGCATTTTTTTTTATGATTAGTCGCGGTTAGTTTAAATGTGTTTAAAACATACTGCATGTCACTTTTTTGAAACATGTCCGAATCGTCTCTTTGTACCCCACAGATCAGACAAATAGGTCTCGGTAAATCCTGAGGGTGGGCAAGGGGGAGGGGGGCTATGCTGGACCACAGACTAGTGGCTGGAAAATGGTGAACCAATCTGGTGAAAAACTGAAAAGATTCTCCATAAGAGTCTTTTAGGATTATTAGATAGTGATAGTAGCATATGTAGTGATGGAGATGGTAATGACGGTGATGATGAGGATTGTGACAGTGGTGGAAGTTTTTCAGATGAATTTATATCATTTCCTATTGTCACTGCTTCAATAATTGTCATTATGAATACTGACAAACTTGAGATAATTAAATAACATTTACCTTTAATTGCAGTTTACGTTTACTTGACAAACCTTCAAAAACAGTATTGTATTATTCTTTATCAGGAAGACTTCACTTGATGTCGACCAGGAATGAGCTTTATTCAAATAAATGTTTTATTGGTATCCCAGCAATTAAAGGGTGCCATTATAGCTTTAGTTTTCTGTTAGCAATGAAAACCAACATCCGCTTTTACGTTGTTGAATAATGGTATTGTAAGTAATACAAATATATTGATACATGTTTGTAAGAGAACGGCCAGTAACGCACCTTATTTAAATCAATTCACATAAAATACCCCAGTATATAAATGGTGCATATGATTATTAATTTGAAACGTAAATGCAAACGCAACAGCCCTAAATAGTTATAATCTAATGCACAAAGTGTATATGAATAAAAAAAACGGTTATGACAGGAAGATAAACATTTTACAATTATTTCATCAATAATCGTCTGGTACCTAAAGGGTGTATTATTGAAAAAAAAAATAGTTGATGGCTGTGAAGCCTTGCCTTTTTGCTAGAAATTTAACATAATTTGGAAGTTTTAATTAATTTTGGAGTGGAAATGAACAGTTGTGTCACAACGTACTGTTATTATCTGGTCGCAAAAGCGGTATTTTTAAATAATTAGACGCGGTTCTTTTAAATATGTTTAAAACATACTCAGTGCCACTTTTTTTCTTGGGAACATGTCAAAATCTTCCTTCTAGGTCCCACAGATGAGAAAAAAATAGGTCTCGGTGAATCCTGAGGGGGGTGCATGGGGGGCTATGCTGGCCCCCAGACTAATGTTGTTTTACTGTTGGCCTACCATCTTCGACGTCGGCACAACATTAAAACAACATTGTGTCAAAGTCTCGTGTTTGCTGTGAGGTCCTCCCCTTGAAATTATTTAGTTATTATCAAATGGCATAATCCGATCCCACGCACTGGCCTCAGTTATACTCTTTTGTAACTTCTTATCAGATTAAAACGTATGAATTTATTATTTTTTTAAAATTTGGCCGTGGGCTTTCTGGACCTGCCAGTTCATATTATTATGGCCGACACTAAGTTATATGACAGCCTGTAATTGCATGTGAAACAAGCAAATAGTCTCTAACACTTGGATGCCAAAGCATATCTTGTGTACAACCAGTTTTTAGACACGTTAGAAGTGGAAAGTGACTTACTTTTACAAATCCCATGAATTGCCTATCACTTGAAGCTGTGTATGGCGGTGGCGAGACACAGCTTCAAGCGACAGAAATTAAAATTGAATATATTGGGACCTACATGGGTTAAATGTGCAAATTAACGATTTATCACTTCATAGTCATCCCGTAGACGAATGATATTACATCATAATATAAATCATTTAAATGGTGTATGTATTTGTCCATAGGGGCAAGTATATAACCTACTGTATATGTATATACAAATATACTGCCGAACAACGCACAGTATCTGCTTAGGAGATTTGAAAAGTCAGACAGCCTGTGTTATATTGATATTATGGTACTTAAAAGCAACAAACATAAGGCATACGCCCATTTAAATCTAATAATTAAATTGAATGGGAAGTCTGGCATTAAAGCGACACAAGCAGGCTAAAATAAAAAAAAATGTATTTTTCATTTTGGCTAGCTAGTATGATCACATGTTGTAAACATGTCCATAGACTAGAACTGCAAATGTTTTTTTTTAAAGTGCCAAGTGTAGTATCTATAATAGCTCGGGACATCGCCATTGTCATGGTATACATACATTATATCATATTGTATTCAGTAACTGTCTCCTTCACATTAGGTCATGTGGTAGGCCTGTATACATGTATGCAATAAATGTGCTATACTGATAGTTGCACTAAACGCGGTACAGCCATACAAAAAAATAACGATAGTGGTGTGATCGCCTGATAGATCAGTTGCATTGGGGGAGTCGCAAAATAAGAAAAACATATTATTTATTTTGTGTTCACTGTCATTTAATATTAATATGCATAAAGCTGAAAGATACATTATTTACACGATTAAAATAACGCAGATGTTAAATAGCTCTATAAGCACTGTATAACAGCGTTTGTTTGCTAGCCCGTATAGGCAATTGCATAATATAATGGGCTTAATTAGGTTGTAAAATAATTAAATGAAGTGGTTGAAATATGAAATATGACAACTGACAATACAGGCTTTTACTTCTGAGCCTCCATCATAATGAGACCCCATCATCATATCTATATAACGAGTTTGTTATATGTATGTGTACATGCACAATAAATCAATAATCGTTGGATACATCCCTTTATTCTACCATTCTGACCTCCAAATAACCTATTTACATTTGGAATTGAATAGTCAATGATGAGGGCCTATTTCGCAACAGGTTTGGTTCACAACACACGGTGACCCAGCGTTGGTTTAAGGTTGGGCCAACGCCAGGGACGCTGGCGCAACCTTAAACCAACGCTGGACCAACGTGAACCATGATTTCAGTTTCAGATAAAACACTGCCACCCACTAGTGGTTACAGATGGCTGGATGTGATCGTAATCATCGTTCTCCATTTTCTATTACCATGAATTAATTGTAGGCTTTATGTGGTTTAAGACCGATATTTTCATATGTTCTGAAACAGGCCCATTTGATTCGCAATACCTCCATTGTTTTCTAATATGACGATTTATTATCATGATTATACATACTGTGAGTGAGTGAGTGAGTGAGTGAGTGAGTGAGTGAGTGAGTGAGTGAGTGAGTGAGTGAGTGAGTGAGTGAGTGAGTGAGTGAGTGAGTGAGTGAGTGAGTGAGTGAGTGAGTGAGTGAGTGAGTGAGTGAGTGAGTGAGTGAGTGAGTGAGTGAACAACGAATCATATGAGGTTAAAGTAAACGACATAGCAACAGACTTAGTAGTAGTAGTAAATCATTGCTTTACGTATTTGTCTGGCACAAATGGTCCTTTAAGTGACATTGTAATACGACAGAAACGTTGTAGTCAATTGATGAGATGAATGATGTACAGATGATGATGTGAGGGAGGGGATAATAGGGCATGGTGGGTTATTGAGGGCGTTTTCCTTCGCTGCCCGATAAGGGGTTCTGGGCATGTCTAGGGGATCTACCACCGCACATGCCCAGATGGCCGAAGACTTGGATTTGGCTGTGCAATTTAATGCTGAAACTCCGTGGCATTTCGCGCAGCTCCGCTATCTTCGGGTCGGATAGTACCAAGAGTAACAGTAGGAAGGGTAACTCCATTTATCCCCAGTGTCACATAGCAAAATACATATTATCTGCGTATATGGAAAAATGATCTAAATTCCGTTGAAGGGTCTTGATTTGGAATAAGAAAACATTGTAGCAAATGGTTACTTAATTAACAACAATATGACAGTTCACGCTTATATGTTCTTTTTTTTGAGCCTGTCTTGTACATGACAATACATATATTTTTGATATTTTATTTTTCCCCACGTCACATACTTTTTTCCGGTGACATTATATGTGGGTGTTATTGCTATCATCTCCTTCATTATTTATAATCAATACCAGCTGACTGCATCATGCCGATGATCTAAGCTGTACTTAACCTATTTTTAGCGTCGTTCAACTTTAACTCCTTAGCCGCAACGTTATGCACTTGCATTTTTTCTTTCCACTCTGAAGTTATGTCTCGCTTACGCCACTGAAAACTGTTATTTGTCTAATTATAATCCTTATCATCCGAAACACTTTAAATTTCAAAGGTCGATAATTTAAATGTTAATTAAAATCTGAAACGAGAGTATTCGTGATTGGTGGTTAAAGGGTACGTTACTGCTTACAGAATTCCATTCAACCCAAGTATTGCGTCATATCACATTCACTTCGAGATGTGAATTGTTGTAATTCCCGAGTGAATTTAAAAATTCACTGATCTGAAAAAACGAGTGGGATATATTGTCATTCCGTAGACGAGGCTTTTCATAGAGTTACATTATAACGAATCAAGTACGTTGCCTTCATTATACATTATACATGAGCTCTTTGATTATATGACCAAGTGTAATGTCTGAAATGAAATGTGATGGATTACACCATATAAAGCACAGCTCGTCCTTATTGTGATAGATTACACCATATAAAGCACAGCTCGTCCTTATTGTGATAGATTACACCATATAAGGCACAGCTCGTCCTTATTGTGATAGATTACATCATTTAAAGCACAGCTCGTCCTTATTGTGATAGATTACACCATATAAAGCACAGCTCGTCCTTATTGTGATAGATTACACCATATAAAGCACAGCTCGTCCTTATTGTGATAGATTACACCATATAAAGCACAGCTCGTCCTTATCTTATTGTGATAGATTACACCATATAAAGCACAGCTCGTCCTTATTGTGATAGATTACACCATTTAAAGCACAGCTCGTCTTTATTGTGATAGATTACACCATATAAAGCACAGCTCGTCCTTATTGTGATAGATTACACTATATAAAGCACAGCTCGTCCTTATTGTGATAGATTACACCATATAAAGCACAGCTCGTCCTTATTGTGATAGATTACACCATATAAAGCACAGCTCGTCCTTATTGTGATAGATTACACCATATAAAGCACAGCTCGTCCTTATTGTGATAGATTACACCATATAAAGCACAGCTCGTCCTTATATTATTGTGATAGATTACACCATATAAAGCACAGCTCGTCCTTATATTATTGTGATAGATTACACCATATAAAGCACAGCTCGTCCTTATTGTGATAGATTACACCATATAAAGCACAGCTCGTCCTTATTGTGATAGATTACACCATATAAAGCACAGCTCGTCCTTATCTTATTGTGATAGATTACACCATATAAAGCACAGCTCGTCCTTATTGTGATAGATTACACCATATAAAGCACAGCTCGTCCTTATTGTGATAGATTACACCATTTAAAGCATAGCTCGTCCCTATTGTGATAGATTACACCATATAAAGCACAGCTTGTCCTTATTGTGATAGATTACACCATATAAAGCACAGCTCGTTCTTATTGTGATAGATTACACCATTTAAAGCATAGCTCGTCCCTATTGTGATAGATTACACCATATAAAGCACAGCTTGTCCTTATTGTGATAGATTACACCATATAAAGCACAGCTCGTTCTTATTGTGATAGATTACACCATTTAAAGCACAGCTCGTCCTTATATTATTGTGATAGATTACACCATATAAAGCACAGCCCGTCCTTTTGTGATAGATTACACCATATAAAGCACAGCTCGTTTTTATCTTATTGTGATAGATTACACCATATAAAGCACAGTTCGTCCTTATTGTGGTAGATTACACCATATAAGGCACAGCTCGTCCTTATTGTGATAGATTACACCATTTAAAACACAGCTCGTCCTTATATTATTGTGATAGATCACACCATTTAAAGCACAGCTCGTCCTTTTCGTGATAGATTACACCACTTAAAGCACAGTTCGTCCTTATTGTGATAGTAGTAGTAGTAGTAAATCATTGCTTTACGTCACTTTTCGGCACAAAAGGTCTTTTAAGTGACATTATAATACGATAAAAACGTTGTAGTCAATTGATGAGATGAATGATGTACAGATGATGATGTGAGGGTGGGGGTGATAGGGCATGGTGGGTTATTGAGAGCTTTTTCCTTTGCTCGCCCGATAAGGGGTTCTGGGCATGTCTAGGGGATATACCCCCATACATGCCCAGACGGCCGGAGAATTGAGTTAGAGACTTGTGATAGATTACATTATTTACAGCACAACGTGTCCTTATCTTATTGTGATAGATTACACCATTTAAAGCACAGCTCGTCCTTATTGTGATGGATTACACCATTTAAAGCACAGCTCGCTCTTATTGTGATAGATTACACCATATAAAGCACAGCTCGTCCTTATTGTGATAGATTACACCATATAAAGCACAGCTCGTCCGTATTGTGATAGATTACACCATTTATAGCACAGCTCGTTCTTATTGTGATAGATTACACCATATAAAGCAAAGCTCGTCCTTATCTTATTGTGATAGATTACACCACTTAAAGCACAACTCGTCCTTATTGTGATAGATTACACCGTATAAAGCACAGCTCGTCCTTATATTATTGTGATAGATTACACCATATAAAGCACAGCTCGTCCTTATTGTGATAGATTACACCATATAAAGCACAGCTCGTCTTTATCTTATTGTGATAGATTACACCATATAAAGCACAGCTCGTCCTTATTGTGATAGATTACACCATTTAAAGCACAGCTCGTCCTTATTGTGATAGATCACATCATTTAAATCACAGCTCGTCCTTATCGTGATAGATTACACCATTTAAAGCACAGCTCGTCCTTATCTTATTGAGATAGATTACAGCATTTAAAGCACATCTCGTCCTTATTGTGATAGATTACACCGTATAAAGCACAGCTCGTCTTATTGTGATAGATTACACCATTTAAAGCACAGCTCGTCCTTATCTTATTGAGATAGATTACAGCATTTAAATCACGTCTCGTCCTTATTGTGATAGATTACACCATATAAAGCACAACTCCTCCTTATTGTGATAGATTACATCATTTAAAGCACAGCTCGTCCTTATTGTGATAGATTACACCATATAAAGCACAGCTTGTTCTTATATTATTATGATAGATTACACCATATAAAGCACAGCTCGTCCTTATTGTGATAGATTGCATCATTTAAAGCACAGCTCGTCCTTATCTTATTGTGATAGATTACATGATTTAGTTAGAGCACAGCTCGTCCTTATCTTATGATCTTTTAAGTGACATTGTAATACGATAAAAACGTTGTAGTCAATTGAAGAGATGAATGATGTACAGATGATGATGTGGGGGTGATAGGGCATGGTGGGTTATTGAGAGCGTTTTCCTTCGCTCGCCTGATAAGGGTTCTGGGCATTTCTAGGGGATCTACCCCCAGACGGCCGGAGACTTCGGTTTTGCTGTGCAATTTAATGCTGCAACACCGTGGCATTTCGCGCAGCTCCGCTATCCTCGGTTCGGATAGTCCCCAGAGTAACAGTAGGAAGGATAACTCCCTTGATTTGATTTATTTCAGTAAACAGTACATGTAAGCATGATATAAAATAATCAGGGCCACCATACTAGTCACCAGGGATAAAAGACACTATAAAGGGTCTGGTGACCCTTATTTCCATAGTGGTCCCTGAAAAGTAGACCAGATGGCGACAAGATTTACAGCAAATTTAATTGAAAATACTTGTAAAAAGTTTATATAAAATAAATTATAAATAAAAAACATTTTTCCATGATCACAACATACACTTTTAGTCATAACATTATGACATAAATGACTAGACTAAGTGTTAATATAGATATATAATTATTGAAAATTCTTAGATACAACTCAGACAAGCTAGTAATATAGAAAGTCTGAGTTGTATTCGCTAACTAAACTATCTATTAGGTAAAGTCTCACAGCTTCTTTAAAAGATGCCAATGAGTTCAGTTTCTTTATTTTTAAAGGCAGTTTATTCCATGATTTTATACCATTTTATTAAAAAGCCTTAGATCCGTTTCTCCCAGTGGATGGCAGGGAGACAGACAACGTTATCTGTCTTGTCTCAACATCATGTACCTGACTGACCATACCAAAACTCTCAGTAAGATAACATGGAGCCCCGCCATAGACAATCCTGTGCATGATGTTGAGATTTAATTGTTCTACTCTGACATCCACTGGAAGCCACTGCATCTTTAGGAAATGTGTGATGTCTAGATGTGTCCGGGGGGATAAATCAAGAGCAAACCGCATTGTTTTGTTTTCCAAAATTTGGAGTTTATGTTTCATAGTTTTTTGGAGGCCGCTATACCAGGCTGAACATGCATAGTCGAAATGGCAAAGAATTAGGGCTGATGTTAACAATTTTCTAGATCTGGTGTCAGAGTCGTCAGCATAGAGTATTAGTTTGCAGGAGACAGATGCTACCATATCATTAACGTGATATCATTAACGTGATCCGTTTCTCCCAGTGGATGGCAGGGAGACAGACAACGTTTTCTGTCTTGTCTCAACATCATGTACCTGACTGAACATACCAAAACTCTCAGTGAGATAACATGGAGCTCCGCCATAGACAATCCTGTGCCTGATGTTGAGATTTAATTGTTCTACTCTGACATCCACTGGAAGCCACTGCATCTTTAGGAAATGTGTGATGTCTAGATGTGTCCGGGGGGATAAATCAAGAGCAAACCGCATTGTTTTGTTTTCCAAAATTTGGATTTTATGTTTCATAGTTTTTTGGAGGCCGCTATACCAGGCTGAACATGCATAGTCGAAATGGCAAAGAATTAGGGCTGATGTTAACAATTTTCTAGATCTGGTGTCAGAGTCGTCAGCATAGAGTATTAGTTTGCAGGAGACAGATGCTACCATATCATTAACGTATATTAAAAAAAGAAGAGGCCCCAGGATTGATCCCTGTGGTACTCCACAAGGAACAACCTTTGGGTCAGAAAAAATTCCACCTACAACAGTAACCTGCATCCTATTTTTCAGGTATGCATCAAACCAAGCGATTGCATTTCCATCAAGGCCTATAGCTAGTTCATTTTCAAGAATAGAATGATCTACGGTGTCAAATGCTTTCTGCCGGTCAATCATCACCATGCCGATATAATTTCCAAAATCAATTTCTGAACGTATATAATCCATAAGAAAAGTAAGACAAGTACCAGTAGAAAAAGATGGTCTAAAACCTGATTGCAATTTAAATAACAAATTCTTTTCTTTCGATTAGTGTTCCAGCTGGTTGTACACTATTCTCTCAAGAATTTTGGAAGTAACACTGAGAATGGAAACAGGTCTATAGTTTCCAGGCTCAGTTTTACTTTGTTTTTTATAGAGTGGTACCACCCTTGTATTTTTCATGTCTTCCGGAATTTGACTAGAGTGTAAGGATAAATTTATGATATGAGCCAATGGACAAGCAATGACCTCTGCACCATCTTTCAAAAACCTTGCAGGTAAACTGTCCAACCCAGTGGCTTTGCTTGCTGTTAGTCCATTCAATAGATTTTCAATTTCGTCTTCGCCGACGGTCAAAAAATGAAAAGAATTTTCTACAACACCTTTTTCCTGGTAATAGTCTTTTAAAAATTGTTTGGCGAAATGTATTGGTCTTTTAGGTAGTTTGTTAACCAGTTTTTCTGCCACTGAAGTAAAAAAAGTTTTCAAAAATATTTGCTACTTTAAAATTTTCAAATATAATTTCTCCTCCTTCAGACAAACTAATTTTGGAAGAGCCAGGTGTACCTTTTGAAAGACCAATAGATTTCAAGGTTTTCCATAACTGGGAGGATGACCCTTTACATTCTTCAACCTTGTCATTATAAAAAGAATTTTTGGCTTTTTTCACCTTATTTTGTATCAAATTTCTAATTTTACAAAATTGTTTATAAGAACTTTTCTGATTTAAGCGTTTAAATTCTAAAAGTACTTTATCTCTCTCTTTTATCATCTCTAAAATTTCATGTGTTATCCATGGCTCTGATCGTTGCTTTAAACGGATTTTCTTCATTGGAGCCACCTTATCAATGACACCCGCAAAGAGCCCATGGAAAGCAGACCAGGCCTTACCAACGTCGTCACAATTCAAGACTTGAAACCAGTTTATTTCTTCGAGTTGCTCTATTATTTTTTCTTTTGTATAATTTTTTAAAGACTGTATACCATTTAAAGCACAGCTCGTCCTTTTTGGCATAGATTACACCATTTAAAGCACAGTTCGTCCTTATATTATTGTGATAGATTACACCATTTAAAGCACAGTTCGTCCTTATTGTGATAGATTACACCATATAAAGCACAGCTCGTACTTATTGTGATAGATTACAACATTTAAAGCACAGCTCGTCCTTATTGTGATAGATTACACCATTTAAAGCACAGCTCGTCCTTATATTATTGTGATGGATTACACCATTTTTTTCTAATATTTACCACAAAAAATATTCAACATATGTCACGTGTAAAACTGGCTCCTAAAGGGTTATTTTAAGACTACTATTTCCAATCTTAATACTCTAATTCTGGGACTTTTATTTACAGAATAGAACAGAACAATGGCAATAATATATATGAACCTGTACAGCAAACCAAAAGGCAGTAACTGCTTACTTAAAAAGTAACGTGTGTCACCTCGCAGTGATTAAAATCGTTTTATTTGCCAAAAATATGTAAAATGGCATTCTGAAATTAAGATGAAGTAACGTGGGAAGCATTGAGGAACAACATGATGTGTTCGGCCAAGATTATACTTTGCTGATCTTGGCAGAAATAGAAATAAAGAAATTATCAATGGGCGTTACATACAGCAAATATCATGAACGTATACACTCAATACTGGAATGAACACTCGTCAGAAAACTGCATACAACAACGGTATGTACAGTGTGTAAAATAATCAATACAAAGACAGTGATTATAAAATATGATGTCGGTATATGTTTCAACACTGCACTGGTGTTGTATATCGATACGTCGATAGTTGAAGCCATGCTGTACAGTAGTCCCATTCAAACTTGAACATGGTTCGTAAACAACATCAAAAACGTAACAGACAAAATATGCAGCCCGATACATCATCAGACAGCTCAACAGCTCTTGTTGACATTAAAGAGTTAGAAGAATTGGTATCTTGTGCAGTTAAAACAGAGGTCTCAACACTATTTGATTTAATCAGAAAACAAAATGAATTGATGAAAAACGCGACGAAGAAATAAAAACATTAGAAGGCCGCATTGGTGCACTTGAAGAACAGATCAACAGGCAGGACTATGAAATAAATGAAGCCGAACAATATACTCGCAAGACTGAATTTCTTCAAAAACAGTTTAAATTTGAACTTCAGATATGATGACATTGTCGCTGCACACCCTCTGCCTATGAAAGGACGGCCACCTGGTGGCAACCACCCTGCTCCCCCACCCACTATTCTGGTCAAATTCTTGAGAGAACGATAAAGGAAAGGTTATCAGAGAGCGACGCAAATTAAAAGGCAAGACCATAAACATCCAAGAAGATTTAACCAGAAAAAATCAAGCTCTGTTAAATCGGGTACGCCATGATAATAATGTGGAAACAGCCTGGTTTTCCAGAGGTGGGGTCTGGTGTATTCAGGGTGGTTGCCGTTTTCGCTAACTTTCAGCAACGGCGTAGGCCTCCAATGCAAAATCAAGTGATGAACAATAATGAAAATGGTAATCGTGAACTGATCGCGGGCGCTATGGACACCACTCCTACTCCATCAAAAACGACTATTACAGACAGGTTGTGTGATATTGCAGGTATGAAATTGCAACCTGTGTTGACGTCCACACCACTACTGAACACAGCAGCACCCGAGCAGGAGGAGCAACGACAACAACCACAACATCCTCAGTCGCTGGCTCAGGCATCAAGTCTTCTCCACCAACAAGATCTCCAAACGCCACACTTGGCACCACCCACTGGTACACAATCAACATCTGCTGTCGGCAACCAACCAGTGGCTCCAGATAGTGAAAACACACTACCATAAAACCATGACATGTTTACAGTGTAGTAAGCCCATGAAAGAAGAGTAAATAATATATTCTGTAAATAATCAGGCCCTATTACAAAGACTTTTTTATGCTATGTACATTTAAATACGTAGGCCTATTAATGTGAAGATAGGAAATGTATCATAAGCTTAGGCTGTACGCCTACATATGACGATTCGCATTGTGATCATAGTATGAACACTATCACTCTTATTCGCACTGACAATATAATTTTCCAACGTATTAATGCGTTTCACATCATAAAAAGGAACATAATATCCTCTATAATTATGCACTATTGCATCCATCCTGACACGATTCAGATTCGGCAATTGTGTAATATGTGATTCCCCGTTACGATTTTTTTTTCTTTTTTCACCATAACTCTCATATTGACTATTTTCATTAGTTATATTGTAGCACATTTTGCACTTTTTGACACGTTTTTGCACTCTTGTTTGTTCACATGTCCATCATGGTATGAGATTTTCATGCAGTTTGTTACTTTCGATATTGAAGATCATGACAAGTATTGTGTAACCGGTCATATCTTAAATGGATTACGATGATCTAATATTGAGCCATTATGGTGGTTTAAAACAAAATTCACTAAACCATATTCTTAATCCTGATAATGAAAACTATATTTTTTTAGAAGACGACTTCATGAAAATTATAAAACTGTCTCCGTATTTAAATATTGATGAGTTTAAACTTTTCTGTAAAAAAGATAAGAAAGATTTCACGATAATGAGTATTAATATACAGTGTCTCAATGCCAAATTCGAACAATTAGGATTATTTCTAGCAGATTTAAAACTACACCACTCAGAATTAAGTGGGATATGTGTTCAGGAAACTTGGCTTGCGGAAGGTGCTGATTTGACGTTGTACCAATTAGATGGCTATGACCTAATAACTAAAGGTTTTATGTCCAGTACTCATGGAGGATTAGCCATTTATGTGAATTCTATGTTCAACTATACGTCACTGTCTCTATTCAACGGATCAAATATTTGGGAAGGCCAGTTCCTAGAAATAAGTAACACGATTTAAACAAGAAAATTATTATTGGCAATTTATATAGACCACCGAGAGACATAAATAATAATTACCAAACGTTTATCAATGAATTCAATACAATGCTGACATCTCTAGATAGATCTAATAGTGAAATTATTCTGGCAGGTGACTGTAATATTAATCTTCTAAAAATACATGACAGGCCAATTTTTAACGAGTTTTTTGATACTATTGTTTCGCACAGCTTTTACCCTCAAATCACTTTGCCAACCAGATTCACCGATCGTAGTTGCACATTAATTGACAATTTTTTTTGCAAACTTAGTTCATTACAAACAGCTGCCGGTATTATTACGACCGACATATCTGATCATTTACCATACTGCATGTCATTAAAAGTGCCTATCGTCAAAGACCAACATCCTGAATATGTGTATATTAAAGAAAACTCAAAAGGAGCTGTAAACAATTTCAAAACAAACTTAGCGGAGCAAAATATATATGATAAACTAACACCCGAGACAAATGGAGATCCTAATGTAAACTATAATACGATGTATGATATCCTAACAGAGTCAATGAAGAAACATTTTCCAATTAAGAGTTAAATTCAACAAGCGAAAGCACAAGAGAACAAAATGGATAATGAGTGGCATTATTAAATCAATAAACAACAGAGATAATTTATATCGTAAACTGAAAGAAACATCACCTGATTCACCTTTATATTACCAATACAAAATAAATTTACGCACATTAAACATAATACTCAAGCGAAGTATTTTCATAGCCAAAAAACAATATTATCATACATGCTTTGATAAGTGCAAAAATGACATGAAAAACACATGGACAATTCTAGTAGACATTCTAAAAAATAAGAAGAAAGGTAAATTACCAGATTATTTTAATATTGATGGACATATGTCGAATGACAGTACTTTGATTGCCAATGAATTTAACAACTACTTCGCCAACATTGGCCAGTCCCTTTCAAACTCTATAAAACAGCCCAAAAATAGATCATTTAAAGAGTATCTGAAAAATCCACCAACGAGTAAACTGACATTTAAAAACATTAGCGAGGGAGATACACTGAAAATAATAAATAATTTGAATTCCAAAAAGAGCTCTGATCATGACGGATTATCCTTAAATCTTCTAAAGGACATTAAATTAGAATTAGCAAAATCAATTACATTAATCATAAATCAATCATTAAACACTGGTACAAATTGAAAATAGCGAAAATAACGCCTATAGACAAACACAATGATAAAACACGAATAGATAATTACAGACCAATATCCCTACTGCCTGCAATATCCAAAATTATCGAACGAGCGATTTTTGATCAAATTACCACATATTTTAACATCAATAAACTTTTTCATAATAATCAATACGGATTTAGAAAAGAACACCCAACTGAATTAGCGGCCTTGGAAGTAATTGACAGAATAACGTGTAATATGGACAATGGCAAAATTCCATTTGATATTTGCCTCGATTTATCAAAAGCATTTGATACGCTTGATCACAATATTCTCATAGAAAAAATAAAATTTTACGGTCTGACACAATCTGCATTAACACTACTTAAAAAATATTTACATGAAAGGAAACAATATGTTCAAATAAATGATGCACATTCCAACGTTACACTTACCTCTTGTGGAGTACCTCAAGGTTCAATTCTTGGCCCTTTATTATTTATTATTTACATAGACGATATGGCACTAACAAGCAAATACTTTAAATTTATTATATATGCAGATGATACAACGCTGATGGGGAATTTAAATGAATTTGATATAAATATGGAATTATCAAAACTATCTATATGGTTAAAATTAAATAAACTTTCCTTGAATGTAAGTAAATCAAAATTTATGATTTTTCATCAACCACGTAAAAAAATTACTATTCCTAGTTTAGAGATAAGCAATACAAAACTTGAATGCGTAAATCGATTCAATTTTCTTGGCCTAGAAATAAATGCCCAGCTTACCTGGAAAGATCACGTAAATAAAATATCAAATAAAATTGTTAAAACCCTAGGCATAATGAACAAATTAAAATATGTATTTCCACAAAGTGCAATAATATTACTTTATTATTCTTTAATACTTCCACATATAAATTACTGCATACTAGCCTGGGGAACAAATACAAAAAGAGTATTCAAGTTACAAAAACGTGCAGTGAGGATAATAACAAGAAGTCACTATTTAAGCCACACAGATCCCATCTTTCTACATTTAAAACTCCTAAAGTAGGTCATTGATCTATACAAACTTTTTCAACCTAAATTTTACTTTAAACTTACTAATCAATTACTTCCACAATATTTTTATTCATTTGATTTAAAAACAAATCACGATATACACCTGCATAACACTAGACAACGACATAAGCTTCATATTACCAGAGTAAAACACGAATTTGCAAAAAGATGTATTAAATATCAGTTGCCCAGTGAAATAAATTTAACTCCAACTCTAATCACAGATAAAATAAACACTCACAGTTTTAATGGTTTCAGTAACTACGCAAAAACCTATATGATTTTAAAATATCCAGCCAACTGTACTCTATTGAATTGTTTTGTTTGCAATCACATATGCCATTTTGGCTAATATATTCTATTTAAATTGTTATTAATACATGTATAATATTATAATTTATGTCATAATTAATCTGGAACATTTTTTGTTTCTCTTATACCATGGTCTTCTGTATAAAGAAAATATATTTTTTTTGATTGATTATTTAAAACCAGCAAACGGTGGCCACTGTGCTAGCGACCATAAGGTCTTAACGGTGGTCTCCTGACTTCATTTATTTATTTGTTAAAATTGCTTATGTACTACTTTGGTTTAAGATGTCAAATAAATTTACTGAACTGAACTGAACTCAGAATTAATGGGGAAGTGACCTGCTGTAAAGTGGCAGCGGGGATCGAAACCGTAACTTTAGCGGCACGTATCACACGCTGGGTGTGAAATCGACACCAACACTTCGGACAATGGTGCTGTATCACACACACCCTGTTCTGTCTAGACATTGGTGCAGAGTGTACAAAATCAATGTCATCTTTAATTTATTATTTTTATTATATTTCCGTGACATCGTGGCATCGTGATATTTTCATGAATTGAATTAAAACCGCTTCATATGGGTGAAAAAATATTTGGATAGGATTGTGTTATTGTTATGTATCAATCCTGTACGGATATAATGTGGTTAATAAATTTGATTTGATTTGATATGTAATCTCATTAACACACGCGAGGCATAACACCGCAAGGCTTGTTTTAGTCATAAAACCCAACTTTGATTATTATAGCTAATGTTGGACGTCTACGACGCTGGGCCAACATTAGCCCAGCATTGGGTGAACATGTCGTGTTTGCTGGGTAGTAGCGTAATAATGTTCCCAGCAAGTACGAATCGTTGAACCAATGTTGTTTTAATGATGACACACCGTCTACGACTCTGGCCCAACATTAAAACAACATTGGGTCAACGCCTTGTGACTGCTGAGGTAATGGCAACAGATGTCACGTTTATGATATTAAAGTCTGTCACAAAATAATTATATGTGCTACGACCATATAAACCACAAACATAACCAATATTTTGCTAAGGCAGCAAGTTAACCAACCAAACGACCAGTCATTCAGCCAATCAGCGAGCCATTCAATGAGCCAGCCAGCCACTCAGCCAACCAGGCAGGCCCCTGCCAGCCAGCCAGCCAGTCAGCCAGTCAGTTAATGATATATCCCACCAGACAACCAGCCAGTCAGACCTAATTGTTATGCATTTTAACATATTTATTTACCGATGATTATACTACTATCAATTAAATGTGGTTCAAAGTCAAGTGGGAGATACAGATATTTGATTCCTAGGGGTCGACATATGTAATTATAATGGCCATATAATGTTACCGAATATTCTGTCCTCTTTGTCATATTGTTTATCAATATTATTCTGTAGGTTGTTAATACAAGTATTGCATATTTTCTATAATCTGATAATATTGAACAGTTTAACATGTATTAGCTTTTTTAGTATATTAACATGATTAATGTCAATTGTCTGTTGGCATACATTTATGGCAATAAATAATCTTGAATCTAAAGTAAAATAAGCCCTGTGGTGCATAAAAGCAAAGCTGGTGGTTGAAAGGGCTGCTGTAGTGCAGGGTAATAATGCTAACGACACGGGGTATTGGGTGACGTTTACATGCGAGGTTGTCACGATAGGAATAGCTGTGTTATAACCGCAAAAATAGAGAGCTATGAATAAATCACTATTATATTATCTAGTCAATCAACCAGCCAGCCAGCCAATCAGTCATACAACATTTCGGCCAGCTGACAAATTTGCAAACCATTCAGCTGTCAAATTGAAAAACATTCAAAATTCAAAACTATATTTTTGGGGAATTGCATTTTGAATTGAATTAATATGTAGTTCATCAAACTGCCATGAAAAAAATACTGAAAAAAATCATAATCATACCGAGCAGTTGTACTTTGCTTTGATTATTCACTCTTTTACGTGGGCTAAAATGCTAGAAGCCATCAAACTGCGAACATAAAGCCATAAACCACCCGCCGGAGATCAAATAGATAAAATAAATATTTTATTTCAGTAACTGGGGACATACCGATAACCCGGTCGTGCAGTGGCTGGCGACACCTGGTGACAACTACCCAGTCTATCTGATCTTTCAGAAAACACGCAACATTGACCCAATGTTGTTTCAAAGTTGCAGACAATGGATAAACGTTAAAATAACATTAGTATAATGTATCGTGTTCCATAAAAATTGTGACATAACTACACCCCGCAAATACCCGACGTTATGATGGTTTAATGTTGGACCATCGTCTACGACGTTGGCCCAACTTTAGACCAACATAACTTGAAATTCTCGTGTTCGACGGGAAGGTACTGGGTTAATATATAATGGGTCGGCGTCACAGACGGTAGCCCAGGATTAAGCCAACATTGAATCAACGTCTCGTGTTGTCGACGTTTGCGCGGTGACATGTGTCACAGGCCTCACAGCTGCTCTGCAAAGCCAAAAGGCAGTATCTGCTTACTTGTAAAGTAAGAGGATACTGCCTTTTGGCTTTGCACGGTAGTATGATATGCCAGACCAACGTTATCTCAATGCTGGCCAAGCGTCGTCCACATCGGCCCAGCATGGATCCAGCATTAGGGTAGCTCATCTCGGTTGTTAGATCGTGCCAAGTGCTGTTTTATGTAACACATTATGGGGTGTGGTCGTATACACGTGGGTAAATGCAAATAAGCTGTATTAAAAATATAACGGTAAACAACGAATAGCAAATACATTAACCATTTCATAGTTCTAATACTAATAAGTTTTTGTCATTAGGATGACAATTTCAAAACTGAGTTATGTCGGTAATATGACAGCAAAATGAAGTGTATTATACTGACATTAATGCATGTGATCATAGATGGTCAGCATATAATGTGGCACTAGTCCTGCAGTCAAATGGCAGTTTGAGACTGAAGCGTGCAGTGGAGTCCACCCAATGTTTTTTGGTGGTTCTCGTATCTCCAGCATCTCTAAACCATAAATCCGAGTGATGCCCACCTGGCACCCTTGAGCATTTTTTTACTTGATGTTTATGCAAATGAGGTGTCGCCATTATTGAAAAGTCTAGTTTTCTGAATAACCATTCACTGGAAAATCTCATCTGATATCTCTATTACCATGTTTTCTGGGTCAGAGAGCACGATGTAATCACTGTAAATAGCTAAAAATATAATCTTATGTATTTGTATGCAAATTAGCAATGCGCTTGCAAATACATGATTATGTATTGCTTTAAGTGTATTTTAAAGAACAATTGCGACCTATTTATACTTCAATTTAACAGACATGTTGTCATCCAAGAGAAAATAACAAAAGCAAACAGTAAGAAGAACTTATATAGATAATTGTAAATCATGAATATGCAAATGAGGTAGCACCATTAACATCACAGCAATAGAACGGCTAGGCTCCTAAAAGTATTTATTGCACACACGCTTACAGCCAGATACAGTATATTGTGTGTGTACAGAGTTTGATGCAGCATATTGTGTGTGTACAGAGTTTGATGCAGCATATTGTGTGTGTACGGAGTTTGCTACATTTTTTGATAAATTAAACTGATTTCTTGCCCGGTCCCCAATTAGTATTATAGCACTTTTTCTGTAATAACTAGATCAGGATTGAAGAAAGCAGAAGTACAGTGCATTTCCACCAATTCAAATGTGCCAGAATTTTGCAGATTCAATAGGAGCTTAGCCAGAGATTGATTGCCAATCAGCTAAAACTGGAACACATGCAATCTGCACTCCACTGCTAGACATGACTCCATCTGACCCAGTTATTTCAGCCACTATATTAGTGATCTTAACCACTGAAGAGGTGTTCACATCCTCCTTAATAATTATCTCAGCCACCACAAGGTGATATTGGCCACTAACAAACTGATGTCAACCACTGAAAAAGAGATCTCGATCACTGCAAAAGTGATCTTAACCACTGAAGAAGTGATCACAGCCACTTTAAACGTTATCTCAGCCACTACAAAGGTGATCTTGGTCACAAACAAACTGATCTTGGCCACCGAAGAAGTCATCAAAGCCACTTTAAAAAATATCTCAGGCACCATAAGGGTGATCTTGGCCACTACGAAACTGAGTGACCTTGGCCACCAAAGAAGTGACCACAGGCACTTAAAAGTTACCTCAGCCACTATATAAGTGATCTCAACCACTCAAATAGTGATCACATCCTGCTTAAAAGTTATCTCACTAGCAAACTAATGTCAACCGATACAAAAGTGATCAACATCACATTTGTAGTGACCAAATCACTTTTTAGTGGCTGACATCAGTTTGCTAGTGGCCAAGATCACCGTTGTGGGGGCTGTCTGGCTGAGATATCAGTGGCCAAGAGCACTTTTGTAGTGACAGTTAACTTTTAGGAGTGGCTGTGATCACTTCTTCAGTGACCAAGATCACTTTTGTAGTGACCATGACAACTATTTTAGTGGCTGATATCAGTTTGTTAGTGGCAAAGATCACCTTTGCGGTGGCTGAAATAATTTTTAAAGATGCTGTGATAACTTAGTCAGTGGCCAAGATCACTTTTGTAGTGTGTGAGATCACATTTTAGTGGTTGATATAAGTTTGTTAACGGCCAATATCACCTTTGCCGTGGCTGAAATAATTTTTAAATATGCTATGCTTAATTCTTCAGTGATAAGAGTTAACATTTAAAGTGGCTGTGATTACTTCTTCAGCAAGCTTGTGAAGTGACTGTGATCACTTATGCAATGCCCAAGCTCACTTTTGTAGTGGCTGATATGACTTCTTCGGTGACCTTGATCACTTTCACAGTTTGTTAGTGGCCAAGATCGCCATTGTAGTTGAAGAGATATGAGTGGCCAAGAGCACTTTTGTACTGACAGTTACCTTTTAAAAGTCGCTGTGATCACTTCTTCAGTGGCCAAGATCACTTTTGTTGTGATCGGGATTATTTTTTTCGTGGCTGATATCAGTTTGTTAGCAGGCAAGATCACCTTTAGGGTGGCTGAGATAATTTTTGAAGATGCTATGCTTAATTCTTCACTGGCCAAGAGTGTAGTGATAGATAACTTTTAATGTGGCTGTGATCATTTCTTCAGTGGCCACGATCACTTTTGTAGCGGCTGAGTTAAGTTTTGAAGTGACTGTGATCACTTCTTCAGCGGCCAAGACCACTTTTGTAGTGGCTGAGATCATTTTTGCAGTGGCTGTGATCACACCTTCAGCCTAGGCTCCCCACTATGTGAAAGAAATGTGCTGTCTAGCTCTTTTATATGCTAGATCAAGCATAACAATAAATTGAGATACTATATATAGCCTATTATAGCATAGACTTTATTTTGTAGAAATAAACATATCCGTCATGGCATGCATGTAGCTTATGCCAGTCCAATTAGCCTACAAAGGCTGGTCTAAGTCTAAAATACAAACTATGATAGGCTTACCCTGTGTTATCTTTACGGTAATGTCAAAAATGGTTCTGGTTTCTAAAATGTTGAAAACGCAGTTAGTGTTTTTCAACCCTTCTAGATCAATCTTATAATATTTTAATTGTGTTTACTAGCCCTCAGAACCTAGGGGCAGACATTTTTAAGTGTTCAGTTTTCAAGGATAGTGGAATCAATTTTTTCAGTAATGGCGATACTAATTTGCATACTATTTTATTCTGCAACACCCCAGATTACTTGAAAAATGACCTTCAATATATTGGTGTAGACACACTCTTTGTGCCGTCATATGTGATATTAACCGAGCTATAAATAGATATGCATTTTTTCGGTAATGGCGGCGGGCTAATTTGCATACTATTTTTTTCTGAAACACACCAGATCACCCTGAAAATGATTTTATTTTCTTCTTTGACCTTCAACATATGGATGTAGACACCCTTATTGTGCCGTTATCTGTGATATTGACCGAGCTATAACTAAATATGCATTTTTTGGTTATGGCGGCGCTAATTTGCATACTAACTTTTCTAAACCACATTAGATCACTCTAAATATTGTTTTTTCGTCTTCTTTAACCTTCAAAACATGTGTGTAGACACCCTTATTGTGCCGTTATCTGCGATATTGACCGAGCTATAACTAAATATACATTTTTCGGTAATGGCAGGACAAGTTTGCATAAAAATTGCACGTGGGACAATTTCCAGCTTTTTAACATAGCTAATCGTTTTCTACGGGTTTTTTTCTAAGCTAGATATACCAATTAGAAGTATATTTCCGAGTGTGCACGGGAACCCTATTTTTCGACTAAACTAATAATCATCATGTCTGATGTAATTGCGAATGCCTGCAAATTAGATAGCTGATTTGCATAAAAATACGTGGATTCATATTTTTGGCCATTTTAGATGATTCCATCGTGTTCTCTGACCCAGAAAACATGGTAATAGAGATATCACACGAAGATTTTCAGTGAATGGTCACAAAGTTATGCAGAAAACTAGATTTTTCAACAATGGTGACACCTCATTTGCATAAACGCCAATTAAAAAAAATTCTCAAGGATGCCAGGTGGGCATCACTCGGATCTGTGATCTATATATGCTATAGGTGTGAAAAATACAAAAAAACATTGGGTGGACTCCAAAACACACTTCTTGGGGCTACTGCAGGACTACACTGATGAGGTCAGGGAAATAGATCAAATAATAATAAGCGTAGCGTGATTATAATTAATTTGGAAGGTAGACAATATTCGCCTTAACCAAATAAATTATGGGAAAACACCCGTCTTCTTGACTGCCCGAGCTTTTATTGGATTCATGGTGAAATTGTCAGGACAATAATATACATGTAACTAACAAAGAAACAAAAACGAAACGCTGATATTAATTTAATTTTGGTGGGATTTATAGCTGATTTTAGTTTTGATCCAAAACCACAAGACAAACTAGCGTATTAATAGCTTGATTGAAATGGCTGCTGTGGCTACGTTTTAATTTTAGAGTGCCATATCGGTGAACATCCCTTTAAATGCAGGCGTGAGTTTATTAACGGATGCAATTGAATACCTATGTTATGAGGTCAACGGCTATTAGAACAGTAGCGAAAAAACCCTCTGGAAAGCGTCGAAACTTATAAAACAATATAGAGCAATATTTAAAAGCATGCAAAGTTGCATGCTTTTCAAAATTGCTCCATTTGTAGTTGTTTTATAAGTTTCTACGCGTTCCAGGGTTTTTTTTGCTACTTTTATACTAATATGTAGTTATTTTATATCTGGTTTCAGCGCGGAAAACACAAAATATGTATATATGTATATATTTCTATTTAATTTTACTTTTAAGTATAATTTTAAATGTAATTACAATGTATATGAATTTTATCCTGGATGTCGAACTTAGTTAGGGTGCCGGTCACCTGTATGCGTCATCCTGCTGTACACAATTTTACTCACAATAGCATATTTGTACGATTATTGTATATATTTGTCTATATAAAGCCTAATAAATAATAATAATAAAAAATAAAATAAAAATCACGCACACGCCTGACATTCAGAAGTATTTGTCAAAGAGCAAACATTATCACAGGTAAAAGTGTTTTGAAACTTTTAATAATAAAAGCAATTCAGTTTACGTACAAAGCCGTCCAAAGATTGTTCTTGACGCAGATCCGTTGGTAATCTATTCCAAAAACAAGTACTGACCACTCGATTTGAATAAAAACTTTTAAACGTCTTAGCCTCGGATACAAGAGTGATCCGTTCTGACTTGACCGAAGTCTACTGTCAGCATTGTAGTCACTCAATAGAGATGCGACAATATCAGAAAAATCTGACACAAATAAAGATTTGAAAAGCAGTTTGATGTCTATCATCTCCCTGCGGAAAGACAATGGTAAGATATTTAAATATTCACAGCGCTCCTTGTAATTAATTGTTGAATAATGGAGTGCATATCTAGTAAAATTTCGTTGAATTCGTTCAATGAATTTTGGTAAAAGGTGACCATACTGGGGCAGAATATTATATTATAGGCTGTATTAGGACTTTGTAAAGATTAATGGACACAGAGGCTGGAGCTCTATAACCTAGCGAGCGTCTAATAATACCATTGACTTTGTTACATTTGTTGATAACATTAGAGATATGGTTGTTAAAAGCACTGTGACCCCCAGGTCGTTATAACATGATACATTTTCTAATATTGTTCTATTTAGATTGTAGTTAAACACAATAGGTTTTGTGTTTCTTATACAACACCTCATAGTAAAATAATCTCTAGACATAATGTGTGTCACCATCTTTATACTGATGACACGCAGATCTATATGATCTAAATCAGAACCAGAGATGTCATTTGCACTGTTGCAGGATTGTCTGTTGTACGTAGGTGACTGGATGAGAAGTAGTAAACTCAAGTTAAACCCAGATAAAACAAGAGGATTTATGTTTGGAACAAGATTACATCGAAAATAATTTATGAAACATTTCCCCGCAAAATTATTAGATCAAGAAATAACACCAACACAACAGACTCCGCTCGAAATCTTGGAATCGTGTTTGACAGCGGTTTGAATTTCAGAAAACACATATCATTGGTTTGTCGCTCTTGCTACTATCACATTCGTGACTTACGTCGCTTGCGTCGGTGTTTGACATCGGAATTCTCTAAAACCATTACAACAGCGCTTGTCTCAAGTAAACTGGACTATTACAATGATCTCTTCTATAATGTTACAAACGGAGAATTCAGGTTTCAGGGAGTTCAAAATTGGCTGGTCCGGGTCCGGGTCCGTTCTCCTCGTTTTTCTAGAACAACACCCCTTTTAAAGTCGTTGCATTGGCTTCCTGTCTGTTTTAGAATAACAGTTAAGATTTGTTTTGTCACCTATAAGACCTTATGCAACAATAAGCCAATCTATCTGAAGGAAATGCTTGAACCTCCGAAACGTACTCGTGATCTTCGCTCATATGACCAAAATGTGGTATTTGTTCCTCGGATTAAGACCAAGAAGGGTGAAGGGTCTTTTTCTGTGGCGGCACCAAAATTGTGGAATCATCTCCCCGGTGAAATTAGAACTTCAAAAACAGTTCACTCTTTCAGAAAAAAATATAATTTTTTTATTTTAACCAAGCTTTTCCGACCTGGTTTTTTTGTGTCCCGGCATGCTCAATTGATGACCCGGAATGAAATGACGACTACGGTACAGAACACTTCTTCTGATTGTCGCGCCTATGAGCTCGGGACACCGGGGATTTAGGCGCTATAGAAGTTTATAAATTCATTCATTCGTTATGAATGAAACTACCATACATTTAATTACATTAAAATTTAGTTTCCAGATATTCCCTTTGATCTGATCTTAACCTATCTTACACTCTCCTAGCTCCTAACTTTTCTGATGCACGCGTGATATAATTTTTTCAAGGGGGCATCTTAATCCCAACTATAAAATTATGTTTTACAGTAGTGGTCCACCCACTTAGCACAGTTTGCTAGATGTATCACAGATTTTAATGTGAATGATGGTCACAGGTCGGTCATTTTTTAATCAGACTAAGTTGATATTTTTCAGGGCATACCCCTCCCTGAAACCACACATTTGGTTTTATAGTAATGGTCCAGCTATCTGGCACAGTTTTTTTTCCAATGTTAAACATATTAAAAGTCAATAATGACCTCAATTCGGCCATTTTGAATTTGATCGAGCTGACAGTTTTCAGGACATATCCCTTCATAAAACGACACGCTTTTTTCATAGTAATCTGTCTGGCACGGTTTGCCAGATATTAGGAATATTAGTTACTTATGGCCGATCTTCAGCCATTTTGAAGTTAATAAGAGTTTAATTTTTTTCAGGGCATATCCTTTTCTGAAACCGCACATTTTGTTTTATAGTAATAGTCTCATTAGTCTAGACTCCATTTCCGAAACAAATTAGGCTATAAATAAGTCCAGGCGGACAATGATCATGAATAGAATATGGAGACAAACTCATTCTTATAGAATATTTCCCGTAGAATCCGAAAATCACTGTTTCCAAGCTGAAATATGGTCCGATCACCGCCAAATTAGCCATTTTCAAAATGGCCGGCACAATGTTTACTTTATTGCTCATATAAATTGTCCAAATTCAAGATGGCCGCCAAAATTGACGACAAATCGTGTTTTTGATCATAGCTCAAATCACGCTAACAGGTCAAGGTGATTTCATTAAACCGGTTGACAATGTCTGTGTTAAGTAAGGTTATCTATCTCAGAGTATGAAAAATGAAAGCTGGGCTGCCTGTAGTGGAAAAGGTCACCAGAGGTCATTTAAAGTCATCATCCAAGGTCATTTCAAAGTATAAGGGTGATTTAGCTAAAAAAATTCACCAACTGTGTCTGGTATCATTGTTATCTATCTGGCCCGTGGGAGTCTGACAAATGGACATTAAGATACTGGCAGTGGTGGGATTGGTCACCAGAGGTTATTGAAGGTCACTAACCTAGGTCATTTGAGGAGATGCATTGATTTAACTTTAAGTTTGACCAAGTCTGTGTTTAATTATCTATATCAGAGTATGGGAAATGGGTGTTGGAGTGTCAGTAGTTGCATAAAATGTCCCAGAGGTTATTTTATATTATTATTCAAAGGTAAATTTGCAATGATAAGGGCAATTTAAGTGAAAAGTTTGACCAGGTTTGTGTTTGGTCTCATCTTGTTATCATCTTGAATCAGACGCGGGATGCAACAGTTCATCTGCGTTTGTAGCATTCACTTCCAGAATCAAATTGCAGTCAATAGTCCAGTATAGTGATGCAAAGCAAATGTATTATTACTGTATAGTATATCATATTTATTGTGTTTAGATCACCCTAGATACCTTCTTCATCTGTATGCATAAATTAATTGTTGCTCACTATGATTACAGTAGTAATTAGTAAGTAAGTGAATGTTTTATAAATTTAGGAGGCACAGGGAAAACTCGGGCAATATGTAGTGATAGGCATCGGGTGAACTTTTCTCTTCGCAAGTGTCCCACTTCTCCAGTTTATGAAACTGTCCCACTTCACCCGATGTTCCACTATTTACTGAGACGTCACCCTTTGTCACGTTTTATTTTTTTTGCAGGCGGGAAATGTGCTTGCCTTTTCATCTCGCTAAAATGGTAAACAATAGTATGTAACAATATTCTCCAGTCTACATGCTGGGTACAAACAAACTTAATGATGACCATGATAGCCATCCGCATTATAACACTAATACAGACTTTCAACATTTTAATCCTGTAACTCCAGGTACTATAAGTAACAACTATTATGCTGAAGATTTTTTAAATAAGAAATGTGAACAACTAGATGTGAAGAAAAAATTATTTTCTCTGATGCACATGAACATACGAAGTTCTTCTAAAAATATGGATAATTTTAACATGTACCTTGAGCTACAAAATGTCAAATTTTCAATTATTTGTCTTAGTGAAACATGGGGTAATGATTCTCCCATTGATATGTATACACCTAAAGGTTATAATACAGAACATCGATCTCGCTGTAACAAGCGAGGAGGGGGTGTTTCATTACTAATTAAAAAATTTATCCAATATACCCCTCGAACAGACGTGAGTGTCTTGATAATAATATAGAATCTGTTTTTATTGAAATCGACAAAGACGACATTAGCTAAACCAGTAATTGTAGGTGTGGTGTATAGACCCCCAGGTTTTGATGTGACCACATTTAATGAAGAGATGAATGTTATATTGAGTAAAATTAACAATACTAATAAGTACTGTTATATTATGGGTGACTCCAATATAAACGTATTGAATGTTGATAGCCACATACCTACTGCAGAATTTTCAGAAATGATTTTTTCACACTATGGCATGCCACTCATCAATAAATCTACTAGGGGTAAATCTGGATCTGCCACCCCCATTGATAATATATTTACAAATAAAATATCTGATAATGCATATCAAGGTATCATGTTTACTGAATATAACAGACCATTTTCCTATTTTTTTTACATTAATATGAACTGCAAACTCAGTGAAACTGCCACTGTGATAACTAAGAGGTCAATTAATGACAAAACGATTGAGAGTTTCTGTAATGAGCTGGCCACCATGAGTTGGGATAAAGTCTTGGACGATAATAATGTAGAAACTGCGTTTTCTACTTTTCATGGCATGTTTAAATGTATATATGACGAAGTATTTCCATTAAAGAGAATTAAATTAAACAATTACAATAATAGAAAGCAATGGTTATCAGTGGGATTGAAAAAAAGTATAAAATATAAAAATGAATTATACATAAAATATATGAGACACCCTACTACAGCAAACGAACAGTTATATAAAAAGTACAAAAATAATGTACACATAATACTAAGACAAGCTGAGAAGGACCACTATGATGTATCATTTAATGATAGCACAAATAATATTATAAAGTCTCGGAAAATCATTAAGGGACTAATAAACGAAAAGAAATGTTCAAGAATTATAAATACATTCATAATTAGTGGTGTACAAACTACAAATGGAAAGCGCATAGCAAATGGTTTTAACGATTTCTATGTAAATATTGGACCAACGCTAGCAAGTAAAATTGGAAACACTGATATTGACCCAACTGATCATGTTAAATAAATTAATAACAACAGTACTGTTTTCCTCAAACCTGAGGACAAAGACGAAGTTTGTAGAATTATCAAAGCATTAAAAAATTCTAGCCCTGGTGGGGAATCTATTAGCTCCGCTGTTGTGAAAAACACCTATCATCACTTTGTCGAGCCTCCAACACATCCATTATATTTAATGCATCACTATTGCAAGGAGTATTTCCAACTGTATTAAAAAAGACCAAAGTCATACCAATATTCAAAGGTGGAGATATTTCCCAGCTGTCTAACTACAGACCTGTGTCTGTTCTTCCATGTTTTTCAAAAAAATAGAGCGGTTAATGTATAATAGATTATTAGCTTTTGTAAACAAACATTCATTATTGTATAAATATCAATTTGGTTTCCGTAAAGTTTACTCAACGAATTTTACAATGATAACTTTAATTGATAAAATATCTTGGACGAAGGAAATTATGTATCAGGTATTTTTCTCGACTTATCAAAGGCGTTTGATACTGTTACCCACTCTTTTTATGTAAAAAAAAACTTGAATTTATGGGATTAGGGGAATTGCACTAGATTGGATTAGGAATTATTTATCTGACAGATCGCAATATGTGGAATATAATAATGATACATCAGAAATGAAAACTGTAACACGTGGGGACCCACAGGGATCCATTCTTGGTTCGCTATTATTTCTTTAGTATGTGAATGATATCTACCTTGTATCAAGCTGTTTATTATTTAAATGGCTAAAAGCAAATAAACTATCCCTTAACATAAATTTGTACCTACTATGAAAACTCAGGTAAAAAATAATGGACGAATGTATTGGGAAAATGCAAAGTACTAGCCTAAATTTCTAGGTGTTGTTATTGACTGTCGTTTGAATTGGTCTAAACATATAAACTATATAAAGACTAACGTCAGTAAGGGGATAGGAATAATCAATAGGATTAAAAACAAAGAATTTATAAACAAAGAAACAAAGAAACATTGTACTTTTCATTTGTGTATCCGTTTCTATACTATTGTATTAAAGTTTGGGGCAACACCCAAGATTGTTACAGGAACACGATTGTTAAGTTACAGAAGAGAGCTGTGCGTATTATTTCTTGTTCACCGTTATTAGCGCATTCCGAATCTTTGTTTCTACATTTAAAAATACTTCAATTTAAAAAGCTCTATTTTTATACGGTTGCGAGTACGAACATAATTTATTACCATCAATCTGCAATTATATGTATGTCTATAACAGAGATCTTCACCAGGTTAACACTAGACAAGCAGACAAAGTTCGTCCCGCTATATATAGAACTGTTCTTGCAAGTAAATCTCTTAGAATTTCGGCCGTAGGAATTTGGAATGATGTACTTTCAAATCTTGATGTAAACTTATCTTTCTCTTTGTTTAAAAAACGTCTATTTGAGTATTGTCTACATTAATTATTTCTTTATTTTGGCTAAAAGTAGTAGTAGTAGTAAATCATTGCTTTACGTCACTTTTCGGCACAAAAGGTCTTTTAAGTGACATTATAATACGATAAAAACGTTGTAGTCAATTAATGAGATGAATGATGTACAGATGATGATGTGAAGGTGGGGTGAGAGGGCATGGTGGGTTATTGAGAGCGTTTTCCTTCGCTCGCCCGATAAGGGGTTCTGGGCATGTCTAGGGGATATACCCCCAGACATGCCCAGACGGCCGGAGACTTGAGTTTCGCTGTACAATTTAATGATGAAACTCTTTGGCATTTTGCGCAGCTCCGCTATCCTCGGGTCGGATAGTCCCCAGAGTAACAATAGAAAGGATCACTCCCTCTGGGTAACTCTATTCATCCCACGTGAGAGACCTAATGTCAAACACGCTATTGCCGGTTATTTAAGGCTACCACAGCCTACATCAGCGCCAGCACTGATGCGGGTGCTGCATTGGCTCCGCTGTTGAGCGGAGGAACCAGGGTACGCCACTGGCAATCCGCCCGAAGATTATAGCCAGATACGAGGAGGCTGCAGCTGCCCTTGGATGATTGCTGTAGACTAGTGCTTCCGTACAATACCGTAACAGCATCCAACAGACGAAACAGATCCCTAATGACCCTCCCCGGATGGGGGCGAAAAGTACTACTACTAGCAATCATCCCAGTACCCCTTGGCTAAAAGAGCAGTTGTTATATTTCATGAGTATTCCCGTATGGTTAAGTTAACATCATCTCTACTTGTGTTATGTTGTATTCATTGTTTATATTTTGGACATAAATTCCCTATTTTGCACTCATTTCGATTGTAGCAATTAATTTTACGTAATTAATGCTAGGACACAATAATCCTAATCCATTTTGACACAATGATATTTTATGTTGGTCATGCATGTCATGTGTGTATTGTTATGTATCAATAAACTATTCTATTCTATTCTATTCTATTCTATTCTATTCTATTCTATTCTATTCTATTCTATTCTATTCTATTCTATTCTATTCTATTCTATTCTATTCTATTCTATTCTATTCTATTCTATTCTATTCTATTCTATTCTATTCTATTCTATTCTATTCTATTCTATTCTATTCTATTCTATTCTATTCTATTCTATTCTATTCTATTCTATTCTATTCTATTCTATTCTATTCTATTCTATTCTATTCTATTCTATTCTATTCTATTCCATTCCATTCCATTCCATTCCATTCCATTCCATTCTATTCTATTCTATTCTATTCTATTCTATTCTATTCTATTCTATTCTATTCTATTCTATTCTATTCTATTCTATTCTATTCTATTCTATTCTATTCTATTCTATTCTAAAAACATGCCAAGTACAAACAAAAGTCATAGAAAACATAAAATAGGATAGAATGACGAAAGTGAAATGGTATCTCATTGCTACTGGTCCTTCACTAATTCTCCTTTATTTATCTGAGGCACATCAGCTTCCACATTTTGATTCTGGCATTGTGAGTAAAACGGCAAAATAATGAGTTGGGCACACTCCATTTTGAGTTGAGATAGTTGCATCACAGTCTTATAATAAGAATCTAACCTTCTAATGCCTGGCTACTGCACATCAGCAACAACTGCTGATGCTTTGAAGCGCTGTACCTCACTACATTAAAACGTGCTAATGCCCCATATCGAATAAAAACCATATAAATAGTTTGAGGCTGCATAAGTATATTATATGAAGACAAGTGTAATTAAAAAATTGATACATATATATATATATATAGCAATTTTATAATTACACTTAAAAAATATATTACCATAACTATATGGCTCTATAAAAAGTATTAATGCTCATTTATTGACTATAAAAACATATGTAAAGACACCAATTTCATAGATCAGGAAAAAAAAATAGTGTGATATAGATATTGGTGAAAGTTTGCGTTTAGTTCATGTGTTAATTCTTTACATTTACCAAACTAAAAACAGATTATTTGTTTAATTAGGTCGGATTTAGTATTTAAATTCAGTAGCGAGTCCAGATTGTGGAGATGACGTGGGTGATTCGCCACAAAAGATTTTTGTTTGTATATTGAAGCCAGTATAGTGCACTTTTTATAATAATTTAGCAAAAAGGAGTGTGTGAGCCCCCCCCCCCTTCACACACCCCCACGGTTCCGCCTCTGTTTTGCTTACAATAACTGCTAAAACCACTATTAATATAATTTTTGTAGAAAGATTTGATGAAACATAATTTTTGTTTAATAATTAATGATTAGAAAGATTTGTTCGGAAACAAACACGAAAGCAGCCCTCCGTTATCGCCAGTCAGTCATTTCAAATTTAATATAGATCAGCAAATTTTCTCAAGGTTTATTTTATATTACCGCTTTAGCTATTATGCAAAATTTCCGCGATAATGAGAAAAAACAATTAAAAATGACCGTCAGTAGGCCATTTTGGATTTTATTTCTGCAAAATTTATCATGGATTATCCTTGTGTGAGTCCTTACATTTTGTTCTATATGCATGGTCCAGCTATTTACTTTGATTTTGAGTTGCGTACATATTAAAAAATTACTCAAATTCAACAAAATGTCCGCTAGACAGCCATTTTAAAACTGCTTGCTCCCAAAACGTAATCAGGTCATTGACTGACGTTGCTGTCCACATTTGCCAAATAAAAAAAAAATCTGCTGGAAACTTTTTCCTGAAATGTGCAACAAGTATTTCCTTGTTAGTGGCCCTAGTAATTAAAGGGTTGATAATATGGGAATCAAAATGTCACCAAAAATCCCCTGGTGTTATCAGATGGCTATGTCAAGTATGAGGAAGCAGAAGTTCTTTGATCAGCTATTATGCAAGATTTCCGAGATAATGATAAAACAAATGGCCATCTGGCGGCCATTTTGGATTTTATAACTGCGAAATTAGTCATGGGTTATCCTTGTGTGAGACAGTACATTTTGTTTTATATTCATAATTCAGCTATTTTGAATTTTTTTAAATATCACTAAATTATATCAATTCAAACTAGCTACTAAACGGCCATTTTGAAATTGTTTGCTCCCAATAGGAAATCAGGTCATTGCCTGACATAGCTGAAAATATTTGCCAAATTAAAAAAGGATCTGGGGAATTTTTTTCCTGAAACCAGCTTTTCTTTGTTAGTGGCCATAGTAATTAAAGGGTTGATGACATGGGAATCAAAATGTCACCAAAACAATTCCCCAGTGGTATGTGATGGCCATGTGAAGTATGAGGAAGCAGAAATTGATAGATTATTAGTAGCTATCTTGAAAACAAATAACTGCGGCGGCGGCGGACCGTGTGGAATACAGTAAGCAGCTCGCCTCGGCGAGGGCTGCATAATTACTCAATTTACTTGGAAAAATATGGTGGGACTAAAAATGGCCTGAGGAAAGCCCATACACTAGAGCTAAAAATTAGTTCTCCTTCCAATATGGATTAGTGTACATTTGTGCAGCTTTTATCACATTCTAAACCATTTTACTCAAGTTAGGTTACTTATTATAATAATTTGTCGAAAGAAAACGCACAATGGATCTACCACTACTTCAATTAAATAAACTGCTAATTACAGCGATAGTAAAAAGTTTCTTAGATATCTTTGGCTAACCATAATTTTTTAAAATACTTACTACTTAAAAAAAAATGCCCTGGTGAAAATGCCCTGAGCGAAGCCTTTACGCTACAGTTACTAGTAGTAGTAGTAAATCCTTGCTTTACGTCACTTTTCGGCACAAAAGGTCTTTTAAGTGACATTATAATACGATAAAAACGTTGTAGTCAATTGATGAAATGAATGATGTACAGATGATGATGTGAGGGTGGGGGTGATAGGGCATGGTGGGTTATTGAGAGCGTTTTCCTTCGCTCGCCCGATAAGGGGTTCTGGGCATGTCTAGGGGATATACCCCCAGACATGCCCAGACGGCCGGAGACTTGAGTTTCGCTGTACAATTTAATGATGAAACTCTGTGGCATTTCGCGCAGCTCCGCTATCCTCGGGTCGGATAGTCCCCAGAGTAACAATAGGAAGGATCACTCCCTCTGGGTAACTCCATTCAACCCACGTGAGAGACCTAATGTCAAACACGCTATTGCCGGTTATTTAAGGCTACCACGGCCTACATCAGCGCCAGCACTGATGCGGGTGCTGCATTGGCTCCGCTGTTGAGCGGAGGAGCCAGGGTACGCCACTGGCAATCCGCCCGAAGATTATAGCCAGATACGAGGAGGCTGCAGCTGCCCTTGGATGATTGCTATAGACTAGTGCTTCCGTACAATGCCGTAACAGCATCCAACAGTAGTAGTAGTAAATCATCGCTTTACGTCACTTTTCGGCACAAAAGGTCTTTTGAGTGACATTATAATACGATAAAAACGTTGTAGTCAATTGATGAGATGAATGATGTACAGATGATGATGTGAGGGTGGGGGTGATAGGGCATGGTGGGTTATTGAAAGCGTTTTCCTTCGCTCGCCCGATAAGGGGTTCTGGGCATGTCTAGGGGATATACCCCCAGACATGCCCAGACGGTAGGAGACTTGAGTTTCGCTGTACAATTTGATAATAAAACTCTGTGGCATTTCGCGCAGCTCCGCTATCCTCGGGTCGGATAGTCCCCAGAGTAACAATAGGAAGGATCACTCCCTCTGGGTAACTCCATTCATCCCACGTGAGAGACCTAATGTCAAACACGCTATTGCCGGTTATTTAAGGCTACCACGGCCTACATCAGCGCCAACACTGATGCGGGTGCTGCATTGGCTCCGCTGTTGAGCGGAGGAACCAGGGTACGCCACTAGCAATCCGACCGAAGTCTATAGCCAGATACGAGGAGGCTGCAGTTGCCCTTGGATGATTGCTGTAGACTAGTGCTTCCGTACAATGCCGTAACAGCATCCAACAGACGAAACAGATCCCTAATGACCCTCCCCGGATGGGGGCGAAAAGTACTACTACTAGCAATCATCCCAGTACCCCAGCATCCAACAGACAGACAGACAGTTACTAGGTTATTCCCCTTCCAATATAGATTAGTATACCATTGTGCAGCTTTGTGCAACATTTTGTGCTTTTATCACATTTTGAACCATTTTACTCGACTTAGGGTACTTTTTATAAAAATTTGTCGAAAAAAGGGGTGCAAGTCCCCCCCACCACAATATGGATCCACCCCTGTTTTGATTAAATAAACTGCTAAAAGCATTAATGAAAAGTTTTGTCCATATTTCTGGTGAAACATAGGCCTATATTATTTTAAATAATTACTTGAATAAAAAAAAAAAGGGGGGGGGCAAAAATGCCCTGAACGAAGCTCCTAAAGTACAGGTACTCTATGCCAAATTTAGTGCTTTTAGCACAATGTGAACGATTTTCCCAAAATATTTCGCTAAAACCCGCAGTAATACGCAGATTATGATAAAAACATGATTTGGCTGTCATTTTGTCGGCCATTTTGAATTTGGACAATTTAGATGAGCAAGAAAGCAAAACTAATGCCGGCAATGAATTTTGTCGGCCATTTTGAATTTGGACAATTTAGATGAGCAAGAAAGCAGAACTAATGCCGGCAATGAATTGTGCATCCATAGATTAGTAATATTAAAGGGTTTGAATGGAATATTAAGCCGTTTATTAAGATTTAAATTTTGTTATTGTATAACCTCTTGACGGCCATTTTGAAAATTGTAAATTTGACTATTGGCGGCCAATAATATTTCAGCTTGGAGACAGTGATTTCTGAAATCTAAGTAAAAATTTCCTATAAGAATGATGCTGTCTCCAAATTCTACTCATGATGTCCTCCTGGGCTTTAGTTTACTAGCATTGAGTCTCGACTACGTAGTATAGTAATCATATCAGCCAAATTTGAGTTATGTATGGCCGATAGTCGGTCATTTTGAATTTGATCGAGTTGAAATTAGTCAGGCCATATCCATACCCGAAACCGCACATTTTGTTTTATGGTAATGGTCTATAGCTATCTCGCACGGTTTGGCAGATATCAGACATATAGAAGTTAATTATGGTCGATGGTCGGAAATTTCGAATTTGATCGATTTACAATTTTTCAGGGCATATCGCTGCCTGAAACTGTACATTTTGTTTTATAGAAATGGTCTTGCAGTTTACCATATATCAGGCGTATAAAAGTTTTATTATTATAAAAGAAGTCACATGAAAGAAATCACCCCCATGGGTTTCCAAGATCTGCTCCGGAAACGAAACTTTGCCAGGCACAGCTACACCCCCTAAGGTATGTGTCTGTGTGTGCAATATGAAAGAAATCCTCCATGGGGTTCCGAGATCTCCTACGGAAACGTAGGCCGGACGGATATACGAGGCGACGCAATAACCCTCTGTCCCAACTTCGTCGAGCGAGAGATATAGAGCCCCCATTTCGTTAAATCCTGGATCCGCCACTGAATATTTTGCATTTCCAACAAAAACATTTCAACGATTTGAAATACCAGCATATCATTCCCACTCATGTTAAATCTGACTGAGTATAATTGAACAGGATATGATGAGTAGGATCATAAGAATAAACCATAAATTAGATGATCCCACCCTCGCTTAACATTCAGTTTATTATGTAAATAATAGGATATAATGAGTAACATTATAATAACCAACATAGCACATTATGATATTATTCTGCTTTCAGCATGATAATTTAGGTCAACATTGGTTTAGATACTGGCGGAAATGAATCACTTTAAAACTACCCACGGAGCGACGCGGAAATAGCCAGTGATTTTCAAAACGGTGAAATGACCCACATGTGTGGGTTTGTGCGAGGTCAGCTACATTTGGTTTGTTATAATAATAATCGAGTCATTGTGTGCGATCTTCAGATATTTGATTGGTATAAAATTGGTATCTTTAACCTTCTTAGCCCCAGGGTATTTATTCTAAATTTTACACACTTTGAGATATAAATCTCTACCGTAATTCCCACTTCATATTAAATGAAAATAATCTGATTTCAGAAAATACTCGATGGTTAACCCCCTGAACGCTACGCACGACTATAGTCGTTTTTCATAAGTTTTACAAGAAAATATTGGGACTGAAATAGTTTGTGGTTCGCAGTAGCAAGTTGTGGTTCGCGGTAGCAAGACACAACTGAAGTGAGCAAAAATTAAAATGTTAATGTGGCGGTTCAATGGTTAATAGACATATACAGATACTGTGGTTAACTTCAATAAAACATTGCACACAAACACATAATCAGAATAAGGACATTTGAGGAAATGCCTCCATGACCAGGAGATAGGCGGTAGTTTATTGATCTCATTTTACTCGGTATACGCAGACATTTTAGATTCAAGTCAGTCATTAAGATCACAATTCAGTAATATTACGCAATGAGTTTTAACTTTTAATTTAGTAATTACGGAAAATACGCAGTGTATATAAGTGTAGCACTGTTGGTGGGCCCATATAATTATTAATTCGTCATAGATTCATTGGTAGTGAACCGCTCGATCATCCACCTGGTGAATAATAAATGTATTTCATATTTTTAGTGATTCATCGTTTGCTATTTGTGTAATGCATATTTTGCAACAGAACAATGAAACAACACTTGGTTACTAATTAAGCCTTGAACCGCCAAGTAAATTGAATTTTTGTCCGACGCGATCCACAACTTCAGATGAGTGAAAAATTATCCAAATTTGACAAAATGGAGGTCAACGATTTTGAAATCTCGTGGATTGATGTAACTTTTAACTTTAACATGTTTAAATGCTGGTATTTAATGTTCTAACAAAAAATGAAAAATATATAAGCGGGAGCGGTGGTTAAAGGATTGAACTTGAACTAGCCTTTTCAACGTAATTCGCCGTGAACAGTGACGTGCACAGTAAATCACACCTCACAGATAATTAAATTTGCCCTTAAAGCGCTGCACTATCAAATTAATTTTTAGCCACTTGTGGTTGTGTCTAGCTGTCGCAATCCACAACCTCAAGTGGCTAAAATTACTTCTATCTGTATAATATCCATCAAACTATATAATATACCAATCTCGATGATTTAATGTTCATTTCCCCTGGTTTGAAGGACAAATAAAAACGGCTATAAACGGATATAAACGTGTTCAGCACCTTAAGGGTTAACCAAACGGATATAAACGTGTTCAGCACCTTAAGGGTTAACCAAACGGATATAAACGTGTTCAGCACCTTAAGGGCTAACCAAACGGATATAAACGTGTTCAGCACCTTAAGGGCTAACCAAACGGATATAAACGTGTACAGCACCTTAAGGGTTAACCAAACGGATATAAACGTGTTCAGCACCTTAAGGGTTAACCAAACGGATATAAACGTGTTCAGCACCTTAATGGGTTAACCAAACGGATATAAACGTGTTCAGCACCTTAAGGGTTAACCAAACGGATATAAACGTGTTCAGCACCTTAAGGGCTAACCAAACGGATATAAACGTGTTCAGCACCTTAAGGGCTAACCAAACGGATATAAACGTGTTCAGCACCGTAAGGGCTAACCAAACGGATATAAACGTGTTCAGCACCTTAAGGGTTAACCAAACGGATATAAACGTGTTCAGCACCTTAAGGGCTAACCAAACGGATATAAACGTGTTCAGCACCTTAAGGGCTAACCAAACGGATATAAACGTGTTCAGCGCCTTAAGGGCTAACCAAACGGATATAAACGTGTTCAGCACCTTAAGGGCTAACCAAACGGATATAAACGTGTTCAGCACCTTAAGGGTTAACCGAACGGATATAAACGTGTTCAGCACCTTAAGGGTTAACCAAACGGATATAAACGTGTTCAGCACCTTAAGGGTTAACCAAACGGATATAAACGTGCTCAGTACCTTAAGGGTTAACCAAACGGATATAAACGTGCTCAGCACCTTAAGGGTTAACCAAACGGATATAAACGTGTTCAGCACCTTAAGGGTTAACCAAACGGATATAAACGTGTTCAGCACCTTAAGGGTTAACCAAATGGTATCAAATATTCAAGTGTTGTCCATGTCGTTATATCAAAATGTCAGGTCAGGGCTCCTCATAATTTACTGTCAAATTATTCTATTAGAAAATATTTAAACATTTTTTTTGTGTATGTTACCATCACAATACTAATCACTTTATAGTAGATGTATATAGCCGTTTCAGCCTTTTGGTTTGTCAACGAACAAGATAATTTAAAGGAGAAATGAACATTAATGTTGCTAGATTGGCACACATTGATTCATATTGTACACACGCGAGTCATTTTACCCATTTGAAGTTGTGGGTCTCGGCAGTGAGACACATTACTAACTTATACTGGGAAAACAAATAATTGATCAATAAATGATTATAAATAAAAAACGTTGAGACAATGCTGGTGTAATGTTGTACCAACGCTGGTTCAACGTCTCCTGTTTTCTGGGATCAAGCCTGGGTAAAACTAGAATACAATATACAAATGAAACACCACTTTGCACTACATATCTATTTTATATCAGCTAAATAGAACAACAACCATAAAAGCAGGCGACATTGACTCAATATTGCTACAATTCTCGGCCTATGGTGCTGACGGTGGGCCAATTTTTATTCGATATTGGGTCAAAGTCGTGTATAGTTGTATGGCATATTATATCAGTAGCCCGCATGTCTGAAGATAAAATGCACATTAATCAATTTTATAGGTATATCATTCACATCAACATATAACGGTGTACTCTAAAAGACGTGAAATGCGAATAATATATAGATTATTATAATAATGTATTATTGGAGTTTTATCAGTTTATTGTAAGGTAATGTGTAATGATATAATGACTGATAAGGGAGACCGTGGGCCACCCGTATACCTCCCCCCCCCCCATTGGGGATTTTTCACGGTGGTTATTTTTGAAGCCTCTGAATATGGACCTATTGAAATCCGGTTGTTTGCATTCAAGCTGTTGGGGCTAAATATGCTAAAATATGCAAATAAGGCAGCCATTACTGAAAATCCAGTTTCAAGCAATATCTCAGAATATATCAAGTTGTAATCTTGAAAAAATGTCCACCCTATGGTTTTCATGGACTGAGATTGCAATAAAATAAATGTTATCAATATCATGAAAACATATTAGCTTACAATATGCAAATTAGCTAATACTAAGTATTATAGAAAATCAGGTTTCCAGCTATAGGGGCCTATATCAAAGACCCAACAACCAGAGAGTAAAACATAAAATATCTACACTCCCATTTTTGTGGTCAACCTTTCATCTGAAAACATTTCAAGAGTTCCGAAATGTCCACATTACATGTAATATATAACATTTCAACTGGTAATTGTGTACACACATGTAGTTAAGGCGTTGTGAAATAGAAATTTGTGTAAAGAGAAAAAACTAAAAGACGTATTATCGCCACACACGACCTCTCACTAAGCCCCATGACCTCTCAGCTAATACCCACGACCAGTTTAAACGTTTATTTTTCATATTTTGATCTTTTAATACAGCAGTAGACCCCACTTTGTTTTCTTTACTATGTTAGGGTAACCCTATAACTCGGATCTCGTGAAAATTACTTTTAATTAAAATGACAACTATTTGCTGTATAATTATTTGGGTTTGGGAAACTATCAGACTATTCTTATACGATAAAACCAAGATGTGTTTTTATTGTAATTTTCTTACTTTGAATTTTTTTATGGTTTCCAGCTTGGTACCTTAACCTATAGCTACATGATTGTCCGATAACACATACATAAAGTGACCAATAAAATAAGCATGTGCCTGTAGCATTTTTTATTTATTTGATTCTGGTGCCAATTCAGAAGTGTGGTCTTCTTAATTATAGTTCAAATAATATGTAAAAGTTAATTTAGAACCTAATGTTGATAAAAGGTTTCCCACATATCCTGTTACCAAGCATCGAAATATGAATATTAGGGATATCAACATGTTTATTAGGAATATCGGGAATTAAAAATAAACACATCGCCCGAACATATCGTGCACCTTCAGATTGGCAGAAAACTATGGCGCTGGTTTTGTAAGACAAAAGCCTTTTCAGGAACATGGGTTTGCATAATTATTAGAAAGGTTACGTACACTATGCATACTAGTTGGTGGTAACAAGTTATCTAGAATAGCCTATTAATAAAAGAAAAATAATGTTTAGACCTATTTATCAGCACCTAGCGTTGTACCTGCTAATTATTAATCAGTGATATATGTCCAGACATGCTTTGGGTTTGAGTCACATGAACTCAAAAGTCATCAAAATTTGGATTTCCAAGTAGTTCTAGGAAATTAAATTTACGACTTAAAGTTCAGGGAGTACATATGTTTGATGAACCGATATTTTTTTTCAGCCCCAATATTGTAAATGCAAACAAGCAGATATTTTATAGATAAATAATAAGGTGTCTAAAAATTATTGTTTTTGGAAATCCCGGCTATGGTGAGGGGGTAGGGGATGTTTTTCATTTTTGGTTTTCATATACACATATAAAAAGAGACGTGTAACTTGGGATTTTAAAAGTCATTATATATTACATTGAACTCCATATTTGTTAATCTATTTTATTTTCTTGTTGCATAACATCTTCCAGTAACATAACTAGCGTTTATTCCATGGAACACGTACCTGGAGTTAAAAAAACAATCACAACATGTCTTCTGAGAAATTAAATTCACCGCTTATAATTCAGGGGGTACATATGTTTGATGACCCGTTATTTTTTCCAGCCCCAATATGTTTAGTGCAATCAAGCAGACATAGAACAGATAAACAATAAGGTGTCGAAAAAATTATTGTCTTAAAAAATCCCGACCAGGAGGAGGGGGGGTGGAGAGGGTTTTGTTTATCTGGTTTTCATATACACGTAGCATATGAGGCGTGCAATTTGGGATTTAAAGGGTTATTATATGTATTGATAAACCTCATATTTTTGTATTATTATTTTAGTTTTACATAACATCTTGTAACAATACTAGTGTTTAATTCTTGGAATAACTACCTGTAGTTGAAAAAATATATACAACATGCCTTTAAGTAAATTTAATTTACCGCTTAAAATTAAAGGGAGTACATTATGTTTTCCTGTCGCAAAATTTTGGGTGCAAACAAGCAGATATTAAATAGATATTAAATAAGCTGTCTTAAAATTAGCTTTGTCAAATATTTCGCCCTTGAGGAGGGGGTAGAGAGGGTTTTCATATTAGTTTTTCACGTAAACGTAGCAAGCGATATGTGGAATTTGGGATTTAAAGGGTTATTACATATATCAATGAACCCCATATTTTTTTCGTCTCACATAGCATCTTCTGGTAACATAACTAGTGTTTAATTATTAGAATAAATAGTAGTAGTAGTAGTAAATCATTGCTTTGCGTCACTTTTCGGCACAAAAGGTCTTTTAAGTGACATTATAATACGATAAAAACATTGTAGTCAATTAATGAGATGAATGATGTACAGATGATGATGTGAGGGTGGGGTGAGAGGGCATGGTGGGTTATTGAGAGCGTTTTACTTCGCTCGCCCGATAAGGGGTTCTGGGCATGTCTAGGGGATATACCCCCAGACATGCCCAGACGGCCGGAGACTTGAGTTTCGCTGTACAATTTAATGATGAAACTCTTTGGCATTTTGCGCAGCTCCGCTATCCTCGGGTCGGATAGTCCCCAGAGTAACAATAGGAAGGATCACTCCCTCTGGGTAACTCCATTCATCCCACGTGAGAGACCTAATGTCAAACACGCTATTGCCGGTTATTTAAGGCTACCACAGCCTACATCAGCGCCAGCACTGATGCGGGTGCTGCATTGGCTCCGCTGTTGAGCGGAGGAACCAGGGTACGCCACTGGCAATCCGCCCGAAGATTATAGCCAGATACGAGGAGGCTGCATCTGCCCTTGGATGATTACTGCAGACTAGTGCTTCCGTACAATGCCGTAACAGCATCCAACAGACGAAACAGATCCCTAATGACCCTCCCCGGATGGGGGCGAAAAGTACTACTACTAGCAATCATCCCAGTACCCCATTAGAATAAATACCTGTAGTTGAAAAAATATATACAACATGCCTTTCAGTAAACTATATTTACCGCTTAAAATTCAAGGAGGTACATATGTTTGATGACCCAGTATTTTTTCCTGTCGCAATATTTTGAGTGCAAACAAGCAGATATTGAATAAGCTGTCTTAAAATTATCGTTTTCAAAAACTCGCCCTTGAGGAGGGGGGTGGAGAGGGTTTTCACATTAGATTTTCATGTAAACGAAGCAAGCGATATGTGGAATTTGGGATTTAAAGGGTTATTCCATATATTAATGAACCCCATATTATTATATTTTTTTATTTTAGTCTCACATAGCATCTTCTTGTAACATAACTTGTGTTTAATTATAAGAATAAATACCTGCAGTTGAAAAAATTACACATGCATGACTTTTATGAAATTAAATTTACCGCTTAAAATTCAGGGGGGTGCATATGTTTTTTTTGCCCCAATATTTGGAGTGCAAGCAAGCAGATATTGAATAGTCATATAACATGGTGTCCAAAAATCCAGGGGGGGGGGGAGGGTTTTCAGATCTGGCCCATGGACTATGGTGGCCTTGTCGCCAAAACAACTAAGATAATAGAATGGAAGTGTTCAGACAGTAAATATTAAAAATATCTACATGATAATGTTAACCGAAGAATCATAGAAAGAGTCTTCCTATATTCCTTGTGTTAACCAACCAACAAATATATACATACATTGACTGTTATTCTGGTCTCACTCTTTATATCATCAGTGTGTGACAAACACGAACATTGTCCCGTTCTTGCTCAAATTTTGAGACATCGTCATCAGGCCTCCATTGCGGGCAATAACTATAATTTATCCCTCCTAAGATAAATCGATGTAGTCACACCCAGTGGGAGCAATTCATTACAATAATGGGTCATTTTCGTTCAACTTGCATTGGATAATGCGGTAGCAATTCAAATCGTAAAGTGATTTTTACAGAAACCCGTGGGTGAGATATAAAAGCCGTCCAAGCTGACAAAGTTAACCCTTCACTTTCACTGCCTGACTATAATCGTTTTAAATACGTTGCATCAGCCGATCAAATCACTGTTATTGGGAATGAAATGGGTGTTTAAACATCAGAATTTGCAAAAGCTTGGTCTCAAATTCAACAAATATTTATTTATTTATTTATTTATTTATTAAAGTTTCTTTTATAGCGCCCAATCCCACTATGTGGATCAGAGCGCTGTACAGTCATTGAGTCAAAACATATGTGTCTTTAGCAACTTTTTAAACTGGGAACCGGATGCACGGAGTTCCTTCGGTAATCCATTCCATAGGTGGGGTGCTCCAAAATTAAATGCACCTTCACCGACTTTCTTTTGGGCTATGGGTTGGTGTAATAATAATGTGTTGGCTCCCCGCAGGCAATTATTCAAACCTCGGGGTGCTAGCAGTTCTGCCAGGTACACTGGAGCCAAGCCATGAAGAGCTTTGTAAGTGATCACCAGAACCTTATACACAATACGTCTGTCTATTGGCAACCAGTGGAGTTCTTTTAGCACCGGTGTGATATGCTCTCGCATGGAAGTCCGAGTCACTAGTCTTGCAGCCTTGTTCTGTATACGCTGCAGGCGCGCTATTCGTAATGTCGGTAGGTTCAGGAGCAATGAGTTGCAGTAGTCCAAACGAGAGGTAATCAGCGCCTGGACTGCATTCCTAGTGGCATCAACAGTCAGGTAGCGGCGGACTGACGATAGCCTGTATAGCTGAAAATTACACGCCGCGCATATAGCAGTGACTTGACTTATCATCATTTAATTTGAGCATTCGTTTTGACATCCAAATTCGAATCTCTTTGATGCAGGCTTCAAGCCTCCGTATTGCTTCCTCTCTTGCACCTGGTACTGCTGGATCATACTCCACATAGAGTATGAATATGAGTGATTTTCAACCACTTGAATATGAGTGATTTTCAACCACTTGAAGTTGCGGATCGCGCTAGCGAGTCACAATTCAAGTGGATAAAAAGTAAAATTAGATAACTTGGCGGGAACAGGGAACAGCACTGACGTCACAGGCAGTAAGTAGGGTCTGTGACACTGAGGTCACAGGCAGTAAGTAGGGTCTGTGACACTGAGGTCACAGGCAGTAAGTAGGGTCTGTGACACTGAGGTCACAGGCAGTAAGTAGGGTCTGTGACCCTAAGGTCACAGGCAGTAAGTAGGGTATGTGACACTGAGGTCACAGGCAGTAAGTAGGGTCTATGACACTGAGGTCACAGGCAGTAAGTAGGGTCTGTGACCCTGAGGTCACAGGCAGTAGTAGTAGTAGTAGATCATTGCTTTACGTCACTTTTCGGCACAAATGGTCTTTTAAGTGACATTGTAAAACGACTAAAACGTTGTAGTCAATTGTTGAGATGAATGATGTACAGATGATGATGTGAGGGTGGGGGTGATAGGGCATGGTGGGTTATTAAGAGCGTTTCCTCATAATTGATGCGACAGCAAATTCACATCTCAAGGTGAATAAAATTGAATGCTGAAGAAACACCGGTTATTTCGCAGTTTTAAGGTGGATAAGTAAGTCCAGACAGGAAGTCCCAGATAAGTCCTTAGAATACCATGATCTATGGTTTTTACAATTGAGGCTTTTAGATTGAGCAATTTGTTATTTTCTTGTATTTTCAATAATAGGAAATGATAGAAAATTAAGGTAAGTTCAATTTTAATACGTTTTAGTGAATGGCTGAATGCCGCCTCACCGGGTGAGGGAGCGGGGGGCGGTGGTGCCACAAGACGTTCAACCACCGTTGGTTTAAGGTTCGTCCACCGTCTGCGACGCTGGGCTAACCTTGAATCAACATTGCTTCAACGTCTCGTGTGGGCTGTGGTGTTGGGTCATTGATGACATACGACTCACCAGGTGAGGTTAGTTAAGGCATCACTCGCTAGGATGACAGGGTCGTCAGGAACCTCACCCTCAGCAGTCTCGTGCTCACTAGCGCCCTCTGCCGACTGACGCTCCTGGCGGTATCTCTTCTGTACACCCCTGGCGAACACAAAATGAACTAAGTTACATTAAATCCTTATTCCAACGATTAAAAATAGTCTCACGATTTTTTATTTTATTATCCCATGTCTACTTATTGATGTGCAGGAAGTGTATTTATTTGGTGTTTAGATGCCACTTTGGCCAACTTGATACATCAATAGAAGATTGTATTATCCGCAGACATATACAGCTATGTTTAATCTACTTAATTAAATATTGATTTATTTTTTAAATGAACTCGTCTCCCGAATCACGTCATATTTACATACCTTTAATGTATTTTGTGTCAAACTTTAAATTCCCTGATCGCATTCATCATGTTTATCCAGTACACACACAACATTTACATAATTTTGGACCAACGTTGAAGATTTTGGGCCAAAGTTGTATAAATGCTATACTAATGTTTTGTGCTTACTGGGTATGCACGCATGACATGACTTTTTCATTTCTAATGTAATTATCTACATGAGTGATTTGGATTAGTTGTTATGCATATATACAAAAAAACACGAAAAATAAAACAAAAAAGTGGTCGTAGTAAAATAATGCTTCACGCCAGTTTTTCTTTAAAAACGTCCAAATCATGCTTAATGTGAGGGATTATGTGATTTTATATTAATTTTTGGAAATACGTCTTGCATAAGAGGTACAGTATTGTTTCCCATTAACAGATAATGGCGACTAAGTATAGAAAAGGTCACTCAAAGGTAAAAGAAAATAAATTTAAACCAGCGAATTTCATAGTCACATATATTCGTCCGATGTATTCGGAGTTGGGTAAAAATCAGGTACAGCGCATTTTAAAGCGCAAAACATAATTATGGAAGCAGGATATCAACCAGAAGAAATTTTCAACTGTAGAAACGATGATATGGTGCTGTTCTGGGGAATAGTAGTAGTAGTAAATCTTTGCTTTACGTCACTTTTTGGCACAAAAGATCTTTTAAGTGACATTGTAATACGATAAAAACGTTGTAGTCAATTGATGAGATGAATGATGTACACATGATAATGTGAGGGTGGGGGTGATAGGGCATGGTGGGTTATTGAGAGCGTTTTCCTTCGCTCGCCCGATAAAGGGTTCTGGGCATGTCTAGGGGATATACCCCCAGACATGCCCAGACGGCCGGAGACTTGAGTTTTCCCTGTGCAATTTAATGCTGAAACTCTATGGCATTTTGCGAAGCTCCGCTATCCTCGGGTCGGATAGTCCCCAGAGTAACAATAGGAAGGATAACTCCCTCTGGGTAACTCCATTCATCCCACGTGAGAGACCTAATGTCAAACACGCTATTGCCGGTTATTTAAGGCCACCACGGCCTACATGAGCGCCAGCACTGATGCGGGTGCTGCATTGGCTCCGATGTTGAGCGGAGGAACCAGGGTACGCCACTGGCAATCCGCCCGAAGATTATGGCAATCATCCCAGTACCCCCTGTTCTGGGGAAAGTATGTGCCCTTATCTACTTTTCATATACATAACCATTATTTATATATAACCATGTGCAGTTCTCGTCCAATGAGCAAGCTCTACAATATGAGAAGGCCATGTTGTTCCAGGATGCAAAATTAGCTGAGAAATTAATCACTAAGAAGGACCCTCTGGTATGTAAGATATTAGGAAAGCAGGTCACGAATTTTAAAAAACAAAAGTGGGCAAACTCCTGGTCTGACATTATGACAGAGCTATTTGAAGCAAAATTTATCTCAGACAAAAATTTAAAGAACTATTTACTGGACACTGGGGATAACATTTTAACTTGTGGAAATGAAATGAAATGAATCGGGCTTTAGGCCACCTTTGTGCACATATAGGCTAAACTGGGCCAGGAGAACCTCCTGAGGATGGTGAGATGATTGAGATGACACTGTCCTCCAGACGCAGGATTCGAAATTCGAGCCCTGGCGGTCTGAGGCCGAGCACGCTACCTCTCGGTCACGGAGGCTCCCCACAATACTAACTTTCACCGTGGATGAGGAAAAAACAATTTTGTTTCTTTCAAACCGCCGAGACCGGGAACCGAACCCCGGTCTCTGGCGTGAAGGGCAGCGGTGCTAACCACTACCCTAGGGCCCCCGCCCTTTTAGCGTGTGGAGATAAATATGAGAAATAAGATAAGATTCTGTGTATGAACTTTCATAGTCAAGTGGTTCAATTATGTTTCAATAGGATAGGAAGGTTATTAAAATGAACCAAAAAGTTTTTCTTTTTTTGTGTGAATATAAATATGTGTCAAAATAGAGTGATATAAATTTTCATCAATGTGTTCATAGTCAATTGATTTAATTATGATTCAAAGGGATAGGAATGTTATTGAAATGAACCAAAATCTCTTCTTTTTTTGTGAATGTATTTTCTTTTCTATAGCACCACAAGGGTGCTCATTATATGTGTTAAACTTTTGTTGTATGTTAACATGCCCGGCTCGCTCACGTTCGCATTGTATTGAAATGCCATGCTGGTATTTCTTTGTATTATGATGTGTACCTTTGACATGTTTGAGCTACACATCATCTCTCTATATACAGCCACTTCTAATATGCTGGCGTGGCTGTACATAAATATTTTAAACTTTTCGACTTTTTTTTATTTGAAATTAATTAAAGTCATTGTGTTTGTTCAAGTTATTATTCGTGTTTATGATTTATGGCTTAAATATTATTGCATAGATTGTGAGTAAAATTATTTATTTTATAATTGTTGTTAACTATGATGAGTGAATATCTTGATAATATTGGAGGATTAAATAACAATTCATTATGTAATATTTTGAATACGATTGAAGATAATGACATTAATCAGGATAAAGTAAATCACATGACAATTCGTCATTCTCCTTACTTAGATGATAAAGAATTTAAATCTTTTATAAAAAGTAAACATAATGCTTTTGTTGGTATCAGCACAAATATAGCAAGTATCAGATCAAAGTACGAAGAATTGCAAATATTTACACAAGAGTTATTCGATTATGATTTTAAATTTGATGTTATTTTATCCAAGAAAGTTGGCTTGAGGAAAATGATGATCCCTTATTTTACAGTCTTGATGGTTACATGTAGATGTACATGGTTACATGTATTATCTCATAAGTAAACGAGCAGTTCAAAAAGTGGACTTATGATTTATTTAAAAAATAAATATTCTGCTACGGGGTCTTGTCAAGTTAAAAAAAATCAAAAAATCCGAGAAAAACTCAGATTGGCCAGACTCCAAACACCCACCCCCCTATCTGGAGGTACATTAGCAAAAAACATTATATTAGGCAATATATACAAACCTCCCAGAAACACTGTGACTGATTATAATATATTTACCCGAGAGTTCACTGGTGCCTTAGAATATTTATAAAATTTAGGACCCGAAAATTCTTATCGCAGGTGATTATAATATTTTGGATGTACACAATAGATATGTGGCTGGAAATTATTTTACTTCTGTTACTGCTCAAGGTTTCATACCACTCATTACATTTCCTACTAGATTTTCTGATTTACGTGGCACACTAATTTGTCATTTTCTATATCCTCAAACACTACCTCTGGTATAATGATTCGTAAGTTTTCTGACCATCAACCATATTTCACCTGTTTGCACTTGACATCTCACCATGTGAAAACACCACGGTTAATTATTATATGTGAGCAAAACCAGGAAAATATATTGTCATTTAAGAATGACTTGCTGTCAGTTAATTTGCTAGATAATCTGGACTTAAATCCCTTAGATAATCCTAATGATAATTATAACAAATTAGATAATATTATCCAAACTGTGAAGAATAAACATTTTCCACAAAAAACAATAAAATATAATAAATATAAGCATAAAACATCAGAATTGATCACAATTATTATAAAATTATATTATAAAATCAACAAAATTTAGGAACAACTTATATAGACAGATTCGATCTACATCACCGCTAGATCCAGTGATAAATACTTATAGAACGACGGTAAGAAACTATAATAAAATATTTAGACAAAGTATAAAAAAAACAAAAAAGAATTACTATACTAAATGTTTCAGATATATTAAAGGTGATATGAAAAGTGTATGGCAAAATATCAACAGTGTCTTTAATAAAACAAAAGCAAAAAAACAATTTCCTGATAAGTTTATACTAGACGCTCATCTTCTCACTGATAGGTTTGAAATTGCTAATCAATTTAACTTTGCTAATATCGGAACAAAGCATACTGAAAAAGTAGTCACTCCCCCAAACAAATCATATAAAGATTATCTGACATCACAATATGAGACTTCATTTAATTTTACGTTGAGCACTGAAAATGATATTAAAATTATTATATCAAAACTGAATTCAAAGAGGAGTAGTGGAAAAGATGGTATATCGAATATTGCATTAAAAGCTATTATGCCAGTAATATTAAAACCAGTAACTCTAATAATAAATCAAATTTTAAATACCGGAATTTTTACAGATAACTTGAAAATCGCGAAGGTAAGACCTCTTTACAAAAAATGAGATGGACTTTGTTACCTTCAGTCTCTTGAGATTTTTGAAAGAGTGATTTTTACCTAATTAATACAGTATTTTGATCGTCATCAATTGTTATATAAAAGTCAATATGGCTTTCGTAAAAATCACTATATAGAATTGGCTGCTCTAGAATATATAGATAAAATAATTTATTCTTTGGACAATGGCCATATACCCGTGGGCATTTTCATAGATTTGTCAAAGGCCTTTGACACCATAGACCATAATATTTTACTAGCTAAGTCGGAGTTTTATGGGGTCAAAGGTCTTTCCAATGAATTATTAAAAAAAATTGACTAATAGGCAGCAATATATCTCACGATTTTTTTTTATATAAAAACGGGTTTTCCACAGGGATCAATACTAGCTCCACTTCTATTTCTAATATATGTGAGTAAGTAAGTAAAATATTTTTTCACGTCATTTTTCGGCCAGTATGGCCATTTAAATGACAATTCAGACTAAAATAATATGATATCTTGAACAGCAAAAGTGATAAGGTAAAATGACAAAACTGATAACAGTATGTCCGCACTAAGGTATTGAGATAAAAACGACTGATGATAACATGATGCGTATTGAGTATATATACACTCTTAAGAACCTTAAACAGCGCCAGCGCCGATACACAATATAAATTAACACAAAACGATGAAAAAACAATTATAATTGAAAGTAACAAATATATAATATATACTATAATACTATATACTACATGTATAATCAAAAAAAGTAAACCCATTTAGACATAAATATGAATGACATAAACAATGAACAGAGAAACCATTAAGTAAGTAAGTAAAATGTCTTCTTTACTTCACTTTTCGGCCAGTATGGCCGGAGAAATCATTAAACCACAAACAATTCTCAAAAAATTAAGACTTACAGTGCCCCCACAGTTGGTAATAAGGTCTGTGATATTGAAGAACATCACAGAGCGATCACGAACCGTGAGAACACCGTAAGTCACCACAGGCTAATTGTACGGCAATGGCTTCTCTATGACATGCTGTATTATCCACATAGGATGCCACAGAGAAACCTTTAAAACAATGAAGTGAAAAAATAATTATATGGCAATGGTTTCTTTCGGACTTCCCGTCCATCGCCAGGATGCCAAAGAGAAACCACTGCAAACACAAAAAACAAATCATAGAGGAATTATGAGTAGACCTACAATGCCCCCACAGCTGGGGATCGGGTCTGTCATCGGGAGTTAGCACGAAAGAGCGATCATAATCCGTGAGAACACTGTAAGGCACCACAAGTACAATGAAAAAATATATAAAATATATAAATATGAATATATAAAGAATATATAAAGAATTTGAACTGAAAACTATTCGAAAATAAACATAACAACCTCAGTGAAAAACCCTGAACCACCGGAAAGCAAACACAAAAAACTTCACGTCACAAAAAATAAGAAAACCTGGTTCGATGAAAGGCAAAAGGCAAAAACGTTTGGGTGTGCTTGGCCTTCTAAGAAGTTGCCCAGGGGGGACCAAGCGGAGGTGACACCCATCCCCCCTCTAATATATGTGAATGATTTAGTGAAATGTAGTGATATATTTTTATTATTATTATTTTATTCGCTGATGCTACGACATTAATTGTGGATTTGGACGTATATGATAAAACTATGAAAAAACCGTGAATTAAAAAATACCGTGCAAGCACTCAAACACCCCTCGACTGATGCAGCGACTCTAAATGTCCACAAATCTGACACAACTGCTTCCAATGTGTTATGCCAATAAAAGAAGATCAATGATAAAATAAAGATGGCCGCTATATCGTGGGTTTGGGTCGAACGTGAAAAGTAGTAGTAGTATATCATTGCTTTACGTCACTTTTCGGCACAAAAGGTCTTTGAAGTGACATTATAATACGATAAAAACGTTGTAGTCAATTGATGAGATGAATGAGGTACAGATGATGATGTGAGGGTGGGAGTGATAGGGCATGGTGGGTTATTGAGAGCGTTTTCCTTCGCTCGCCTGATAAGGGGTTATGGGCATGTCTAGGGGATCTACCCCTCAGACATGCACAGACGGCAGGAGACTTGGGTTTTGCTGTGCAATTTAATGCTGAAACTCCGTGGCATTTTGCGCAGCTCCACTATCTTCGGGTCGGATAGTCCCCAGAGTAACAATAGGAAGGATAACTCCCTCTGGTTAACTCGATTCATCCCACCTGATAGATCTAATGTCAAAAACGCTATTGCCGGCTATCTATGGCTACCACAGCCTACACCAGCGCCAGCACTGATGCGAGAGCTGCATTAGCACCGCAGTTGAGCGGAGGAACCAGGGTAGGCCATTGGCAATCCACCCGAAGGTTATGGCCAGATACGAGGAGGCTGCAGCTTCCCTCGGATGATTGCTGTAGACTAGTGCTTCCGTACCATGCCATACAGCATGCAACTGACGGAACAGATCCCTAATGACCCTCCCCGGATGCAATCATCCCAGTACCCCCGCACGTGAAAAAGGACAATGCCAATAGACCCGCAGACCCCGAAAACCTGTATAATACCAGATTTCAAGGTGATTCTGAAAAAAAAATCGAATTAAAAAAATCAGTCGTCAGGTGGCGGCCATTTTGATTATCGGTGGAAAGCTGAAAATCTAATCATGTCATCTCCATACTCATGGGTGACTTCACGTAAAAAATTGGAGAGATCAAATAGTTATCTGTCAAGTTATCGCGTTAACAATAAATTTTTAATTGAAAAAATCAAAATGGCGGCCACAGCCTCGTTTTCGGTCTCACACGAAAACGGACAATGCCAATGGAAAGTTGAAAATCTAATCAGGTGATCTCCATACTCATGGGTAACTTCACGTAAAAAATTGGAGAGATCCAATAATTATTTTTCAAGTTATCGCGTTAACAAATGAAAATGAAGATGAAATGAATCGGGCTTTAGGCCACCTTTGTGGACATATAGGCTAAACTGGGCCAGGAGAACCTCTTGAGGATTGTGAGATGATTGAGATAACACTGTCCTTTAGATACAGGATTCGAAATTCGAGCCCTGGCGGTCTGAGGCCGAGCACGCTAACTCTCGGTCACGGAAGCTCCCCACAATACTGACTTTCACACGTGGATGGGGAAGAAACATTTTTTGTATTTTTCAAACCGCCGAGACCGGGAACCGAACCCCGAACTCTGGCGTGAAAGGCAGCGGTGCTAACCCCTACCCCAGGGCCCCCGCGTTGACAATAATTTATTTGAATCTTTGAAAATGACCTTTGATTTTTCACTTATGACCTTGACCTTGGGTAAAAAAAGTGCCGGAAGGGGTTGAATGTTTGTATGAAATATGAATACAATCTGTTGCACCATGTTGGTGTAGTAGCCAAAAGACTGGGTGCGGCGGCGGCGGAGACGGCAGCGGCGGCGGCTTTGCTACCACAACTTCAAGCTGTAATTGTGGCAATTCCTCGTGCTTAGCGGGCAGGATTTTCCATCCTACAATGTATTATATATATAAAAAGGTAGAATTGAAAGGTGTAATAAAACTAAACCAGGCCTGGGAGCATGTCAGCGGTGATTGTGGGGTGGGAGGATCCAACGCCTACCCCACCAACAGTGATTAACACAGGCATATAATGACATACTGATCGTGACACTTGACTTGCTGATAAACCCGTTTTATTTCTTTAAATCAGTATCTGTTAAGTATTGTTAAGGTCTGATCATGGCACCATGTTATGTGATAGTTTGCCATTCTCAAATAATTCATAGTTATAAATAATTGTACTATATCCAGTACATTATTAAAAAGTGCTTAAAGTTGATCAGGTATTAAACAATATTTATTAGTTATTACGTAGTATATATACATCTGCCACCATTATTGTTAAAGAAATTGTTAAAAAATATGTTCAATATTCAATTTGGGGATAACAATTTAAAGACACAAATAAATGTGTAATTGAGCTGTAATTGAAATATAATTGAGCAATTACATAATTTTTTTTTCGATTACAATTATAGTTACAATTATACATATTTATAAAAAACAATTATAATTATATTTCCTTCAATTACAATTACGCCTTTAATTACACAAAAAATGTCTCAATTATAATTAATTACAATTACAATTATGATTGATCCAAACCCTGAACCTGGTATTCCCGCTCCTTGTAATGTCTAAATAAACCAATAGACTTAGAAGAGTTCACGAAGTCTTATGTACCTACTTGCTTTGGTCACCAAATGTTTTTTTTTCCAAGATCAACAAAGTCACTTTCCTTCACTAGGCCATACCTTCTTGAAGACGCTAGCCCTGAAAACCTGTTATACCCTAAGGAGTGGACGATCTTTTCATACAGGCTGTCATGGCACCGCTACAACCTTCCCCCGGCCTGTGGTAAGATATGCCTACAGATACTCGATCAGACGGTGATTTCGACTGACAGTTACCATCCTGGATCTATCAAAGCGCAGGAGATGGTGAAGCTTAGCAGCTCAGACAAATCATTCATGCATCCAAGGGCTTCGTTGCAAATTTAAAAACACGACACCAAGAAACAGTTATACCAGCTTCTACTGTATGAAGTGGTAATTTATAGGCCGCTTCTCGCCTGGACAGAACAAATATGATAGTCCTCATTGTGGAGGGCAGAACTTATCAATTAGTAAAATTGTGTTATGCTACTGGTCTTGCTACTGCGTTGTCTATTACCATAATACTTTGTTTTCATCATACCAAGTGTTTCAATTTATAAAAAAAATACGGGTTGAGGTGCAGTACCTACCCACTATCTACAACAACCAGGAATAGACTGATACGAGGGTGGTACTGTACCTTCATCATGCCGTTGCCCTAGGATATATAAAGACGCTGTGGCCAGAACCCCCAGTCGCAGACATATTTGTGATTCTACTGCCTCATGCCCATTCAATCATTTGACTGTGTACCTGGACACAGGATCGGGGAAGCACAGGCATTGTCAACATACAATTATCTGATCTGGCCGATCGGAAAAGACTACTGTGTCACTGTCCTAGACTACTGTGTCTTCAGTGGAGAGGATTGCACCAGCTCCTTCAAAGGCAAGGTAAAGGTGAGGCCACCTATAAAGCTGGAAAGGGATCCCAGGTTCCACAAAACATTGAGGGAAATAGGTGACGACTGGAACGTCAAGTCTCGTGTGATAAAACAGCTGGAGCAGTTTACATATCTGGTGTACGGACACACTATTAAATCTTCCGTGAACGCCGTCCATGTCAAGCTGCCCCACAAGATGGTGGGAGAAGACAAGAAGCTCATTTCCAAGTCCAGAGTCTCACCTTCCCTGTATATGTACCAGTCTGCTTTTGACCCACACATCGAGCATGTGAACCATCGGGTTGTTTTGTATAAGTGAGCTGAACAACCTGTACGAGGAGCAACAGGGGTGGATGAAGACTGTCCTGGAAGTCCTGGAACCACTGTGATCATGTGATCATGTTCTGCCAACCTCGCTGGTTGATCTCCTGGATGCTGGCGATCGGGAAGCAGATGACCAGGTTGATCACGAAGAATACGATACTGGACCCTTCAGAATCGTGTTGTCCAGTACTAAATTGTTCTGTTGCAAATACAGCATGCTCTAGCATACAGTGTACATATCATGTACTAGGACATAGCATAGTGTTGTTCTGTGCTAGGGCATGCTAATATACATTCTATGATACATTCAACATATCATGTAGGCTACTAGTATACACCTATACATCACAGTGTTATTAAGTGGTAAAACATGCTAATATATATTCTATCCTACATTCTACAACATGTCATGTACTGGGACACATAATAGTCTTATTATGTGCTGGGACATGCTAATATACATTCTAGGATACATTTTACAACATATCATGTACTGGGACACCCCATGGTGTTATGCCCTGATAGGACATGCTGACATACATTATAGCATACATTCTGCAACATGTCACGTACAATGCTGTCACAAGCGCCACAATCTCGAACCCACGTGCCGATAGTGAGAGATTGCTGTTGTCACAGAATGATAATGTATTGGGACATATCATTGTGTTATTCTGTGCTAGGACATGCTAACATACATTCTACAACATGTCGTGTATAAATGACATATAGTGCTACTCTGTTATGGTGTAATGGTGCTATTGAACGTTCAGAAATACATTAGGTCTAGATAGATAAAGCAGGCAATTATCAGTTTTTATTCGCCAATGATGGCACTAATGCTTATACTATCACGTGTCTCGTACATACATCATCTCTTGAATATTAATAGTTTTATATCCGCTGAGTATCAGAACATAGGTCTAGACGCTTTATGTCAGCATAATAATTAAAAAAATAAATGATATGAATGAACGTATGCAGTTATCATTGATATCCGCGGAGATATGGCAAAACTTTAGACTTTTCGCTAATTGCGGCAATACTTGGCACGCTAGCATCTTTTTGACACATCGGATCACTGCAAGAATAGTTTTATAATGATCGTAGACCCTCAAAACATCGGGTTAGATACCTTAATTGTTGAGTTGTGTGCACTATTAGCTGAGATATGGCGAAATAAACATTTTCCAGTAATGGCGTCATTAATTTGCATAAAAATGGTCTTTGGAACATTTTACCAACTATTTAACATAGCAAATCGTTTTCTAAAAGATTTTTCAAATTTAGAAACATCAATTAGAAATTGATTTCCGGGGGGTGCACGATACCCCCTTCTTCCTACTAGACTAACAAGGTGTTTTTAAGTTATCGCGCTTAAAAGCCATTTTGGATTCCGTGATCTGTTGACCTTGAAATTAGGTCAAGATCACTAATTGTCAAAATCGACCTTCAGATTAGTACCATGCACACGAGGTAACATCTCGAAGGCTCAAAGTTAATGTTTTTTGAAGTTCCCACACATACAAGTCATTTTGATTCAGGTGACCTTGAAATTAAATCAAGGTCAATGAATGTCAACTTGACTTTTAGATTAGAGTCATACACATGAGGTAAAAAAATGAAGGTCTTTAGTCAAGGCGTTATGAAGTTATCGCGCTTACAAGCATCTGCACCGCCCGCCCGCCCGCCTCTGGTGATCGCTATACCCCACAGCCTTAAATGGCTGAGGGGTAAAAAAGACAGACTTGTATCTCTTCATTTGTATTTGTCTGGATTCACTTGGCGGACAAACTAAAAAGTTAAAACACTTTTAGTCAGTGTCATGGGTCGTCCTCTACAGCATGCTAATTAAAAAAAAGCCAGTATGTGATTTAGTACGCTGAAATAATATTTTGAGACCTCGGGAATCAAATCTGTGTGAAATTTCAAGATGAAAGCATTTTTGTCAACATTTTACCTGACTGATGCAGGGCACAAATTGAGTATTTTTGTTTTGTTTTGGGGGGGGGGGGGTACTGTCCTGTCCCTGGTAATATTTTTAGGGGGATTTTTCACTTGGGATGAGTGTCCCCCTTGTAAATTTGTTATGTATATGTGTATGAAATGTGGGCAATTGTGCGGCAAGGATTTTTCAAGGGCAATCTTATAGATTAGAAATCATAATAATATAATAATATATCCTCGTATCCCCAATAAACACGAAACGTTAGCCCAATGTTGCTATAAACTTGGGCCACCAGCAGCGACGCTGGCCCAAGGTTATAGGTGCATTCACATATGCGCGAATAGGAGTACAAATACAAACGCGCAGAAACCCTCTTTATGTTAATTTGGTGTGGGTGTAAATCCACAGAAAGGAATCTGATACGATATAGTAATAGAATATTGATTAACGTCACTTTTCGGCACTAATTGTCTTCTAAGTAACATTGTAGTAGTAGTAGTAGTAAATCTTTGCTTTACGTCATTTTTCGGCACAAAAGGTCTTTTAAGTGACATTGTAATACGATAAAAACGTTGTAGTCAATTGATGAGATGAATGATGTACAGATGATGATGTGAGGGTGGGGGTGATAGGGCATGGTGGGTTATTGAGAGCGTTTTCCTTCGCTCGCCCGATAAGGGGTTCTGGGCATGTCTAGGGGATATACCCCCAGACATGCCCAGACGGCCGGAGACTTGAGTTTCGCTGTACAATTTAATGATGAAACTCTGAGGCATTTTGCGCAGCTTCGCTATCCTCGGGTCGGATAGTCCCCAGAGTAGCAATAGGAAGGATCACTCCCTCTGGGTAACTCCATTCATCCCACGTGAGAGACCTAATGTCAAACACGCTATTGCCGGTTATTTAAGGCTACCACAGCCTACATCAGCGCCAGCACTGATGCGGTTGCTGCATTGGCTCCGCTGTTGAGCGGAGGAACCAGGGTACGCCACTGGCAATCCGCCCGAAGATTATAGCCAGATACGAGGAGGCTGCAGCTGCCCTTGGATGATTGCTGTAGACTAGTGCTTCCGTACAATGCCGTAACAGCATCCAACAGACGAAACAGATCCCTAATGACCCTCCCCGAATAGGGGCGAAAAGTACTACTACTAGCAATCATCCCAGTACTAAGTAGCATTGTAATACGATAAAAACAGTGCAGTCCGTTGATGAGATGAATAATGTACAGATGATGACGTCAGGGTGGGGTGATAGGGCATGGTGGGTTATTGAGAGACCTGCGTTTAGCTAACAGCTCCGCTATCCTCGGGTGGGTAGTCTCCTGAGAGGCAATAGTTATATATGGTAACTTCATTCTGTGAGAAACATATTGGCAAACACTTTATTGCCGGTTTAGTTTAAGGCCCTACCATGGCCAACACCAGTGATTGTAGTGATGCCGGAGCTGCATTGGCACAGCTGTTAAGCGGAGGAACCATGGTACGCCGCTGACATTCTGCCCGAAGATTATGGCCAGACACGTGGAGGCTGCAGCATCTCTTGAATGGTTGCTGTAGACTATAATATTGGAAAACATGTTGCCGTGCTGGTATTTGTGCATTTGCGGTGGATTTCGTATTCATATTCCTGTCTGTGTATTTATATGTGAAAAGTTACACCAAAGTAACATAAGAGACATTATTGTAGCGTTTGCATAATTGTATGTGAATGATTAAAGCATAATTGGCTTAACATCTCATGTTTGATGAGATACACGTTGTCATGTGATAGTTGTACAGAAAATATGGCATTTTTGTTTTATCAAGTTAGACATCTATCAAAGTGATGAGTAACGCTTAATGTTGACCCACCTTTTATTAAATCTAAGCACGACAATAGTCGTATTATAATGACTCATGTTGACATTAGGTCTCTCACGTGGGATGAATGGAGTTACCCAGAGGGAGTTATCCTTCCTATTGTTACTCTGGGGACTATCCGACCCGAGGATAGTGAGGCTGCGCGAAATGCCACGGAGTTTCAGCATTAAATTGCACAGCGAAACCCAAGTCTCTGGCCGTCTGGGCATGTCTGGGAGTAGATCCCCTAGACATGCCCAGAACCCCTTATCGGGCGAGCGAAGGAAAACGCTCTCAATAAACCACCATGCCCTATCACCCCCACCCTCACACCATCATCTGTACATCATTCATCTCATCAAATGACTACAACGTTTTTATCGTATTACAATGTCACTTAAAAGAACAATTGTTCTAAAAAGTGACGTAAAGCAATGCTTTACTACTACTACATTATGTCTCCCCTCTGAAGAGGTGGAGACATGTTGGTTTACCTTCGACCGCTCATGCTGTCTGTGAATCTCTGTCTGTGAGTGTCCCATTCATTTCGATCCAGCGCTTTCCATTGTGCAGGCGTTCAAACACGAGACATTGACCCAATGCTGGGATAATGTTGGCCCACCATTTCCCATTATTGGGTTACCGTGTCATGTTTGGCGCCACGCTGAATGTGGGCCAGAGTCACAGACGGCGGGCTCACATTAACCCAGGCCATTGTGTACGACGTTGGCCAACATTTAAACGGCATGTGCACTCAATCCTGCCAGCATGAAGTACTCAGGTGACTAGGACTGAATGGATGCTGGTCAGCCACGCTCACATGTAATTGAGAAGGTGCATACTATAGTGATCGGGCATGCTGGGGGTTCAGCCAGAAGTTTCATGTTATCATAGAAAATAACTTTGTTTTTTTAAGACTATGAATCTCAGATCTGGTCAATCTCCGGTCACTAAGTGTCCCCATCTATATCTGCAATCGAGCGTGTGGCCAGCACCGGCGACGCTGGCCCAACAGTTACCAGACATTGGGTCGTTGTCGGCTTGTACTTGCCACTAGCAGTATGCATCCCCGCTAACACGATACATTGAGCCAGTGCTGGTTTAATGTTAGTCCACCATCTACCACGCTGGCCCAACATTAAACCAACACTGTCATAATATCTCGTGTTAGCTGGGGTATGCACTGCCAGACTCGCAGCCCAGCAAACACGAGGCGTTGAGCCAGTGCTGGTTTGATGCTAGGCCAGCGTCGCAGAAAGTGGCCAGCATCGGGTCAACTGCTTGTGTTTGCTGGGAGTGTTGACAAGCCATATTGTGTTTCGCACATCGCCGTGGTTTTAAAACGGAATAATAAATTTCGCTTAATAAAGAATCTTAGGCCAGTTATGGTAGTGAAAGACAGTTGTTGTAAGGTGACATTTCAGTGTGAAGATATTAAAACTGTTGCCCAAATGATTGAGCCTACAGACGATTTATTTACTGTAGATATAAAAAACGGGTTCCACCAAATCAAAATACATAGTCTCTACTGTCCACAGGAGCCATTTAATAACATTAATTACAAAAGCTATTGACACTACATCTATTAGCTATCAACCTTTATCATGTTTATGGTTATGCTGCTGGAGGGGAGACATATCCATGTTTTTGTTTACAAAAAACTAGACCCTTCTAGTTATGTCTCCCCCTATGAAGAGGTAGGGACATGTTGCTTTACCTGTGTCAGCTAAGTCTGTGAGTCTATGTCCGTGAGTGTCCCATTCATCTCGGTTCAGCTTTCTATCATGCAGGCGGTCAAACACGCGACGTTGACCCAATGCTGGGATAATGTTGGCCCACATTCTACGACGCTGACACAACATTAGTCAGTATTGAGTTACCAGGGGAACGTGTTTGGTGTCACACTGAATGTTGGCCACCGTCACAGACGGCGGGCCAACATCAACCCAGCTTTGATTCAAAGAATTGTGCTTGTATAGTCTATGCTACTCAAGCCCCCAATTGACCCGGCAATATGTCGGTGTAACATACATTAGTCCGATGTCGGGCCATTGTGTACGATGCTGGCCAACATTTAAACAGCATTGGGGTGGTGTATACTATGTGTATGCACTCTTGCCAGCATGAAGTACTGACTTGGGCTGAATGGATAATGGCCAGCACTGGCGACGCTGGCCCAACATTTAGCAGACATTGGATTGGTGTCATCTTGTACTCTGTGGACACGCCACTACAAACAGAAAGCACTGTCCAGTGTTGAATGATTGAGGGCCAGAGACTGCGACGGTGGACCAGCGTTGAACCGGCATTGGGTTGACGTGTCGAACCGGCATTGGGTTGACGTGTCTGTTTGCTGGGCATAGAGTGGTAGACGAGTTGGCCGCTGATACGGGTCCACTCAGCTATCAAGCAAACACCAGGTATTCACACAATGCTGTGTATTAGACGCTGGCCCAACATTAAAACAACATTGGGGGAATGACCGGGGCTTGCTGGGTATTAGCTATCAACCTTTTATCTGGGGGAGGGGAGACATATCCAGTTTTTGTTTACAAAAAACGGTCAACCTTCTAGTTATGTTTGATTATAGCTAGTTGAATCACTGCCATTAGGAACGAAATGACTGCTTAAATATTAAATATCTTAAAGTCTTACAATAAATATATATGATTATTTTGTACCACAACTCCAAGTGGGCGGAACTTTAAATGTGATTACTTAGAGGGTAAAAACACACATCGAATCACAAAAAAAAGGTAAATATATTGGAGCAGAATGTTTTGTCTGTGGTATTTCACGGAAACATTCAAAGCGGATCTATATCATGTTGTTCATAAAATCCACAGTGACAGTAAAGTTCGTCTTTATCATGTTTATACGAGGGAAGGCCTCGTGTATAACTGCTGTGGTGTTTACATTCCTACTGTAGTCGCCCAGACCAGTTATTTATATATGCCACTTATATTTATGCTATTTATGCAGTGATTATATCATATCTTGCCGTCGCCATCGTGGACACGATCAAAAACCGCTGTGGAATCATGTACACTATTTAAAATGAAGAGGAATTGTATCATGCTTACAGTTACCAATTGGAATAGACGGAATAGAATTTCGATTTGGTAATTCCATTGATGGTCTTGTTTTAACGAATATATATATTACTCAAAAGTTTTTTGTACTGGCATCATTGAGCATGCTCATAATTATGTTATAGTATCTCGTATAGGGAGGCATTGGAGATATTGATTGGAAATCTGTTCATAAAAGAGCATATAAGATACCCTGTTATACAAAACAACTAGAGTTCCAATATAAATTCTTCTATGATATTTTAATTAATAATTATCGGCTTTTCAAATAGGGTTTAAAAGATGAGATATTTGTACATTTTACAATGAAGATATTTGTCACTCTTTCTAGGAATGTATGTTCACCCAATCTCTGGCAGAATGTTTATAAATATATTTTTAAAACAAAAGAGACAGTGAAATTGTCTGTATATCTGGGAGTTGACGGTGTTAAAGAATGCTTGATTATTTTTTAATGTAAAAAAATTATTTATCTATCACAATTAGAATGTATAATACTCACCTACTATAGATTTCTTGGATATTTAGATGCAGTTAAGCATATGGAATTCTTGGTTGCCGAGAAATGAAATGAAATGAATCGGGCTTTAGGCTACCTTTGTGCACATATAGGCTAAACTGGGCCAGGAGAACCTCCTGAGGATGGTGAGATGATTGAGATGACACTGTCCTCCAGACCGCCGCCGAAACCGGGAACCGAACCCCGAACACTCTGGCGTGAAAGGCAGCGGTGCTAACCACTACCATAGGGCCCCCACCCTGGTTGCCGAGAAGAAAAATAAGGTGGATGTTTGGTTTGAAATGTGGAGTGATATAGGAGTCGTAGGTTTTGTTTCACATTTATTGTTACTGTTATCCTTTGATATGAATTGTCATAAGGAAATGCAAGGTGGTGTATTTTTGTGCTAGGCCCGGTGTTGGCCTGATGTTGGCTCACCGCCATCATCCGGTCAGCACTGGCTACCCGGCCAACGTGATGCATCGAGGCGTTGTTGTGTTGATGTTGGGCCACCGTCTACGCACTGGGTCGGCGGTGGTTTGATGCATCATGTTCGTTTGGAAGGAAGCCTAGTTATTCTACTGTCGGCGGGCACGCGACAAATGGACCGATGTTGCTTCGAGGTTGAGCCGCCGATGATGTCGGGGGACCGGCCTCGGATCAACATTGGCTCGGAGTCTCGTGTGCGCAGATGTGTCCGTTGTTTCCTGTGGATTTTTGATCATGTTAATATATCCGTAATCAGCATGTACATCCATCACCATCATCATGTACTGTATCTGTGTCATGTTTTCGTGGAAATATAAAAATGTTGAAAAAAACGCTGTGGAAATACGTAAACTAGCAGGAAAGGTTTCAGTGTTTTATTCCCTGATGACCATTACTATAAATTTAAAATTCCTGGGCCGCCAGTGATGTCATTACTGATCGCGACAAAAGGGAGTCCGAAGTCGAGACTATAAGCCCTACTCTTATGACTTTAAGGGTTCTTTACTGTGCACAGTATCATAGACAACACCGCACACACCAGGCATTTGAACAGTTTGGCGCACTGTATATGTACAACTTCGATGGCTAACATCCGACCTGGCTGGGATTCGAGCCATGTACCTCTTTGAGCCCTCGGGGCCGGCCCTATCCCAAGAACAGTGGCTACAGTTACTGCTGTGATAACCCAGTCTTCAGAACGTAATTTTGATAACAGATTACACTAATGGTCTTTTCTATGGCATTATCTACATTGGTAGTAGTAGAAAAATCTTCATCGTCACTTTTCAGCACTAATGGTAATATAACAGTGCTTAACACTTTCAAGCGACATTGTAATACGTCAAAAACAGTGCAGCCCATTGATGAGATGAATGATGTAGAGATAATGATGTGAGAGTGTGGTGATAGGGCGTGGTGGGTTATTGAGAGTGTTTTCCTTCACTCGTCCGATAAGAGGTTCTAAGCCTGTCTTGGCCATTTACCCCCAGATATGCCCAGAGGGTTTATGACTTGATGCCGCCTACCACGGCCAACATCAGGGCCTGCACTGATACTGGAGCTGCATTGACACCGCTGTTGAGCAGGGGAATCAGGGTACCCCGCTGGAAATCCGTCAGAAGATTTCAGCAAGACACGTGGTGGCTGGAGTTTTTGCCAAATAAGAAGAAGATCTGCTGGAAACATTTTCCTGAAACACGCTAACAAGTATTTCTTTGTTAGAGGCCCTAGTAATTATAGGGTTGATTATATGGGGATCAAAATGTCACAAAAATCCCTCAATAGTAGATGATGGCTATGTGAAGTATGAAGAAGCAGAAATTCATAGATCAGCTATCATGTAAGATTTCCGAGATAGTGAAAAAAAAGTAAAAAAAATAATTTAAAAAAATTTTTTTTAAAAAAAATGGCTGACTGGCAGCCATTTTAGATTATTTTAGTGTAAAATTTGTCATGGGTTATATCCTTGTGTGAGACATTACATTTTGTTTTATATTCATGGTCCAGTCATTTTGCATTTCTTGAGTTGAGTAAATATTACAAAATTCAAAATTGTTTCATCCCAAAAGTTAATCAGGTCATCGGCTGACATAGCTCAACATATTTGTCAAATTAAAAGATCTGATATTAGACTTTTCCAAAGCCTTCGACACCGTCCCTCATCGTCAACTGCTGGCAAAGCTAAAACACCTTGGCATAAGGGGGGATATTCACAGCTGGATCACACAGTTTCTCCAGGACAGAACCCAGAGAGTAGTAGTAGATGGGGAGAGCTCGGAGCGGGTGCATGTAGCCTCAGGTGTGCCGCAGGGTGCCGTTCTGGGCCCACTTCTCTTCCTGCGCTATATAAATGACCTTCCCCTGCATGTAGACAGTCATATCCGCTTATTTGCCGACGACTGTCTACTGTACCGAACAATTAGGAACCACGGAGACCACCTTCTGCTCCAGAAGGATCTCGACGCTTTAACACTCTGGACAAAAACATGGGGCATGAGTTTCAACGCAAACAAGTGCTACATATTATCCCTCAATAAATCTCCAAATACCCTTCAACAATTTTTCTATCAACTGAATAACACCATTTTGAAATACGTCCAGAGTTACCCATACTTGGGAGTCACCATTCAGCATGACCTCAAGTATGGGGAGCATGTCACTAAAATTGTCAACAAAGCCAGTAAGGTTCTTGGTCTTTGCCAACGAAACCTAAAACACTGTCCTCAGAGACTCAAAGAGTTGGCCTACTCTTCACTGGTTTGCTCCACGCTTAACAATTGTGCCTCCATATGGGACCCTTACCTAGCTGCTGATAAGCGTAAGCTTGAGACCATCCAAAGGAGAGCGGCTAGGTTTGTCACAAGGGACTACCACAGAACTACCAGTGTGGCCGGCCTCTTGTCAAGACTTGAGTAGCGAACCCTTGAAGAGAGGAGAAGGAGAGCCAGACTAACCCTACTCTTCAAAATAAAAAATAACCTGGTTGGTATTGATGCCAACCAATACCTTACTCCTGCAGACCCAAGGACCCGGGGAGGCAAATCAAACTTTAAACATATCTCGGCCAAATTAGAACAAAGACAAAATTCATTTTTTCCACGAACTATCAGAGACTGGAATTCACTCCCAAGCAACATCAGGGAGGAAACTAAATTAGACTCTTTCAAGAAAAATTTAAATTCCATACCGGATCAGCCAGGCCCTAGGTCTAGGCGCGACTAAATGTCGCTACTAGCCTGCACACCATTCTACCACAGCGTGATACCCGAATGGGGTTTTTGCTGTGTAAGATATACAGATACAGATGCAGATCTGATGGTATTTTTTTCTTGAAATGCGCTAACGAGCATTTCTTCGTTAGTGGCCATAATAATTAAAGGGTTGATGATATGGGGATCAAAATGTCACCAAAACAATTCCCCAGTGGTATGTGATGTATGCGGAAGCAGAAGTTGATAGATTAGTAGCTATCTTGAAAACAAATAACTGCGGCGGCTGCGGCGGCTGCGGCGGCGGCGGCGCGGCGGCGGCGGACCGTGTGGAATACAGTAAGCAGCCCGCCTCGGTGAATTTGTCGTATATCGTATAAATTGATATTTCTAATTGTAAAATCTTTAGGTGTAAGAAATTCACTTGGTTTTCGGGACATGTGGACTGATAAACGGTGACCTAATTTAACAAATTCGAGCAATTTTCAGTCACTTGAATCTATGGATCGCTACAATGAAAATTTTAAATTGAATAGCTCAGTGCCCCAGGGGTTAAACGTGTTAAATGGTTGCCTTACCTTTTCCCTCGTCCTCTTCTGTTGTTACTGCCCGTGATTCCCGCATCCATGACGTCATTGTCATTATTATTGATAATGAGGCTATCGTCCTTGCCGGCGGGAGATCCCAGCAGCGTATCGCGCATGCCCATGAATCCCTGGGAGAACTCGGCGCTTGAGATCCGCCCGTCCCCGTCTCCATCGAGCTGAGCGAAGATGTTGGTGAGCTGCTCGTCGCTCAGTTCTGGGCACATTGCCGATAGTTCCTGCTTATCGATGTATCCTGAACCGTCCAAGTCACAAGCTTCAAAAAGCTGATCGATCTGACCGGATTCATCCATGGCGAGGTCAGAGACCAAATGTCAGGTGCAGGGGGTTAAATAAAAAAGCGCAAATGGATGGTCAGACACCGTATCGTCCGGGTGTTTACCAGATATGCATATCTGTAAATTATGTGTAAGTAATTTCACACCATGACTGTAACCATGTACATGATTCTGAGAGACTGTGAGAAGTCAAAGGCGGCAAATATGAGTCAATAACGTTAGAAATGATTTAATATGGCGACATCACGGTTATCTATGTTTATTAGCAGCTTGTTGAATTATGAGTACGTGTCCACGCAATCTGTTCGCCTAAGTATGTCTTACTTTTAGTCAGGTGATGTATGAAGCGATCGATCACCCACCGTGTGTACACAGGCAGGTGATCTGGATGTACCCCGTGTTACCAGCTGTCACGAGTTAATCAGTCACTGACGGCTGTCACGGTCCGTGTCACAAATAACACAGGCGATACACAGTAGTTTGCGATCACCAGCAGGGGCAGATAAGGCAAATCTCAAAATATCGCGAGAATTGCATGCAACTTCGTGATGAACATCTGAATATTCTGCAGAACTGTAGGATATTGTTCAGTATCACAAAATCAAATAATAGATTATTTTATAAATTGTTATTGTGTTTTTTCACAGAAAATTTGAAATTGTAAATGTGGGGCTTACTTGTAATTCACCAAGAAACTACACCAATCCAATAATAATCCCAGTGCTGTCACAGTGATCTCATTACGTAATACACCTGATGCCGCATGTAACTATGACATCATGGGATGGGATATTTAATCACGTCAAGTAATATATCCTTGGTGACTTCATATTATGCATCCACTCTGCTTTATACCACACCGCATGAGATGTATCCCTTTGCACGCGAAAATTCAATAATAGCCATGATTAATTTATTTGAGATGGTCACTGATTATTGGAGATGTCCAAGCAATGTCCAAGCTACGAATCTGCTGATGAACATATACCATGAGCTCAGTTTGCTGTCTGGTGAGCGTGTTAGGACTTACAAAAGTTTCCAATAATCTGCCTATTTATTACGATGGCTCAGTTGCTGAAAGCTGTCATAAATGCATAGGCTGTTTGTGGAATATGTGGCAATAACACTAATTATATGAGTAGTGCAATATTCCTGTTTGTTATTACAGCGTCTATTGGATTATTCCCGAGTAATACGCGACTGTTGACCTCTTTACCAGATAATGGTTTAGCTTGACAGTGGTTCTACACCCGAGTATATATCTGGCCGTTCTTTAATATCGCTCAGGAGTCATAAACACCAGCTGTCGACTTGGCAGCTGTGACGTCATGTGGCGGATCACCTCAATAGTCAATGATGAAACCTACTCGCGTTCCGGGATGACAGTCACTGTCAGTAATGTCACTGTCACAGCCTTGCGTGCCACTGACATAGGACGCGTGATGGTACCCTCACAGACCCTTGCGACAGGGTATCAAGCGATACCACCAGGTGTTAACCTCCGATTGACCTTTCAACTTGGATAGCACCTGAAACAATAAACAAACTGTTAAATATGTAGGAGTAACACGATTAAAATAGCGAGCGAGCGAACTAACGAGCGAACGCTATTATGTGACTATTGTAATATATTATACTATTTTTCATTCAATGAATTTTATTTTAAATAACATAAACGAAAGGATGGAGCTTGGGGGATTAGATTGCAAATCTCTGATTTATAATCTATAAAATAACGGAACGAGCGAACGAACAAACAAACGAGCGAACGAACCAGAAATGAACGACGAATGCGCAATTTGAGCGAATGAATGGGGGTTTAGGCCGCTTTTATGCACATATACGCTAAACTGCACCAAGAGAACCTCCTGAGGATGGTGAGATAAATCAGATGACACTGCCCTCCAGGCAAAGGATTAATAATAACTAGATTTGCCTGAGGGGCAAAGCTTGCGTCTCCAACCGCCCCACATAGTACAGTAATCATAGAGAAATACAGTATTGTCACCAAATTTGTATGTAAACAACGTGAAAATGTGATGTCAGAATCACACCAAAATCTAATCAACATATGGCCAGGGTAAGTTGCTTCCTTGGAACAAATCAGTGAAGCAGTTCAAGCTCTTCAGGGTAACATGTGATTCGTCGGCCATCTTGAATTTTGTTGAAAAAAAGAAAAACAATTCTCCCGACTTTTTCTCAGGGCCACTGAACATACACAAAAGAAAAAAATTGAGCTGTATAACAATATTACCAAATTTTGATAATAGCCAAAATGAGCAAAACTGAAATATCAGCTAAAATCCTAAAACGTAAAAAAAATTAAGTTTTTATTATCATAATCACACAAAAAACTAATCAGCACACATCCAGGGTAGGGTTATTCCTTTGAACCAAACATGAAACAAATCAATGAAGCAGTTCAAGCTCTAGAGAGTGACATAGGATTTTCGCGGCCATATTGGATTTTGTTGAAGAAGCTGGAAAACGCCAAAAAATTACCGGGCAAATTCCCTAGGGCCAATATGCATAATGCAAATATTTAGAAATAATCGGAGCAGGGGTGTATAGCTATATTACCAAATTATGATGATAGCCAAAATGAACAAAGCTGAAATGTCCGCTAAAATTCTGAAACGTAAAAAAATCAAAGTTTTTATTATCGGAATCACACCAAAAACTAATCAGCACATGTGCAGAGTAGGGTCTTTCCTTCAAACCAAACATGAAACAAATTCATAAAGCGGTTCAAGCTCTAGATAGCTACATAGGACTTTGGTGGCCATCTTGAATTTTGTTGAAGAAGCTGGAAAACGCCGAAAAAAATTACAGGGCGAATTTCCTAGGGCCAATATGCATACTGCAAATATTTAGAAATAATCCGAGTAGGGGTGTATGGCTATTTTACAAAATTTTGATGATGGCCAAAATGAGCAACACAGAAATATCCGCTAAAATACTAAAACGTAAAAAAATCAAAGTTTTTATTATCAGAATCACACCAAAAGCTTTTCAGCTCAGGGCCAGTGTAAGGTCTTTCCTTTAAACCAAACATAAAACAAATCGATGATGCGGTTCAAGCTCTAGCGTGCGCCATAGGATTTTGGCGGCCATCTTGGATTTTGTTGAAGAAACTGAAAAAGGCAAAAAAAAATTACCAGGCAAATTCCCCAGGGCCAGTATGCATATTGCATACGGAATACGGCGTTCGCTCATCGTGATTGGCTCTATCACTGAAGTTAAGCGACGTCGCGCCCGGTTCATAATTGGATGGGTGACCGCCTGGTGACTGCCAGGTGCTGTATACACTCGTGGGGCTCAGAGAACCACGTAAATCAGATGGCTCGTCTGACTGCCCTAGAGTTGGACGTAAAAGAACCTCAATGGACGTAGGCGCAGTTTCCATCCAGCGAGACCCCAGAAAATCCACAATGTGTGAGTACTTGGCACATAAGGCGAATTTGCTTGGAATGAAAATAGCTTGATGCGCCTCAATGGCAGCTCAGCTGTATATCTCCCAGGAGACTGATTTGGAATTTGAATGATAACAGGCCTTGCTAAGTTACTCTCGATGTACAGCGCTCTGAACAGCCGCCGGCTGGATACATGCGCTATATAAGATTTCATTCATTCATTCTTCATATTGCAAATATTTGGAAATAATCCGAGTAGGGGTTTTCGAGTGAGAGCAGAAACAAGTGGCGGCGGCGGCGGGCGGACTCAGCAAAAACAACAACAACATAATAATAATAATAATAATAATAATAATAATAATAATAATAATAATAATAATAATAATAATAATAATAATAATAATAATAATAATAATAATAATAATAATAATAATAATAATAATAATAATAATAATAATAATAATAATAATAATAATAATAATAATAATAATAATAATAATAATAATAATAATAATAATAATAATAATAATAATAATAATAATAATAATAATAATAATAATAATAATAATAATAATAATAATAATAATAATAATAATAATAATAATAATAATAATAATAATAATAATAATAATAATAGTAATAGTAATAGTAATAGTAATAGTAATAGTAATAATAATAATAATAATAATAATAATAATAATAATAATAATAATAATAATAATAATAATAATAATAATAATAATAATAATAATAATAATAATAATAATAATAATAGTAATAATAATAATAATAATAATAATAATAATAATAATAATAATAATAATAATAATAATAATAATAATAATAATAATAATAATAATAATAATAGTAATAATAGTAATAGTAATAGTAATAGTAATAGTAATAGTAATAGTAATAATAATAATAATAATAATAATAATAATAATAATAATAATAATGTGCACAACATTAATGGTAAAATATAATACAGACTATAATACACATGAAAATATAAGAGAGCACTAGGTAACTGTATTTAACATTTAAAGCAGCATGTTGTGTGAATCTGGCAACCAGAGCGTCGTATGTGCCACTTAAATGAGTGGCACATACGCCAATCTGGATGCTAGGGGTCGATCTTATATAATACATCCAGTAAACTTAAAAAAATATATATTTTATTTTAGTGCGAGACAGATCTCATTTGTGTCTTAAATTAGTGTCTATATTCATGATATTGGCACCGATCAAAATAGTATTATTCCAGGCACAAAGGTAGATATAATACAAGTACTAAGAAGTGGTAAAAATATAAAACTTCTGACTTACATGATTGTAGATTTAAGCAGACGAAGACAATCGGACGGCGCTGTGTTTATACTAGGAAATTTTAACTGCCGCTCAGTCTCTGCAGTCAGTTTACAGTGAGCCAAGATTGCCAGATATGATCATAAAATTGATCTCGCCCACTATCGTGCACCGAAGGAACACAATGTACAGTACATAATGAATATTGTACTGCAAAATATTCTATTACCTACAGATGAATATCGTACACTACAAAGGAATTAACCCAGGTGCTTCAATATTTGGATTACACTCTAATCTAAATCTACACAATTAGCTTAGCTGGCTCTTGTCAGCTTCGTTTGAATGCACATCTGATAGATTTATAGTGCCATAAATATCGTAGTAGGGACATCTCTAGGACTTAAGAGGCACGTCTTTGGCCTGCGATATCTGGCATTCTAATATTTTCACCGATCACAGACAAACCAGTCGCTGCTTCTTTTGCAGGAAAATACCTAAATTTACCACGTGTTAAGTTTTTTTTTACAATTCTTCCAATTTTTAAATTACTGCTCCCTTTTTCATGCTTGTGACTTGTTAGAAATATACGGAAAGTACACATACAGTTTTATTGAGGAATTCTAAAATCACTTAAGCGTGATTTACGGAACATTATAAATGCTATTAGAAAAAATAATAAAGGCTATTCGACCTGGAAACGCCTTAAGGAAGAGTCAAATCTCCGTAATTGAATTTAGTCAAATATTCCTACTTCCAATTAGTAAATGACCTTGAGAATGTCATAAAATATCAGGGGAGGGGGGGGGGGGAAACAGGTTGAATATTATATATATTTAGTAAAGATATAGCTGATAAAAATTATAATAAAATAAAGGTAAATTTCACAATTATGGTATTCTCCTATGTAACCGATATAAATTCCAGTATGCATGATGATTTTATTGATGTGTTGTACTTTCACTACCGTTAATTATAAATTGTCCACCTGCCTCATGTTAACCCACCACAGTTTATAGCAACAACAGTAATATATTTATATTAGCCTTATCAAAACCTTAGCCCGGTGAGCTCGTTCAGAATTGTTTGATTACCTCTTGTAAAGGTCCACACCAATTATAGTTAACCTCTTAGATCACTTTTTCGACTAGAGTGGACTATATGTGTATATTTGAACTCTTGTAGTCATATTTTAAAAGTAAAATAGGGGCTTGTGTCTTAAATGGGTAATATTATTAGATAAGGAATTTCACAAACCTGAGTAGTTTTCAGCCACTTGAAGTTGTGGATCACGTTCGAGAGACACAACTTGAAGGTGCTAAAAATGTAAATTAATAGTTCAGTGATTTACAGGTTAACCATGCACGGTGCTGGGTCTGAAATAGTAATAGTTGTATTGGTAGTCATTATAATTTTCAAGGATTTTTCTTATTTACGCAAAAAAGGAATTAATTCAAAAACTTCACCTTCACTTTCGTGAAAATGTGCCATATTATTAGTTATTTTAATACATTTTAGCCCTAGTCAGCATGCATGTTCTTTGTTATTTTATACTAATAGCGTCAGACCAAAAAAATCGCGAGCGCCTCTGTTTGAATAGTGATAGAGAGAAGGGTTCCACCATCCTGTCTGTCTTCCGAGGTATTCGCAGTTGGGTTCCACATACATACCAGGTATGTATGCGTAAACTTTCTCCTTATGACTATACATAACAGAACTTTGAAGGACCTCCTGTTCTAGGAGTGTATCCGTCACGGAATAGCTAATGCCTTTCTCTGTATGACTATGCATAACAGAACCTTGAAGGACATCCTGTTCTAGAAGTGTACGTCACGGAATGGCTAATGAAAATTCCGAAGTGTTTATAAAATAGCAGATGTACACATTTCAATATCGCACAATCGTGAAAACGTCATATTTTACTATCGGTTACATTTTCATCTCTAATCTTCCACGCCCTATATATACAGACGTGTGCCCTACGGCCAGCATTTGATGGCCCTTCGCCGATAGAATGCTGGACCAGCTTCAGCCAGAGGTGGGCCACGATCTCTAGGTCATCTTCACTACGCCAAGAGATAGGTGATCTGATGGAGAAAGCCATTGATTGCAGTAAGCGACGTTTATTTTACTATATATAATCGTAAGTGATATTGTTGGTTAACATCACTTTTCAACTGGTACGGTCGTTAAAAACAGTACGATCTGTACATGAAAATGAATGATGTACAGATGATGACGTGAGAGTAGGGATATTGAGTGTTTTCCTTCACTCACCCGATCAATATTGTTGGCATGCCTAGGGGATACATACCAGTAGGTATACCCAGTGCAGTTGTGCAGTTGGATGTTGAAATACCGTGGCATTTCGTTCAGCTCCGCTATTCTCCGATATAGTTCACAGAGTAACAGCTAGTTGAGGGGTAATTCCAATCGGTTACCAGATGCACCAAATTTAAATCACAACTAAATGGCTGTCTGTTATATATTGGTGATCTAGCCCCCACGTGAGATGACGTCATGGGTTGGAATCGACTAATCGGCTACATTTGTGCTGAACTAAGATTAAGTCCCAGTTTATATTCCAAGCTCAAGCAGATAGACATGACTTTCTCGGAGCAAATATTGATATAGCAAAAATTACCATTTGTTGTTTATTAAGTAATGAAACAATTATCCATGCCGCGTGTACACATATCAATAGCCATATAACAAAGATATATGTACACAAAACGATTGCGATAAAAAAGTTGAAATATCGTATCATAACCATGATACCAGCGTGCAAATAAACGTGTAAATCAGTGGCACAAAGAACCGCCAAGTTATTTATTTGTGATTTTGACCAACTTTAAGCTGTGTTTCGCTAGCGCGATTGAAAACTTCAAGTGGGTGAAAATCATCAGATTTTCAGATTTTTTGTCATAATGTATTTTTAAATCTTGCTAATTGATTTCACGTTTACCTGAAACATGTTTAAAAGCTGCTATTGAACGTGGTAATAAAAATAACGGTCAAAGGGTTAAGTATTTAATGATGCGAGGACATTTTTGTTATGATTGAAAGGAGAAATGGAAATATACAAAGGTGATTTCTAGAAATGAAAAATGATTTAAGATCGATGGAGAACACGCCACTGAATACCCCTTGTGTAGAATGGGCGATTTGTCCCTATTATTAGTTGTTTCTATGTTCACGTCTAGTATTGCAGGCGATATTGAGAAATATAGAAAATAAGAACTGGGACAAACATGTTTTTTTATAACTAGTGAATTTGCATTTTGAACTAGAAATAACCATGGTAGGAAGCATGCTCGAATAAAGGGTGGCTTTTTATACGGGTCTGGCCAATTTTAAAGGGTCGATGTGCCGTGAGCTTATTAGCGGACGTCCTTTTAAAAACACCTGTTTGAATCACGTCATGCATGAGTGATTCTAACATAAATGTGTCTGTTTTATTTAAATTAAATTGTATAAAGTCACGTTTGGGTTTGAATATTCATCGCTAGTAATATAAACGTACAATAAAACAAAAATACATACTACGGCCGAAGACATAATTGATAAATTAGATATAATAGACAGAAAAATGCCAGCTGTCGTGAGGGTCGAAAAAATCGTCTGCTTCCGTACACTCATTGGTAAAATTATGCAACCCAATAACGTTGATCTGTTTTAGCGAAAACCACCCAGAAACAGGTTTTACTTTTAAATCACAAATGCACTTGGTTCTAAATATATATTGTTTAATATTTGACATATTATACATATCCAATCATTACCCTATAGTAACTAAAATACAATTGCATTGTTTTGATCACAGAGGAATACCGACATTGGCAAATGCAATGGTTCAATACTTTCAGCCATGTGTGTAGCAAAAAATTGTCAGTATGCTCAGAAAAACATTTTTAAATATTTTTTTTTTTTAAGTGATCAAATTCAATTATAAGATATTCAACTATGGCGTATTTAATTTTGTATTTGACCAACCTAATTACGAGGCTTAAAAGAGATATATTTACAAAAAATGAATGATATTTGTCCATATTTTTGTCTTTCAGATCTGATTGCTACGACCGATGTCTTAATGATGCGGCTAAGTAATAGATATACATGTATTTGTCGAGCGTATTGTCGAGTGTATTGAACATATACAAATATTTTTCCTATCGTGTCATTTTTTCCGCATGACGAGCAGTTAAGGTGGTGGTCATAGCTACAGTATATTATTACATCATATTTTGATGAAGTAAAAATAAATGCCAGAAATTATAGAAATTATATTATATATTGTAATTCACTTCCAGTAATTAATTATTCAGTTTTTATAGTCCTAAATGTGATTGAATAATTTCTATGATCTTATTCAGTCATTGAAGTTCATGCTGTCGTCCATTAAAATAAAGACATCCACGAATTAAAGGGACTGGCCCACGCTAAAATCATCAAAAAATCGGTGATTTTATTTCGGGTTCTTAATATGACCATATGATGTAAACATGTACATAGACTAGAACTGCAAATTTTTATAATTTTTGTGCTGCGCATTCACCGGTTAGGCTAGATATAGAGACGAAATTCCTGATTTGTAATTATTGACAACCATGTCAAAAATAGGAAATGCGGGAATTTCGTCTCTATATCTAGTCTAACTGATGAATGCGCAGCACAAAAATTATAAAAATTTGCAGTTCTAGTCTATGTACATGTTTACATCATATGGTCATATTAAGAACCCGAAATAAAATCACCGATTTTTTGATGATTTTAGCCTGGGCCAGTCCCTTTAATACACGGCACCGGCCCTTTCTGAACGTCCGAGCCCGTATTCAAATCCGCCTCTTATGCGAGGATGCTTCCTACTCTGATAACCATATCATATTGCAATACACACAGCACGTCTGAACATATCGCAGAAATGTCTTATTATACATGTCACAAAAGTCTTTTTCCCGGGAAACACAGTAACTTCGACCAATGTTGAGTAATGTTGGCCCACCGCATGCGGCGCTGGCCAAACATTACTTCAACATTGGCTTGTATGTTTGCTTGGATGCTGCTAATCAGCTATTGCAGAGTAGAATTTTGGGTTTTAAAATGAAATATCCAGCTTTACTTGCTGTGGTGTACACACATAGCTACATACAAATAAAAAGAGTAGACCTTTGAACAGTTTGGAGTATCGTGAATAGGGCCACGAATATATTTCGAGTTCCTCAGGTACCATAATAAATATCAATGCAATAAGAATTGAAATATCAATATTTACTGTATACTTAGTCAGGTTAAAGATATGTACCTATATTATACTGTTATCTACATGTAACCCTGCCCTAAATTCGCAAAGTTATCCAATATAAACTTTGTCTCGCTAGCTGAATAAAAACAATTTGTGCGCTCATTGACGTGTCGAGAAAATTGGTAATTGTCAATATATAGCGGGGCATACGTGGACATTTACGACCTGTCAATGTCACTAAAATAGACATAATTATGTGGTGCATGTTAGTGATTTAAATGCACGATTGCTATAATAGTAGTAATAGCGTGTGTTTGATCTTGCAATGTGTTAACCCTTTCAGCGGGGACCGTCTTTAGATGTGACAACCTGACATCAACAGACGTCAGAATCTGACCTCTAAAGACGGTCACCACACTGAAATAATTAAACAAGTTAAAATGTCCGTAGAACCACGGTATAGGAGTTCAAAAGAAGCGAAAAAAGGTAACTAAGACACTTATGATGATTTCAAATTGAAAATAACCCTTTGGTCGCTTTGGTTTATAGAAACATATTTCAGCGCTGCTAGGGTTAGATGAATCAAGCCACCGTTGTACAATTTGAACCAAGTGATATCGTTATATCATAGTGGTGATGAAGAGGTTAATTTCCCCTGTCATTGATTCCCCTGATGGACGTGATAGCGGCCTGTAGAAAAGACGAGCAAACAGATCGATACGGATCAAGATGATTGATTTATCGGGCGCGAGATGGTCTCCGTCCGTCTGCTACATCCGTGGTTGTTTTCACCCATTGAACGCGCAAAGCGGTTTTATGGTAGTGAGCACCCTTTGGGCGCACACTGTGGTATTATCGTAGTATACACCCTTTCAGCGTACATGTATGAGGCATTATGGTAGTAGTAGTAGTAGTAGTAGTAGTAGTAGTAGTAGTAGTAGTAGTAGTAGTCATTGCTTTACGTCACTTTTCGGCACAAAAGGTCTTTTAAGTGACATTATAATACGATAAAAACGTTGTAGTCAATTGATGAGATGAATTATGTACAGATAATGATGTGAGGGTGGGGGTGATAGGGCATGGTGGGTTATTGAGAGCGTTTTCCTTCGCTCGCCCGATAAGGGGTTCTTGGCGTGTCTAGGGGATATACCCCCAGACATGCCCAGACGGCCGAAGACTTGAGTTTTGCTGTGCAATTTAATGCTGAAACTCTGTAGCATTTCGCGCAGCTCCGCTATCCTCGGGTCGGATAGTCCCCAGAGTAACAATAGTAAGGATAACTCCCTCTGGAAAAGAGACCTAATGTCAAACATGCTATTGCCGGTTATTTAAGGCTACCACGGCCTCTACATCAGCGCCAGCACTGATGCGTGTGCTGCATTGGCTCCGCTGTTGAGCGGAGGAACCAGTGTATGCCACTGACAATCCGCCTGAAGAGTATGGCCAGATACGAGGAGGCTGCAGCTGCCATTGGATGATTGTTGTAGACTAGTGCTTCCGTACAATGCCGTACACAACATCCTACAGACGGAACAGATCCCTAATGACCCTCACCAGATGGGGGCAAAAAGTACTACTACTAGCAATCATCCCAGTACCCCGAGGCATTATGGTGTACACTATTTAAACTTCTAAAAAACCTTCTCAACGTACTCCCCAACCTGACACACATGACCGACCTACGGGCTGCTGGTACTGTGGCATCACCGGTCACGTCCTCAGCCAATATGTGATGTAACTGTTTCAAATACACCAAAAAATACGTGCAGCCAAACCAATGTAACGGTAACAATTTAATTACTCCCTCTCTCTTTCGCAATGCTATCAAGTCTCAGGGAGGATTAAAATTAATACACTTCAATGCTAGAAGTCTAAAGGGTGTGAACTCTTGTAAAATTGATCAACTACGTATACTCTTGGATGACAAATTTATTGATATTATAGCAGTTTCCGAAATGTGGTTTAATTCTACCATATCGGATGATGAAGTAGGAATAACTGGATACAACCTGCATAGAAAAGACAGAGTATCTGGTTGCGGAGGTGGTGTGGCACTTCATGTTAAATCAACTATCCCCCCATGAATATTGCTCAGAACTTACAGATAATTCTAGTATCGAATCTGTTTGGGTAACTATTACCTAGCTGGCTGTGCTTCGTTTAATGTATGCTCATTCTATAGAGCCCCTTCCTCCACCATCGACTACTTCAATGATATGATATGTAATTTTGAAAGTACCATGACACAAAGTGAAATTGTCATATTAGGTGATTTTAATTACAATTATGTACTTGACGAGACACTTTCAAAAAAATCCAGCTCATCTCATTGTACTAATTTTAAATTGCTCCCAGCTCATAACTGAACCAACTCGGCGAACTTTAAATACTAGTACAGCCCTGGATCTTATCTTTACATCAACCCCACAATTACGTCGCTCATCAGGAGTAATTGAATGCCCTATAAGTGATCATGATTTTATTTTCACTGTTATAAAGCATAGAATTGTTAACAATTCATCTCCCAAATGCATCACCACCCGTGATTTAAAACACTTCGACATTCAGCTATACAATGAAGATCTAATTGAAGCTGACCTTGACTCATTAGTGGAAAATCAAGCTGACCTAGACATAGCATGGCATATATGGTCTGAAAAAGTAACTAATATTATGAATAAGCATGCTCTTCTCAAAACCTACCGAGTCAAGGCAAGGAATAACCCCTGGATGAACCTTTATATCTTAATTCTAATGTATACACCTGATTATTTGTGTAAAAAAGCTAAGGAGACTGGCAATAAAGCACTGTATACACAATATAAGCAAGCAAGAAATAAAGTTGTAAATGACATACGAAAAGCCAATCTGATCATTACACTAGCCAAATCAATCAATCTAAATCCGCTAAAGAGATGTGGAAAGTAATTAGGTCTTTTATAAAAAAAAATCAGCGCCTTCCCCCATATCTGCCGAAAATGTCAATGATTATTTCTCAAATATTGGACCTAAAATTAACAATACATTTCCTGGGGATACTATACTTCACTGTTCCCTACCTGAATCTATTTACACCTTCAAATTAAGACCAATAGGGGTCAACGAGGTTGAGTCTTATATTTCAAAATTATCGGCCGAATCAAAGAAGACGTTCTGGGGTTTGACTCAAAACTGATAAAAGATGGGTCACATGCCCTACTGACCAGCCTCACGTCCTTATTTTAACAAGTCAATCCTGAACCACCATTTACCAGCTGATTGGAAATCTGCCCGAGTCACTCTCATATTCAAAGGCACAGGATCCATTAATGAGTCATGTAATTAGAGACCCATATCTGTTATGTCCCACATTTCAAAAATGTTAGAAACTCACAATTGTTGGATTACTTCGAAAATCATGAGCTACTCACATGTAACCAATCTGCCTTTCGTAAACACTACTCCACTCTTACTGTATCCCATAAACTAGTTGATGATTTACTTGATAATATGAATGAAAAACTGATAAATGGTGCATGCTTTTTTGATTTAAAAAAGTGTTTTGACACAATTGATCACACACTCTTAATATTAAAACTCGAAAAATATGGTATTCGAAATTCGGAGTTACTTTGGTTTAGTGATCACCTCCAAAATCGTACAAAAGCTGTTAAAATTGATGGAAATAGCTCGTCATTTAATAACTTAACAGTGGGGGTACCTCAAGGCTCAGTCTTGGGTCCTTTATTATTCCTTATATTTATTAATGACCTCTCTACATGCCTCACTCAAACATCAATCAATATATATGCATCTGATAGCACACTTAAGCAGGTTGAAACAATTCTTCAAACTGATGTTGACAATATGATAAAATGGTTCTACAAAAACAGATTAATGCTGAACCGAAGTAAATCATACTCTATGCTTATCACCACAAATCCTATGTTCACGAATGCTAAACTAAATATATCTATTGATGGCGAAACAATCTCGCAAGTTAGTACCATGAAATATCTTGGTATTGATATTGATTCCAAACCTAATTGGAATAACCATATTGACAGGTTTTGCAGAACTATTTCACCCAAAAATCGGATTACTGAGGCGCCTTAGACAGATCGTTCCAACTGCATGTTTAACTAAATACTATATGGTCACAGTGCAATCTCACATTGATTATTGTTTGACCGTTTGGGGATTTACTTCTAACAAAAAGCTTAATAAACTTCAAAAGTTTCAAAATCGTGCTGCACATATTATCACAAATAATTTCAACTTGGACATTAGAGGTGTGAAGATAGTGAAAGACTTAGGGTGATTTAACATAAAACAACATAGAGATTACTTTGCAGGTATGTTGGTTTTAAATCACTCAATAACTTATTGCCTGATTATATTACTGATACGTTCACCATGACAAGTGAGATTGCGTGTCGTTCCTCCAGATCCACTTCAGACAATAAACTATTTTTGCCAAAGGCCAACAAAGCTATTTATACATCTTCACTTGAGCACAGTGGACCTTTAGTATGGAATCAGCTCCCTAACTCAATCCGTAAATTAAGTTCTATGTATTCGTTTAAAAAGAATTTCTCGAAATACTTACTAACACAAATGACACCTTAAGTGATCGACCTACGAATATTATTCTGTGAATTTTGCATTGTGGAGCATCGTCTGCCTGGCTCGAATTCAGGCCGGGGACAGTCTCTGATACTGTTCGGAGCAGACCGACATTACTCTATATGATCACGCTTTTCATTATCTTACATAGGGTATTACCACTTGGTATGGATGGCTGTTTCCCATAGAATTATTTTTATGCTTTTTCCTATTTTATTTTTATGTTTAATGATTTTTCAGACGCCTTCGTTTTCAGACGCGGTGGGTCCTCACGCTGAATTTCAAAGATCTTTAATCAACTAATTTTCTCCCTGAGTTCGGGATTGTTTTTCCTTTCAGTCTATTATTGCATATGTGGTACTTTTCTATTGACGTGATTGAAATATTGTGATCCAAATATATTTAAATATTTTACGCATTTATTAATGTATGTATTACGTTTTAGATACAATTGTATTGTTTTGACAAATAATACATTCAAATTTTTATGGCACTATAAATTATTCTATATTTTATATCCTATACATGTATGTTTATGCCTATATGATGACGTCTTTAAAATATTGTGCAGTTTAAAGTACTTTTATTTCTATGGCATCTTCTCATAATTTATATTTTGATAATAAAAAGCTTGTGTGTACATATATATTATGATCCTGTGTAAATGTCAAGATGTCCTAATGTTACGTAAGTTTCTACGCTTTTCTAGAGTGATTTTTTTACCACTTACCATAATGTGTTTTTTATCTCTGGTTGTTGGTGAGGGAAACTGGTATTTACACTTCTATCATGGCAATGCCACTTTTAACATTAAATTGATCTTACGTATTATCAGATATCCACATAATAACATGTGCTTTTTAAAAGCTTCATGTGACAGTGTTAATTAATTGATTTTAAGTGTAGGCCTAGCTATGATTAGATTATGGATATTTTAATCTGTATATATTCCATTTAAAATATCAGATATTTTGAAAATGTATTGTATTCAATGTATGACAGGGCACATATTTTAAAAATAACATTTTTGCTAATATGTATACACCCTGTATAAATATATTTAAATAAATAAATAAATAAATAAGCGCACAAGGCGGTAAGTTATTGTATTGTACACCTTTTGAGTTCAGAGGGCGGTATTATTGCTATGTACACCGTTTGAGCACATAAATCGGTAGTATTACTTTTAACAAATAAGATCGTGGTGTACATGGTGTCGTTTGATTGCGATCAGTTCACAACGATCACACTGTCACCTAATTTTGGCTGGTTCACGATAAGGGATCTTTGTTCGGACGGAAAATACAAGATTTTTGAGTGTGCTAGAAGAAACATCTTTGTAGATATTCGATCGGATACTAAAACATACATGATAAATGCGGTATTCGCTTAGACGAATAATTCATTTTTCGACACCGCTCATCTACTTGTCATGTCGACTGTATATGGTCATGACAACTTAGCAGTTCCACTTATATAGGCCTACTAACAGATCATTGGCCCTTTCAATTAAATTTGATATTCTTGTGGTGCCTGATAATTTCTAAGTTTAGCAATATTTTATTTTATAAGACCAAAGATGTTTTGTGGTCACTTTAAGGTAAAATGATTTTATAAATAATTTAGGAAAATTTGGATGTAAATTTATAAATATAGAAAATATTACTTTAAATTATTATATTTTGTATTGCAAATATTAAGTGTTTCTTTTGAAACTTATCAACATTAATAATTTAGGTTTAAAATGGTTCAAATATTACTGAACCGTTCAACAGTTTACAATTAATTGGCGCCTCATCATTAAAAGGTCGTACCCCCAGGTGCTGCAACGGTGTTCTGTAGAACGTCAACGTATCATGTAAGATATTTCGTGTCGAGTGGATAATTACTACAGCAACTATGACATGATGGAGACCGAATGTATGTTAAAATTATGATCAATCAATATATTTTGGAGATGGAACATTATTTCGAGAGCCATCTTGAGTGTTTTTAACGGCAGCCTATTACTGCATGAGAATTTGAAGGATAAATGAATTTGCTAGATTGGGATATATTTCGATTCAAGCTGTACGCAGCATGCTTATTGGCAAATTAATTTGTAACCATTTAAATTTGTGGGTCGTGGTAACCATGGTAACGCGCAAAATTTACAAATGGGTTGACATCCACCATTCATTGATGCATAGCCCTCATCGCAAGTATGTAGAAATAGCATATTGTTGTGAGTACAATGCATTAATATCTCAAGGTGAATACAATTATATTTGTAGTCCCAGCAATCATATAATTATTTTTTTGTATATAAAAAAACATTGTTAATCACATCTGCATGTTTGTTACTGAAGTACAAGTTATAAATACATTACAGTTGAAAAACTGATAAAAACGTATACCGAGTATTTAAAATCAACATTTTGTGTTAATTTTTTTTTGACCCCTTATCGGTCGGGATATTTTTAAGAAATGAATTTGCAAATTCAGCATACCACTCGACAGTATATGAGCTCTGGGGATATTAGTGGTCGTAGGATTAAAAGGTCACGGGTTATTTATCTAGTTACTTAGGCTTTGTATTTGTAGTCGCGCGTTGCACTTAGAATGCTTCCCCGCAATATGAGACTGGGCGTTGTCGTGTTTAAGCGTCCAATACAGACACATCACTATAACTCATTTCATTAGTCACTAGATCAATATAAGACCCTTGGCGCAACAGTTAGCACTATTGTCATTTTAAACTCTAGGGCTCTGATGTCGACCATCGTGGTATTTTTTATTAGCACTCGTGTGACAGATTCTACAGTGAAATAGCTTCTAAATCGGTGACATTGAGAAATGTCGTGACGCAATATGTACAAATCAAGTAACTTTCGGTCGAATTTGTGGATCGCGGGAGCGAGACACAACTTCAATAGACTTAAACTGTCAACTTAACCCTTTCAGTACTGGAACCGTCTATACGGACGCGTCTATATAGACGTCAGATTCTGACGTCCATAGTCGATCCTACACTAAAGAATTAAAAAATAATAATGGCCGTAGACCATTAACATGGGTATTCAAATGGAGCGGTAAGAGCTAACTAAGATATTTAAGATGATTTCATATTGCATGGTTTATGCGAACATATTTCAGCGTTGTATGCATGGGTTAATAATCCATGTCTAAGGGCGACATCGCATAGACCCTTACTTGTCGGTTTAACCCTTAAAGCGCTAAATTAAATAATCGTTTTTTTCAGCCACTTGAAGTTGTGTCTCGCTACCGCGTGAATAAAAATTACTCATATAAGTTTAATTTGAGACAAAACATTTGACAATCTTGATGTTTAAACGCTATTTTTTTCCTAATAACTGCGATTTAAGCGGCTAAATAAAACGGATTCAAAAATACTATGGTCGTGATTAAAGGTTTAAGGATTATTTTTTCTTATGCTGCTACAATGTAGTATATATCCGGTTTCAAGCATGTTTAAAATAATATAAAATGCTGCTAGATTTATAGAATAGGCTGTAGATTATCAATTAATCAAATTTTTCGATTGGGAAGTTTTTACACAAATAGAAAGTATTTTCGTCATTGGAAGCAGGAAAATGCGTCACTATTTCCAGCTTCAAATAAATGAAAAATGGAAACAAACAATTCAACAGTAGAACAGTTAAAACAATTTAGTAGTGCAAATGTGGTTTATTGATAAACTATGTAGTCTAAGAATGAATATCCTCATATGACATTACACCTAGAACCGCTACATAAAAAAAATCCGCCTATTCGAATTTTTGCAATTTGATTTATTGATAAACTTTGTCATTTAATTATAAACCAGAGTGACCAGACTTTAGGTCTCCAACTCAATAAATACGATAGACCCTTTTCCTGCCAAGTTATCTTATTTAAAATTTCACTCACTTGAATTTGTGTCTCGCTATCGCGACCCACAACTTCAGGTGGGTGAAATATACCTTATTTGCGACCGAACATTTGCAAAGCTCAATGTTTAAAGACACATTTCGTTCCAAATAACAGTGATTTAAATTGCTAATAAAACGGATTAAAACGCAGGCTATAGTCGTGATTAGCGGTTAACATGGGGAAAGGGTTAAATTTTTACCCACTGTGAATGTTGTGGGTCAAGTTAACGAGACACAACTTGAAGTGGGTAAAACTTTAAATATTTCATTTTGTGCTTGAGAGGGGCAATTACACCCAGAGAGGTCCTATACCTGACCCACCAAACACAAGACAACTGTTGTACCACTGTCTACCACGTTCGCCCATCATGGAACATACTTGGAAAGCAGCACGACTGAAGCAAGTGTTTTAGATGTTGACGTCTTCGGGAGCCACTTTGTATGACTGTGGCCTAATTATGGCGTCACCACCAGCGACTGCACTCATTAATCAAGGTATTGACACCACCTAGGTCGTTGATCCTATTAATTAGCTGTAAATTTACATCAGCTATTGTTCCTGAATAGAGTGGGAACAAAATAATATTGGAATAATGTCTCAAACTGAAATCAAACAATGCCCTGAGTTTAGACAGGCTATAACGGAAGATGACCGAATCCTGGCAGCCGCTATCCGTGATCCCTTCTGGGGTACGTGTCTATCAATGGACACAATGAGCGCAAAACCAGATTCTATCCAGGAAAGAACATGATAGGAGCACTCCAGATGGAGCTACGCAACATCTTGGAGGGAGACGAAACAAACGAGCCCGAGGCGAGAATCACGCATAATACAGACATTGCCATAGATACACCGCAACACCGTGACAATGACGAAGAAAATGCTACAGTGCAAACCGAAATACAAGGAAGTAGTCAATTCAAACTGGGAACTAAAGTTTCAGAAAATCCATCTCAGACTGGAAAAACCAAGAAAGATGCGGCTAAAATGAACGAGAGGCCAAGTCGGGATATCAATAGAGGACAGGGAAGCAGAATACGGTCCGAAAGTCTGGACTGTCGCGCTCGCAACAAAGACAAAGCTAATGACATTGAGAACACAGCTGCAGACACACCGCTGCGTGAACAGAGTTCTTGTGTAAGCGGAAAAAACACAAGCACACCACCTAAAGAAGATGGTAAACAGCCCAAACCACCCAACCTCAGGGATAGCGCAGAGACAGAACCTGAAGGAACAAGTCAGTGTACAACAAAGGCCAATAATGAACAATGTGCTGCATCGAACACTGGTGTATCTTAATAATATAACTATACATTTTTTGAATATGCCTACACGGCTTATAAACCATGGCGATGTTTTATGGACTTCGATTAGGAATACTGCTTGTACCGATGAACTATCAGTGATGTTGACGAACTATTATACTGTATCATGAATCAGAATACCAGTGAAACAAATTTAAAGGTAATTACCCTGAATGAAAAATAAGCAGAGAGATATAGTCCTGCAAGAAACATACTTAAATGACAAATTGTGTAGCAAATTAGACCGAGAATGGGAGAATAATGCCTTTCATAATTTGTCTGATTCTAGGCATAGTCGTGGTGTATCAATCTTAATTTCTAAGAATAAAAGTGGATGAAATATCTTGCAAAAGGTGTAAATTTGGCAGAAAAATGTCATAGGAATCAAGTTTGGATACTGAAATGTGTTGGATTCTCATGGTATTGGACGTAGCCCTGGGCGTCAGGAACCACGAAGTGACACGGACACGTCGACGACCCAGTAAACACATTTGTACAATGTTGGACCAACGTCGAAGACGTTGGGCCGACGTTGTACAAATAGTGTTGTACAAATGTTTTGTGTTTGCCGGGGAGTGGCTTAAATGCCCACTACTCTGTGGGCTAGGCCTACATTCAGTGGCGGATCCGGGATTTGAAAAAGGAGAGGGCGCAGGGGCTTGCCCCCAAGATTTTTTTGGCCAATTTAAGGTACTTTTTAAAGAATTTGGCGCAAAAAGGGGTGGGCGTGCGCCCCCTGCGCCCCCCTCTGGATCCGCGCCTGACAGTGTAGTCAATTCGACAAGGCCTATACTTGCCAAATGTCTTGCTTTACTTGGCAGGCGCGGATCCAGAGGGGGGGCGCAGGGGGCGCACGCCCACCCCTTTTTGTGCCAAATTCTTTAAAAAGTCTCCCAAATTGGCCAAAAAAATCTTGCGCCCCTCCTTTTCAAATCCTGGATTCGCCCCTTGCTTGGAACCATTCCAAAACCATCATAATTAGATCTAGGCCCCTATAGGCCTACCATGAATGATTATACAACGATCCTAATATAAAAAAAATAAGTGAACAGTGGTAACCAGTGGTGGTTACCAATGCAGACGCCAGACCATTTGACACATGTAGGCAGCAATTCTGGACTTCAATTCAAGCCAAATAGTTTTATAAAGGGACGTCATAAGTTACATCGGCACAGATCTTGTCAATTTAAAAATAAAATGGTCCCTATCTAATAGGATTATAATTGTGAAGCCTAAGGCCTAACGTTACAGACATGACAGAACTACAGAAGTTATGAAATTAAGGAATGTATGCTGATGTCAGGGGGAGACTGGAACAGCCAGATATGACGTCACTGACATGTGTGAGCTAACACATGTCGGGCTGTGACATGTGTTGGAGAATATAGTATGACTTCTAAAAAGACACCCATGTTATAATACTTAATCCTAAATTAAATGATGTATTATATACTTTTGGTAATATGTATGTACCCAATAACATAGACGACATTTTTAAACGGCTCTTGTAAACGGATTAAAGAAAATGCTGACTCTGAATATCGGTTAATTGTTTCAGGAGATATGAATTGCGCACTTACTGAGCTTGACCGTCCATCTGGAAAACTCGATAAAAGTAGTCAATGTTTAAAAAAAGTATTATTCTTTTAATGATACAGTTGATGTGTGGAGACTGTTGAATAGAGATAAAAAAACAAAATACATTCATTCCTAACGATAACCAAAGAAATCGTAGTCGTATTGATTATATCTTAACATCAACATACTTACAGCGCTTTATTACAAAGGCATATAGCAGCACCTGTTCCTGTTCCTGATCACAAAACTATATTAATTATAATAAAAGAAACAGGGAATAAGCGAGGGCCTGGGTTTTGGAATCAACTCGACAGTGTTACATGACGAGCTGTATGTAAACGACATTGAAAATATTTTCTCCGACACATTAGAAGAGTATGCATGTTGTAATAAACGGGATATATGGGATATGTGCAAAATACGATTTAAGGTATATACGATCCGATATTTCACAAGTAAACGCCAGCATTCGAGAGATGAACGTAAAGAAATAGAGGACGATTGTAAAAAAATAAAAAAATAGATGAAGTGATTTCAAAGAAACGTAAAAATGACAGAGACATAATTTCACTAAAAATCAGTCGTGATTTACTAATTGTAAATATGATCTTCATATTAGAGAACGTGCCAGCGGAGCTCAGATACGCTTCAGAGCAAAATAGCTAGAGCAGGGTGAGAAAAACACATCTTATTTTGTAAAACTAGAAAAAGTTAGACAATCAAACAATTCAATAACATGCTTACCCTCCGAGTCAGGAGAAATTGTAACCTCTGATGCCGCAATTATGAAAGAAGCGACGTGTTTCTATAGAGAACTATACACAAGTAAAAATTTTAAGCGAAATGATATATGGATACATTATTAGGCGAAATCGGAGAAACAAAGAAACTGAATGTAGAGGATATGAATAGCATTGAAGGTAGAAAAACTTTTGAAGAGTACGAACATGCTGTTACTACCCTATGTGACAATAAATGACGGCTTAGCAGCCGAGTTTTATAAAACATTCTCAACCACATTTGGTCAATTCCTTATACAGGTATATAATTCCTGATTTCTTATTTTCGACAACCATGTCAAAAATAAGAAATACGGGAATTTCGTCTCTATATCTAGCCTAACTGATTAATGCGCAGCACAAAAATTAAAAAACTTTTGCAGTTCTAGTCTATGGACATGTTTACATCATATGGTCATATTAAGAAGCCAAAATAAAGTCACCGATTTTTTATGATTATAGCCTGAGCCAGTCCCTTTAATAAAGTGGATTAAAATATTATATTCTGGTTGCTCGGCAAAAGTAAAGAACAACGGGTATCTGTCTGAATAATTTAATATATCGCGCGGTATAAAACAAGGCTGTCCTGTGTCAGCTTTGCTATTTAATTTAGCAGTCGAAACAATGGCTCTCGGTATTAAAAAGAACGATAAAATACAAGGAATTAAAATAACAGTATCTAACACTACATATCATTTGAAAGTTACACAATATGCTGATGATTGTACACTTTTTTTGTCAAACTTGACTCATATTCCAGAAGCTCTTGCGCAGATAAGTAAATTTACGGAGGTACCTGGCTTGAAATTAAATATTAAAAAAACTGAAGGAATGAATGTAGGGACACAGAAACCAAAAACCATAACATATTTAATAATAAATTTGTAAGTCAACCAGTGGGATCTCTAGGTATTTACGTAGGGCAAAATGACACGGCTTGTAATGAAAAAAAAACTGGAAGGAAAAAAGTTAAAAATTGAAAAAAAATTGATTTCGCGGAAACACCGTGACCTGACCATTTTGCCAAAATTTTAATAATCAAAAGGCCAGCAATTTCCATTATAACACACGTTGCCATCTCATTGACAGACTCGCCCGAAATTATTAAAAAATTGAATAAACTATTTCATGGCTTTTTTGGGGGTAAACGTGATCGAATGAGAATAAATATACTACGATTGCCATTAGATTCAGGTGGCGCCAACATGGTTGATATTGTATCTTTCTTTTCATCTTTAAAAGCTGCATGGTTACCAAAAATAAACAGTACAAGTAGTTGGAGTTGTCTGGGGAATAAATATTTATCAGAAGTTGGCACTAAAACACAAATATCCAATTTTCGTTTTGACAAAATATACAATATTAAAGAACTAGCTAATCTGCCTAATTTTTATAAAGACATAGTATGCGCATAGGCAAAATCAAACATAACAAACAAACCAGATACCTTGCTGATGTATTAGAACAGCCTCTATGGAGGAACAAACACATTACTATATACGACAAAGATACGAGAAGAGAGTTGACATTAAATTTCAAGGAATGAAATTTCAAGGAAATAGTAGGCCTAACCTTTTACACGCTAAAGATTTGAAATTCAGCAACGGAAAAATTGATGTAAACTATATAATAAAGTAAAAAACAAAAGGGATATATTATATCAACAAATTTTGCTACTACGAAAAGCTTTGCGGCCTTTCCATCATCTTTTGGACGAATACACACCACAAGAATATGACAGTGATAATAATAATACAACATTCGAAGGCCTATGCGTAACTAACTCAAAATTTTATTATACAAAGCTCTTTAGCCAACTAAAGGCACAATATAATCTAAGCACTTGGAACTCTTATCTTAATCATTTCAACCGAGGAATACCAATGTATATTTAAACTGAAGTTAGTTAACATTTTTGACCTTAAAATTAAAGAGTTTAATTTCAAAGTTTTACACGATATACTGTCTTGCGAATCTAATTTAAAAACATGAAAATTACAAGATAATGATGATTGCATTGTTTGTAAAGAAAACATTACGATTATCCATATGCTATTTGAATGTTTGATTGTTAAAAATGTGTGGGTGACTCTTCTGTCTATCTTAAAATTCAAAATAATCAAAAATACAATTATCTGTGGAGTGAAAGATGAAGTGATTAATTTCTTAATATCCCTAATTTCTTTTTGTCTCTATAAATATTGGATTATTCTAAAAAACGAGAACTCTACTTGTACTTTAAAAACTTTTCTTTTGAAAGAATTATGTTTTAGAAGACTGGTATATTTGAAGCTAAACAGGACTAAAATATGTGGGAATTGTTTTTAATTTGAGGAAGTAATTTTAAAATATATGGTTTAATTACTAAGCCATTGTTTCAGCAAATAATCTGTTCATCTCTATATACTCATATTCTAGTCACAAATATACAGTTCTTCGTAAATGTGTACGTGTCGTACTTTTATACTGTGCATGTGATTGGGTCAGTGCCTCTATTCACTATAAATGCTGATATTATATACAATTATCACTTTTCATTGCTTATCGGACTGGTTCTAACGATTATCTGTTTTTATATGAATATATATATATACATGAATTGTTTTATTAATATTGCATCTTAAACATTTGTACTATGTATTTTAAGCAATAATAAAAAAAGCTAATGTTTCTGATGACATATCTTTGACAATAAGAGGGTAGTGCCATCGACTACCTAAATAATCAACATCGTGCATATAACCTCGTTAAATATATACACAAAAAATTGAAAATATTTAAATGTTGGGACCATAATCATGATAATTCGCGAAATAAAAAATAGACCTGATAGATAACATAACACGCATAGGGGGCTAGTGTCATTGTATCTATTCACATTACACGCGGAGGGGTGGGTGTCATTGTATCTATTCACATTACATGCGGAGGGGAGGGGACGGGTGTCATTGTATCTATTCACATTACACGCGGAGGGGTGGGTGTCATTGTATCTATTCACATTACACGCGGAGGGGTGGGTGTCATTGTATCTATTCACATTACATGCGGAGGGGAGGGGACGGGTGTCATTGTATCTATTCACATTACACGCGGAGGGGTGGGTGTCATTGTATCTATTCACATTACATGCGGAGGGGAGGGGACGGGTGTCATTGTATCTATTCACATTACGCGCGGAGGGGTGGGTGTCATTGTACCTATAATCATTACATGCGGAGGGGAGGGGAGGGTGTCATTGTATCTATTCACATTACACGCGGAGGGGACAGGTGTCATTGTATCTATTCACAGAGCACGCGGAGGGGTGGGTGTCATTGTATCTATTCACATTACATGCGGAGGGGAGGGGACGGGTGTCATTGTATCTATTCACATTACACGCGGAAGGGGCGGGTGTCATTGTATCTATTCACATAACACGCGGAGGGGTGGGTGTCATTGTATCTATTCACATTACACGGGGAGGTGGCGAGTGTCATTATATATATTCACATTACACGCGGAGGGGGAGGGTGTCATTATATCTATTCACATAACACGCGGAGGGGCGGGTGTCATTGTATCTATTCACATAACACGCGGAGGGGTGGGTGTCATTGTATCTATTCACATTACACGGGGAGGTGGCGAGTGTCATTATATATATTCACATTACACGCGGAGGGGGAGGGTGTCATTATATCTATTCACATAACACGCGGAGGGGTGGGTGTCATTGTATCTATTCACAGAACACGCGGAGGTGAGGGTGTCATTGTATCTATTCACATAACACGCAGAGGGGAGGGTGTCATTGTGTCTATTCACATAACACGCGGAGGTGAGGGTGTCATTGTATCTATTCACAGAACACGCGGAGGGGAGGGTGTCATTGTATCTATTCACATAACACGCGGAGGGGAGGGTGTCATTGTATCTATTCACAGAACACGCGGAGGGGAGGGTGTCATTGTATCTATTCACAGAACACGCGGAGGTGAGGGTGTCATTGTATCTATTCACATAACACGCGGAGGGGAGGGTGTCAATGTATCTATTCACATAACACGCGGAGGGGAGGGTGTCATTGTATCTATTCACAGAACACGCGGAGGGAGCGGGTGTCATTGTGTCTATTTACAGAACACGCGGAGGGGAGGGTGTCATTGTATCTATTCACAGAACACGCGGAGGGGAGGGTGTCATTGTATCTATTCACAGAACACGCGGAGGGGAGGGTGTCATTGTATCTATTCACAGAACACGCGGAGGGGTGGGTGTCATTGTATCTATTCACAGAACACGCGGAGGGAGCGGGTGTCATTGTGTCTATTCACAGAACACGCGGAGGGGAGGGTGTCATTGTATCTATTCACAGAACACGCGGAGGGGAGGGTGTCATTGTATCTATTCACAGAACACGCGGAGGGGAGGGTGTCATTGTATCTATTCACAGAACACGCGGAGGGAGCGGGTGTCATTGTGTCTATTTACAGAACACGCGGAGGGGAGGGTGTCATTATATCTATTCACATAACACGCGGAGGGGAGGGTGTCATTGTATCTATTCACATAACACGCAGAGGGAGCGGGTGTCATTGTATCTATTCACATTACACGCGGAAGGGGCGGATGTCATTCACCGAACTTATTTTTCACAAAAACGAAATAGACGAGTTTGACTTTATGGGCCGTCGCAAAAGTTCGTAATGTTCCAACCTTGTTCGTATTGATAGGTGGGTTGTTGACTGTCCCTTCCGTATTGACTATGTACTTTTTCTTTTCTCATATATAAAAAATGCAGATTTTGTCATTTTTTCAGCTAGAGCTATGTACATGTGTAAAAAAATGGAATGTGTTTGCTACCAAATTTCGCATGTCCCGTCCTTTCGTATTATGTATGGTGATGGTATCATGATTTTTGTTATTACTTGAGATTGAAATTGATCAGTTTGTACCCAAGGTAACACAGAATCAAATGCTGAATGATATGTTGTTACAGCCTATCGTATCATAGGACTTAATGGGTTGTTATTATTCACGTCACCAGACGGCACCAGCTGTTTGTACATCCCACGCGCTGGTGTAATAGAACTCATTATGACAACAAGCACGACACATGTTATCAACAACAATAACGCGAGTGCGTGAGTGAGTGAGTGCGTGAGTGAGTGAGTGAGTGAGTGAGTGAGTGAGTGAGTGAGTGAGTGAGTGAGTGAGTGAGTGAGTGAGTGAGTGAGTGAGTGAGTGAGTGAGTGAGTGAGTGAGTGAGTGAGTGAGTGAGTGAGTGAGTGAGTGAGTGAGTGAGTAAATCATTACTCAGAAGTCTATAACTATATCAGCAGGTCAATGACTGACTCAGTAGACCAATAAATGGCCCAGCAGGTAAATGACTAGTCCAGCAGACCAGTGACCGGCCCAGCAGATCAATGACTGACCCAGCAGACCAATGACTGGCCCAGCAGACAAATGACTTGCCCTGCAGACCAATGACTGGCCCAGCAGGCCAATGACTGGCCCTGAAGACCAATGACTGGCCCAGCAGGCCAATGACTGGCCCTGCAGACCAATGACTGGCCCAACAGGCCAATGACTGGTCCTGCAGACCAATGACTGGCCCAGCAGACTAATGACTGGCACAGCAGACCAATGACTGGCCCAGCAGACCAATGACTGGCCCAGCAGACCAATTACTGGCCCAGCAGACATATGACCAGCACAGCAGGCCAATGACCAACACAGCAGGCCAATGACTGGCTCAGCAGGCCAATGACTGGCCCAGCAGGCCAATGACCAGCACAGCAGGCCAATGAATGGCCCAGCAGACCAATGGCTGACCCGAAAGGCCAATGACTGGCTCAATAAATGGTCCAGCAGATCAGCGACTGGAACAGCAGGCTAATGACCGACACAGCAGGCCAATGACTGGCCCAGCAGACCATTATATGGCTCAGAAGACCAATGACTGGCCCGGCAGACCAATGACTGGCTCAGCAGATCAATGACTGGCCGATCAGGCCAACGACTGGTACAGCAGACCAATGACTGGCTCAGCAGGCCAATGACTGGGCCAGCAGACCAATGACTGGCCCAGTAGGCCAATGACCGACACAGCATGCCAATGACTGGTCCAGCAGGCCAATGACTGGCCCAACAGACCAATGACTGGCCCAGCAGACCAATGACTGGCCCAGCAGACCAATGACTGGCCCAGCAGACCTATGACCAGCACAGCAGGCCAATGATCGGCACAGCAGGCCAATGACTGGCTCAGCAGGCCAATGACTGGCCCAGCAGGCCAATGACCAGCACAGCAGGCCAATGAATGGCCCAGCAGACCAATGACTGACCCGAAAGGCCAATGACTGGCTCAATGAATGGTCCAGCAGATCAACGACTGGAACAACAGGCTAATGACCGACACAGCAGGCCAATGACTGGCCCAGCAGACCATTATATGGCTCAGAAGACCAATGGCTGGCCCAGCAGACCAATGACTGGCTCAGCAGATCAATGACTGGCCAATCAAGCCAACGACTGGCACAGCAGACCAATGACTGGCTCAGCAGGCCAATGACTGGGCCACCAGACCAATGACTGGCCCAGTAGGCCAATGACCGACACAGCATGCCAATGACTGGTCCAGCAGGCCAATGACTGGCCCAACAGACCAATGACTGGCCCAACAGACCAATGACTGGCCCAGCATACCAATGACTGGCCCAGCAGACCAATGACTGGCCCAGCAGGCCAATGACTGGACCAGCAGACCAATGGCTGGCCCAGTAGGCCAATGACCGACACAGCATGCCAATGACTGGTCCAGCAGGCCAATGACTGGCCCAGCAGACCTATGACTGGCCCAGCAGGCCAATGATTGGCCCTGCAGACCTATGACTGGCCCAGCAGACCAATGGCCGGCACAGCATACCAATGACTGGCTCAGGAGACCAACGACAGGCACAGCACGTCAATAACTGGCCCAGCGGACCATTAAATGGCTCAGCTCAGATCGATGACTGGCCCAGCAGACCAATGACTGGCTCAGGAGACCTATGACCGGCCCAGCAGGCCAGTGGCAGGCCCAGCAGACCAATAACTGGTATTGCAGGACATTCACTGGCCCAGCAGACCAATGACTGGCACAGCAGGCCAATGACTTGCCCAGCAGACCAATGACTGGCCCAGCAGACCAATGACTGGCTCAGGAGACCTATGACCGGCAAAGCAGGTCAATGACTGGCCCAGCAGACCAACGACCAGCACAGCAGGCCAATGACTGGCCCAGCATGCCAATGACTGGCCCAGCAGACCAATGACTGGCACAGCAGGCCAATGACTTGCCCAGCAGACCAATGACTTGCCCAGCAGACCAATGACTGGCCCAGCAGACCAATGACTGGCTCAGGAGACCTATGACCGGCAAAGCAGGTCAATGACTGGCCCAGCAGACCAACGACCAGCACAGCAGGCCAATGACTGGCCCAGCATGCTAATGACTGGCCCAGCAGACCAATGACTGGCACAGCAGGCCAACGACTGGCCCAGCAGACCAATGACTGGCCCAACAGGCCAATGAATGGTCCAGCAGATCAATGACTGGCACAGCAGGCCAATGACCGGCACAGCAAGCCAATGACTGGCCCAGCAGGCCAATAACTGGCCCAGCAGACCAATGACTGGCTCAACAGGCCAATGAATGGTCCAGGAGAACAACGACTGGCACAGTAGGCTAATGACCGACACAACAGGCTAATGACCGACACAGCAGGCCAATGACCGACACAGCAGGCCAATGACTGGCCCAGTAGACCAATATATGGCTCAGAAGACCAATGACTGGCTCAGCAGATCAATGACTGGCCCAGCAGACCAATGACTGGCCCATCAGACCAATGACTGGCCCAGCAGACCAATGACTGGCTCAGCAGACCAATGACTGGCCAAGCAGACCAATGTCTGGCCCATCAGACCAATGACTGGCACAGCAGACCAATGACTGGCTCAGCAGGCCAATGACTGGTCCAGCAGATCAATGACTGGCCCAGCAGACCAATGACTGGCCCAGCAGACCAATGACTGGCCCAGCAGACCAATGACTGGCCCAGTAGGCCAATGACCGACACAGCATGCCAATGACTGGTCCAGCAGGCCAATGACTTGGCCAGCAGACCAATGACTTGGCCAGCAGACCAATGACTGGCCCTGCAGACCAGTGACTGGCCCACCAGACCAATGGCCGGCACAGCATACCAATGACTGGCTCGGGAGACCAACGACCGGTTCAGCACGTCAATAACTGGCCCAGCGGACCAATAAATGGCTCAGCTCAGATCAATGACTGGCTCAGCAGAGCAACGACTGGCCCAGCAGAGCAATGACTGGCCCAGCAGATCAATGACTGGTCCATCAGACCAATGACTGGCCAAGCAGGCCAATGACTGGCTCTGCAGGCCAACGACTGGCCCGGCAGGCCAATGACTGGCGCAGCAGATAAATAAATGGCCCAGTAGGCCAATGACTGGCCCAGCAGACCAATGACTGGCACAGCAGACCATTGACTAGCCCAGCAGACCAATGACTGGCCCAGCAGACCAATGACTGGGCCAGCAGACCGGCGACTGGTGTCGGATACAGGTTCAGTTATTGAATTAAAGAGTGACCAAGAGAACAACGTCCATATTGTTTGCTGCCAAGACAGTAAAAGACCGACAAGCAAGACTTTATTACCATATATTATGCATACATTAATATTCATGTGCTAGTTATTTCACAAGTCAGTGAAAACGCGGTATATAAATTTCTCCTGACACTCCCGGGGGCATATAAAACATGTTATTAATAGAAATGTGAAGGTAATTACTTAAGATAGTTGATTTATCCATTTTTGTCTGGCTTCTATAGCGGTTTGTCGGGAAGGTCTACGCACATCAGATGAACTGACCGTTTGTTCCTCTGATTCACGTAGTGTATCATTCAATTCAAGTGGATATAATTTTGTAATAGGTCTGTTAGTTAAACCATATTTGGTGCGTATGTTGGCAGATCTTACAAAACCGTCACCACCTTTATTTAGTTTGGTAACAACTGCCAATGGCCACTGTACACGTTTGTCATCACTATGGACGACGACAACATCACCAATTTTAATATTATTCGTCGATTGTCCTAGTTTACATTGTTTTGCATTAGTTGCATATATTTCACGGAGAGCCGGTAAGTATTCAGATCGCCAACGGCCCCAGCATTTCTGGAAAATCAAATCTAATCTACGAGCTCTTTTAGTCATCAAAGTAATATTAACACCATAATCCAAATCATGTACCCGTTAGTTCGTCAGCTGTGATATTTTCACGTGGCAGAGTGATCAGTGAGCGTCTATTCACCAACATTGAAGGTGTGAGTGGATCCGGCTCATCAGCTTCAGACGAAACGTAAGTCAGTGGTCGTTCATTAATCATTGTCTCTATTTCGGTAACGACTGTAACAAGTTCATCCAGTGTTACGAGACATTTCGTGAGTGACGTTTTTGTCAGCCCTATGAGGCGTTCGTAGAATCCACCGAACCAAGGTGCGCGTTTCGGGATAAATGTCCACTCTACCTTTCTACTGGCGAGGAAGTTGATCACTTCCGAATTCTCACACAGATCTTGAATCTGCTTGGCTCCAGCGATGAACGTGGATCCATTGTCCGAGATGAGATGTCGCGGTGTAGAACGTCTTGCAGCGAAGCGACGGAATGCGCGAAGAAATATGTCTGTGTGCTTAAGTCGCCAACGACCTCCAAATGAACTGCTCGGGTCACGGCACATGTAAACAAACATATGTACGCTTTGTTTGGAATTAATGTTGCCTTATAATACAATGTACCTGTGAAGTCGACACCACAAGCAGTGAATGGGGGTCCCTCAGTTAGACAAAACTCTGGCAACTGAGGCGTGTCGGGCGATTTGTAGGACATTCCGGTCAACTTCAAACATCTAACACAACGTCGTAGCAATGTTTTCAACATTCTGCGAAGACGTGGTACCCAATAGGTTTGTCTGATGAATGAGATAGTTATTTCAACACCACCGTGAAGCACAAACACATGAGCCTGTGTCGCCACGGGGCGGGGGCCCTAGGGTAGTGGTTAGCACCGCTGCCTTTCACGCCAGAGTCCGGGGTTCGGTTCCCGGTCTCGGCGGTTTGAAAGAAACAAAATTGTTTCTTCCCCATCCACGTGTGAAAGTTAGTATTGTGGGGAGCCTCCGTGACCGAGAGGTAGCGTGCTCGGTCTCAGACCGCCAGGGCTCGAATTTCGAATCCTGTGTCTGGAGGACAGTGTCATCTCAATCATCTCACCATCCTCAGGAGGTTCTCCTGGCCCAGTTTAGCCTATATGTGCACAAAGGTGGCCTAAAGCCCGATTCATTTCATTTTTGTGTCGCCACGACTTCAGTAAAATGATGATTAGGCGGTAGCAGCACAGGATGTTTTATATTATATAATAATCTGGCATTGTGTAACCTCCCACCACAACAAATAATGCCAGCGTCATCAATAAATAATTTGAATTGATTAACAAGCGAATTTTTCACAATTGCTTGACGTTTCATATTTTGAAGCTCATTTGAGTATGTTTCACGTTGAACTGACATTACCCACAATCTCTTTGCGCTGTTCAGTTCGGGAACACTGATATGAACCGAATTGCGCAATGTAGATTTTTGACGTCGAGTGAAGCGCAGTATATAGCTGGTGACACGTAGTAATCTGTCCAATGAATTGAAATCTGTAATATTAATGATTGAGCTAATGCCACAGATTTGATTTTCACACGTTGTACTGGTTGGCATATCGTTGTCTATTTCACACGCTAACACTGCACTGTCAAATAATTCACAAATCGGCCAGTCACCCTTTGGTAACCACGGCGGGCCTTTGAGCCTCAACACTGAATGATTCAAATATTCATTATAAGCCAATCCCCTAGTTAGCATATCACTAGGGTCGTCTTTCGTAGGACAATATTTAGTTAAAGTAAAATGACCCTCTCTAATAGTTTTCACTCTATTTTCAACAAATGTAGGCAGTTTTTTACCACTTTGGATCCAACACAAAACTATTTGGCTATCACACCACAGAGTTGTATGTTGTATGTTTATAGACCCCAAAGCTTTCAGTACTAGTTTTAACAGTTGTGTACCAACTACAGCAACTAATAGTTCTAACCGCGGTAGTTTTATGTTTTTTAATGGTTTGACTCTCGATTTAGATATCACAAATGCTACAGAATCACCCTGTTGTAAATACACTACAGCACCATATGCCTTTATGCTAGCATCCGTGAATACATGCAATTCAAATTCTTTCGATTTATCAAATGATGTAGAAAATTGTCTCTTTATTCTGATTGATCTAACAGTGTCCATATCAGAAGATATGTTATTCCATTCAGAATTAAGATCTACGTTTAGTGGTTCATCCCATTTTAAATTTATAGACCACAGTTTTTGTATGAATATTTTAGCTTTAATGTGTACCGGAGCAACGATACCCAAAGGGTCGAACAGACTTGATGCATATTTGACTACATCTCTTTTCGTGTAAATTGATTGTTCTCGAAAGGTTGACAAAGGAAATGATAAATAATCATCTTAATTTTCCCAAATCAATCTTAGAACTTTAACAGGACCTGCGCCTGCGTCATTATGATCAGCTGAAATTTAGTCTGTAAGTCTTTGTTATTGGTGCTCCATGACCGTAATTTGAAACCGGCATCACGTAATAATGCAATTGATTCATTATAGTAGTTAATAGCAATGTCTTTGGCTTTAACACTTGAAATTATATTATCCACATAGATATTATTTTTCAAATTGTCAGCTACTTCAGTTGGATGTCTCTCTAAGTGTGACTTGATAACAGCATTCAGAATAAACGGCGAGCTCACCGATCCAAAAAGGACGGCTTTAAATCTGTATACCTTGAATTCACTTTCCGTATCACAAGGATCGGACAACCAGAAAAACTTAGTGAAATATCTGTCTGATTCAGATAGCTGTATATTCGGGAATGCTTTTTCTATGTCACTAACAATGGCTACTTAATGTAATCGGAATCGTATTAACATTTCAAGCATATCATTTATCAACGAAGGACCTGTGTCAAAACAGTCATTCAGACTAGAATTTTTTCCCTGTTTACATGAACAATCATATACAATTCTGATCGGAGTGGTTGGTGAATCTTTATGTACAGCATGGTGTGGAATGTAATGTCCACGTGCGTTATCATCATCCACAACCAACTCGATAAAACCACGTTTGAGTTGGTCAGAGATGATGTTATCATAAATTTGGCGCAATTCTGGACTAAGTCGTTTTGCCATACATCTAGTGCTTTTATAACAAATGTGATAGCTAGTGGGGAGTATATCTCGGTCAGATTTCCATGGGAGAATTGCTGTGTATCTCCCATTTTTCCAATGTATTTTAGTGTCTCTATAATTTTCATAATCACAGACCTTCTGTGCCGTTTCATCAAATACGCCTATTGTTTCTAAATCCCAGAATTTGGAAATTATGTTATAATCAACGTCTTTATTAGAAAAAATAGTTTTGAAAACCGCAGTATTCATTACAGAAACAGGTTTTATATTAGTTGGTCCTGACAACAAAAATCCTAGTTTGGAAGAAACAGCAGTGGGACCTGGTCCTCGAATTATTTTGTCTTCAACAATGGACCAATAATAATCCGCTCCAATCAACATATCAATCTCTAATACACCTTTCTCAATAGAGTGTGCAAGTTTCAAATCTTTGAGATAGTCATAGTTCTGAACTGTTTTATTTACGAAATTTTTCATAGGACATGATATGTTCGGTACAACAAGCGTTGGCATATCTTTCCGCTTACCGTCAATTAATTCAAGTTGAACATTCACTAAAGAAACATTTCTTACATGTGAATTTTCATCTCCAAATGATGATAAATTGATCTGTTCAGTTTGACATTCATTGAGATTTACACTTAGTTTTCTGACAGCATATTCAGAAATAAATGATCTTTGTGCCCCCTCATCTAACAAAATGTTCATAGTTACAGCTTTATTTACATGCCACAATTTAGTACAAGCAGTTTTAAGAAGAACAGGATCAGTAGGTAGAGTCCCTGCTGGTGTAAGTGTAATTTGTGTCACTTCTGACTCGTTTACAACTGGCTGAGTTGGTTTTACCTCTTTCTTAACTACTTCAGTGTCTGACAAACATAAAGCAGTGTGATGTTTATTTTGACAGTTTTTACACTTTTTCTTTGAAAAACAATCAGAAACGATATGGTTGTTTCTCAAACAATTGAAACATAGTTTATCACCTTTACAAATGTCACGCCTTTTATGTTTGTCAGTTACCTTTAAACAATTTGAAGAAAAATGATCACCTTTACAAAAGGCACATATTACCACCCATGGTTTAGCATTGGGAGATTGTAACACTTTCTTTTTTGAAGCTACATGGAAAGCAGAAGTTGAAGAAATACTACTGTTTGACACACTAGCGTTTTCGACACCCGCTTCAAACGCTTGAATTTCTTCATATATCGCCTCTCTCAATTGTTTCAGAGACCAAGCCGAATCACCGTGTTCACGCGATATCTGTGTTTTTAATTGACTGGGTAGTTTTTTCCAGAATTATGGGAATTAACAGATCGCCATAATTGTCTTCACATTTACCGAGTGCTTTCAGCCCACGAATGTACGTTTCTAAATTATCGTATAATTCTTTTACGCTGTCCAGATTATACATAGCGTCAGGTAATTGCCACAAAGCCTTCACAAAGCCTGCAGAAATAATTTTGTGTGGTTGCCCGTATCGTTCTTTGAGTAGGCTTAGAGCAACAGTGTAGTTAGCATTCGTCAATTGAAGCCCATCAATTGTACGGGTAGCCTCGCCTGAGAGCGTTGACCGTAAATACTGAAATATTTGAATATCTTTAAGACTGTTGTCATTATCTATTGCATCACAGAATGCGTCATGATATGAAGTCTATTTTATCAGGCAACCGTCAAATTTCGGCAATTGTAACTTCGGTAAATTTACTTTCTTCTTCGTTGAAGTGGTATGCTCAGCACCAGCATTCAACGAAGAAGAAGCAGTGAGATTTGACAGTTTCTTAATTTTATGGACCAGTTCGTGAATTTCTCTGCAATATTTCTCGATAATATCATCTGACTCAATAATTTTGTCAGCTAGTTCCTCTTCAGGTATTAAGTCAATTATATCATTGGCTAAACATTTCAGCATTTCTAGTTTAGTATAAAGAGAGTCCAAAATGCCTCTTAATTTTACCAGATTTGATGTGTCTACAGTTGTTTCACCTGTGACTTGTGCGTTGGCAGTATCAGCCGGCTGAGATTTGATGATTTCGTTGGCAGACTTCATTAGTTTAGTCATCTGCCCACGATGAGCCCCTCTCGTTGTAATTAACCTTTTTAGCTTCACTTCTGTCTCGCTCATGTTGACTTGTGTTGATTTACTCGTTATGGCACTGGTCACGGCACCAAATGTCGGATACAGGTTCAGTTATTGAATTAAAGAGTGACCAAGAGAACAACGTCCGTATTATTTGCTGCCAAGACAGAAAGAGACCGATAAGCAAGACTTTATTACCATATATTATGCATACATTAATATTCATGTGCTAGTTATTTCATAAGTCACCAGGGGTGAAAGCGCAGTATATACATTTCACCTGACAACTGGCCCAGTAGACCAATGACTGGCCCAGAAGACCAATGACTGGCCCAGCAGACCAATGACTGGTCCAGTAGGCCAATGACTGGCCCAGCAGACCTATGACTGGCTCAGCAGACTAATGACTGGCCAAGCAGATAAATGACTCACCCAACAGACCAACGACTGGCCAAGCAGACCAATGACCAGCACAGCAGACCAACGACTGGGACCAGCAGACGAATGACTGGCCCAGCAGACCAGTGACTGGTCCAGCAGAACAATAACTGGCTCAGCAGAACAATAACTGGTCCAGCAGGCCAATGAATGGCCCGGCAGACCAATGACCGGCAGAGCAGGCCAATGACTGGCATAGCAGGCCAATGACTGGCCCAGCAGACCAATAACTGGCTCATGAGACCAACGACCGGCATAGCAGGCCAATAACTGGCCTAGCAGGCCAATGACTGGCTCAGCAGACCAATGACTGGCCCAGCAGACCAATAACTGGTTCAGCAGACCAATAACTGGCCCAGCACACCAATAACTAGTCCAGCAGGCCAATGACTGGCACAGCAGGCCAATGACTGGCACAACAGACCAATGACTGGCCCATCAGACCAATGACTGGCCCAGCAGACCAATGACTTTCTCAGCAGAAGAATGACTGGCCCAGCAGACCAATGACTGGCCCATCGGACCAATGACTGGCCCATCAGACCAATGACTGGCCCAGCAGACCAATGACTGGCACAGCAGACCAATGACTGGCACAGCAGGCCAGTGACTGGCCCAGCAATAAATGGTGGTGGATATGCAGGCATACATTTGACTATTTTCGAGTTCTCTTGCATGGATACCACCTCAGTCTGCAGCCTGATGCAGCACCGGGACGCTGGCCATGATGCTAGTGTAATTTCATGTCCGAGCTGCTCCCTAAAAGTTATCATATTTTATGCTGCGCTGTGTATATGCCAGCAGCGTGTATTCCAAATGTTTTTTGATATATACCTTTACCTTATACTTAACATTGTTCATATGACAGCATCTTGTCTACTACCTGCGTATGCAACCTATCGCAATGCTCAGTTAATGGACTCGCTGCTGTCATATTTCAGTTCTAAACGCCACATTGTCTTCAGCGAGCCAGTTATAACTGTTTCATACTATCACAGTACATTTTTTCTTGCCCTGACTTCCACTTAAATGGATCTACACTGACTTCGTGTATATGCCAGCAGCGTGTATTCCAAGTGTTTTTTGATATATACCTTTACCTTATACTTAACATTGTTCATATGACAGCATCTTGTCTACTACCTGCGTATGCAATCTATCGCAATGCTCAGTTAATGGACTCGCTGCTGTCATATTTAAGTTCTAAACGCCACATTGTCTTCAGCGAACCAGTTATAACTGTTTCATACTAGCACAGTACATTTTTTCTTGCCCTGACTTCCACTTAAATGGATCTACACTGACTTTAATCACAAGACGGAGCGCTGCGCCCCCTCCACCCCCGCACCAACTACAGCAGCCTGCACGAAACCAGTCATCATGTCACCACTCAGCGAACGAAACCTCGTATTACTATTTTGTATATGTTTCAATTGCTTAATAAAATATAGTTTATACAAAAAATGGCTCAGCTGACAAGTGAACAAGTGATTTATTACTGTTGTCCTTTTTTAAAGACATGCAGTGCCAGGCAAAGCTGGAATAAACATGATTAATACAAAATAATGAGCATACAATCCTTCTCGATTGTGGTTATACACACAATAAATCGTTAATATGATTAGTATTATGATTATAATGTGGAGAAGCGTCATGTAAACACATATTAGGTAAGCACTAAAATTACAGTTGAATTAAAACTATTCACAATTTTAGATATAAAGGTGCACAGATTTCTGAGTATATGTCCGGAAGAAATATTCAGCAACGTGTGTAGCTTCAATGTAGATGGACTTGTATGGTATTGTTTTAAGAGGAGTTCTATACTCTCTGTCTTAAAATAATCACATACGAGCAAGAAATGAAATTGATCACCAATGTCTCTTGGTGCTATGTCACATCTTGTACATACACGGGTGTCCCGGAGAACCCGTTCTCTACAGCCAGTTTCTATCGGCAACCTGTGATTTCTGCAACGGAATTTAGTAAATATAATTTTCATCTTACGTGGTAAAGAAATCAAGTAATTTTCAAAAGTAAAAGTGGTCTTGAACGTCCTATAAATTATGCACTTTCCAGATTCACTGATTTCTGCTATCCATTAATGGATAAACTGGTCTCTCAGTCTCACTTGTATTGACTCAAAACACTCACGGCTTGCCGGTAGAGACTGGCTGTCCCAAACACCAGATAAACCTATATTATTTAATGTGTCTTTGACAAACATAAGCCATGGTGATGTATAAACATCCAAAACATGCAATTTAGGTAATAATCTATACAATATTGAAAACAATTTATTACATCTATTTTTTTCATCACGCATGATAAGTGAGCTCCGAAATAGTAGCACTCTTGATTTATTATTTACAATTAGAGGAGGAGTGCAGACTTCACCATACACCATATTTGAACATGTAAATTTGTTAACATTTATTATATATTTTAAAAATCTTAATTGTAATTTCTCGATAATATCGATGTTCTCACTTCCCCATATTTCGCAAACATATGTAATAATGAGAACAACTATATGGTTAAACAGTTTAAGAAGAACATCAAGAGGTGAAAATAAACACCTACCTTTACTTAGTAGAGAGAACATTGCCCTACTACCTTTCTCAAATAATTTCTGTTTTGTTTTGTTTAATTTCCCATTGTAATTAAAAATAAGCCCAATATATTGATAATCTCTAACAATTTCTAATTTAACATTACCAAACGTAAATTCTAGTCTATTTCCTACATAGCCACGAGAGAATATCAACACTTTTGTTTTGGGTACATTAATTTTGGGCTTCCATAGTGTACACTATTGATTCATTGCATCCAGAGCTAGCTGCAATTCTTTCGGACTCTCTGCTAAGATGACAGTATCGTCTGCGTGAAGGAGAACATAAAGCTTTAAATACGTGTCAAGATTAATATCGTTTAAAAGATCAGAAATATTATTGTTAATAAATGACAATCCGTTGTATTTGGTGCTAAAATATTCTCTTAAATCGGACAGAAAAATCGAAAATAACAATGGTGATACATTTTCACCATGTCGAACACCTGATTCACAAGTAAAATATCTTGATGTTTTACCTGACATCGAAATGCAAGATTTTGCGTTATATATACATTGAATAAATTGACTTAATCAATTTTCCATCAATACCCTTTGCTAGTAGTTTATACCACAGCGCAGCCCTGTTCACCGTGTCAAAGGCTTTGCTGTAGTCCACGAAACATCAGTACAATATCTTTTTCTTAAACAAAAATAGATCAATTAGTGACTTTAAGGAAAAAATATGATCAGCGGTTGAAAAAACCTTGCCTAAAACCAGCTTGTTCATTTCCTATAATATCATACGACTTAGAATAAGAGGTTAATCTGGTGTTGATAGAGCTTGTAAAGAGCTTTCCCAGACAGCTAAGAATAGCTTTCCCAGACAGCTAGTAATTCCACGAAAATTCGACGGGTCAATGATCAATGACTGGCCCAGCAGACCAATGACTGGTCCATCAGATAAATGAATGGCCCATCAGATCAACGACTGGCCCAGCAGACCAATGACTGACCCAGCAGATCAATGACTGACCAAGCAGGCCAATGACTGTCCCATCAGACCTATGACTGGCCCAGCAGACCAACGACTGGCTCAGTAGGCCAATGACCGACACAGCAGGCCAATAACTAGTCCGGCAGGCTAATGACTGGCCCATCAGAATAATAAATGGCTCAGCTGACCAGCGACTGGCCAGCATACCAATAAATGGCTCTGCTGACCAATGACTGGCCCAGCAGACCAATGACTGGCTCAGAAGAACAATTACTGGCTCAGCAGACAAATGACTGGCTCAGCAGACATATGACAGGCACAGCAGGCCAATGACTGGCCCAGCAGACCAATGACTGGCCCAGCAGACCAATGACTGGCACAGCACGACAATGACTGGCACAGCAGACCAATGACTGGCTCAGCAGACCAATGACTGGCACATCAGGCCAATGCCTGGCCCAGCAGACCATGGACTGGCTCAGCAGACCATGGACTGGCCCAGCAGGCCAATGAACAGCACAGCAGGCCAATGACCTGCACAGTAGGCCGATGACTGGCTCAACAGACCAATGACTGGCCCAGCAGACCAATGACTGGCACAGCACGACAATGACTGGCACAGCAGACCAATGACTGGCTCAGCAGACCAATGACCGGCACATCAGGCCAATGCCTGGCCCAGCAGACCAATGACTGGCTCAGCAGACCATGGACTGGCCCAGCAGGCCAATGACCAGCACAGCAGGCCAATGACCTGCACAATTGGCTCAACAGACCAATGATTGGCCCAACAGACCAATGACTGGCTCAGCATACCAATGATGGGTCCAGCAGATCAATGACTGGTCCAGCAGGCCAATAACTGGCCCAGCAGGCCAATAACTGGCCCAGCAGACCAATAACTGGTCTAGCAGGCCAATGACTGGCTCAGGAGACCAACGACCGGCACAGCAGGCCAATGACTGGCCCAACAGACCAATGACCGGCACAGCAGGCCAATGACTGGCCCAGCAGACCAACGACTGGCCCAGCAGACCACTGACTGTGCCAGCAGATAAATGACTGGCCCAGCAGATTAACGACTGGCCCAACAGATCAACGACCGGCCAAGCAGATCGATGACTGGCCCAGCAGGCGAATGACTGGCACATCAGACCAATGACCGGCACAGTAGGCCTATGACTGGCTCTGCAGACCAACGACTGGCCCAGCAGACCGATGACTGGCAAAGCGGATCAATGACTGGCCCTGCAGGCCAATGACTGGCCCAGCAGACCAATGACTGGCACTGCAGGCCAATGACTGGCCCAGCATGTCAATGACTGGCACAGCAGGCCAATGATTGGGCCAGCAGGCCAATGACTGGCCCGTCAGACCAATGACTGGGCCAGCAGGCCAATGACTGGCCCGTCAGACCAATGACTGGTCCAGCAGACCAATGACTGGCTCAACAGACCAACGACCGGCACAGCAGGCCACTGACTGGCCCAGCAGGCCAATGGCGGGCCCTTCAGACCAATGACTGGCCCATCAGACAAATGACTGGCCCAGCAGGCCAATGACTGTTCCATCAGACCAATTACTGACCCAGCAGACCAATGACTGGCCCAGCAGGCCAATGACTGGCACAGCAGGCCAATGACTGGCACAGCAAATCAATGACTGGCCCAGCAGGCCAATGACTGGCCCAGCAGGCCAATGACTGGCCCAGCAGGCCAATAACTGGCACAGCAGATCAATGACTGGCCCATCAGATCAATGACTGGCCAAGAAGACCAATGACTGGCCAAGCAGGCTAATGGCTGGCACAGCAGGCCAATGACTGGCCCAGCAGGCCAATAACTGGCTCATCAGACCAATGACTGGCCAATCAGACCAATAACTGACCAAGCAGACCAATGACTGGCCAAGCAGGCCAATGACTGGCACAGCAGGCCAATAACTGGCACAGCAGATCAATGACTGGCATAACAGATCAATGACTGGCCCAGCAGACCAATGACTAGCTCAGCAGACCAATGATTGGCCCAACAGACCAATGATTGGGTAAGCAGACCAACGAGGGGTCCAGCAGACCAATGAATGGTCCAGCAGGCAAAAGACTGGTTCAGCAGGCCAATAACTAGCCCAGCAGACCAATAACTGGCCCAGCAGACCAATGACTGGCCCAGCAGGCCAATAAATGGACCAGCAGACCAATGACTGGCATAGGAGGCCAATGACTGGCATAGCAGGCCAATGTCTTCCCCAGCAGACCAATGATTGACTCAGGAGACCAACGACCGGCACAGCAAGCCAATGACTGGCCCAACAGACCAATGACCGGCACAGCAGGCCAATGACTGGCCCAGCAGACCAACGACTGGCCCAGCAGACCAATGACTGGCCAAGCAGACCACTGACTGTGCCAGCAGATAAATGACTGGCCCAGCAGATCAACGACTGGTCCAACAGATCAACGAACGGCAAATCAGACCGATGACTGGCCCAGCAGGCGAATGACTGGCACATCAGACCAATTACTGGCCCAGCAGACCAATGACTGGCCCAGCAGACCAATGACTGGCCCAACAGGGCAATAACTGGCCCATCAGACCAAAAACTGGTCCAGCAGACAAATGACTGGCACTGCAGGCCAATGACTAGCCCAGCAGATTAATGACTGGCCCAGCAGGCTAATGAATAGCACAGCCGGCCAATAACTGGCCTAGCATACCAATGACTGGCACAGCAGGTCAATGGCTGGTCTAGCAGAACAATGACTCGCACAGCAGACCAATGACTAGCCCAGCAGATCAATGACTGGCCCAGCAGACCAGTGACTGGGCCAGCAGACCAATGACTGGCCCAGCAGACCAATGACTGACCCAGCAGACCAATGACTGGCCCAGCAGACCAATGACTGGCCAATCAGACTAATGACTGGCCAATCAGACCAATGAATGGCCAATCAGACCAATTACTGGCCAAGCAGACCAATGACTGGCCCAGCAGACCAACGACTGGTCCAGCAGGCCAATGACTGGCCCAGCAGACCAATGACTGGCCCATCAGACCAATGACTGGCCAATCAGACCAATGACTGGCCAATCAGACCAATGACTGGCCAAGCAGACCAATTACTGGCCAAGCAGGCCAATGACTGACACAGCAGGCCAATGGCTGGCCCAGCAGACCAATGACTGGCACAGCAAACCACTGACTGGCTCAGCAGTAGTAGTCGTAGCAAAATCATTGCTTTACGTCACTTTTCGGCACAAAAGGTCTTTTAAGTGACATTATAATACGATAAAAACGTTGTAGTCAATTGATGAGATGAATGATGTAGAGATGATGAGGTGAGGGTAGGGGTGATAGGGCATGGTGGGTTATTGAGAGCGTTTTCCTTCGCTCGCCCATCAGACCAATGACTGGCCCATCAGACCAATGACTGGCAACGACCTGGTCTGCTGGCTCAGCGGACCAATGATCGGCACAGCAGACCAATGACCGGCACAGCAGGCCAATGACCGGCACTGCAAACCAATGACTGGCCCAGCAGGCCAATGACTGGCCCAGCAGACCAACGACTGGCCCAGCAGACCAATGACTGGCCCAGCAGATCAACGACTGGCCCAGCAGACCAATGACTGGCAAAGCAGACCGATGACTGGCAAAGCAGGCGAATGACTGGCACATCAGACCAATTACTGGCCCATCTGACCAATGACTGGCCCAGCACACCAATGACTGGCCCAGCAGGGCAATGACTGACCCATCAGACCAAAGACTGGTCCAGCAGACCAATGACTGGTCCAGCAGACCAATGACTGGCCCAGCAGACCAATGACTGGCACAGCAGACCAATGACTGGCCCAGCAGGCTAATGGTTAGGATAATGTCCAATGTATTATCTAAAAGCGACAACGAATTATAAGTTCAATACAATTACAATCGATCTTTTCCAACAAGTCATAATATGAACTGCGGCTTAGGATTATGACGTTACCATGAGGCCAGGATGACGTAGGTTCAATAAGCGCCATGTAAACTGGTTTTATCCGTGACACAAATCCTGGTCACGGCACCGATGTAAACTGGTCTTATCCGTGATACGTTGACACGCTATCGTCGGTTGTCCAAATGCTCTGGCACGGCAAACACAACACTCGTGGATAAACTTAAATTAACTCTTGAATATATATAAAATATATATTAAACAAAAAACATTCAATTTCTCAGTACACTGATGTTAGTACTTATATCTCGTTGTGTAATTTTGCTGTTGCTTCAGTGATCTACAAGATGTTAGATACCGAAGCAACTCCCACTAAACTTAGCCAAACCCGAAACGTCTCTGTTACAATACTCCCCAATTTCTCTCTGACTTTCTCCCTGAATTTCCCTCTGAATTCCTCTCGAAGGCTGTGGGCGCCTTCCTTTATAGCGGATCCCGACGGGCGCGGTCACTTCCTGTGGTGAAATGACATCTCCACCAATCAGGATCCTTACTTTGATATACATTCACATTCCTGGGCTGTTTACCAGAACCGACTCACACAGGCCTCTAGAAATAGGGGACGTCCTGTATGACAATTAGTACTTGTCGCAGTACCGTCTCCACCATGTGGTTCACATGTAAACAGCCCAGGACAGCATGTTTATTCTACCCTTTACTTACCGAAACCCCAATTTAGCCACCTGTTACTTTACATTGTTACATACCTCCCCCTATGGAATCCAACTTGTTCACACGCTTGAATTCCATATTTCAATCCCTTAAAATCCCTATGATTAGTAAAATCATATAAAAAAATAAAAATATAAGTTTCGGAGGTGCGCACATCTTCCACCTATATTTTTCTTATACAAATATAAATTATTTTTACTTAAACAATGTATATGTATTGTCATCCTCTTCTCTGGAACAATGTCTTGAGTGGAATACACTCTAAAATCATATATGATGTTTTACTTACAATTTACATTTTAAACATCACTTCCCAGCATATACGGTGTCTGGAACATAGTTATTGCATAGTTACAGTCATTATGATATCAGGTTTATCCAATATATAAGTATATCATCCTCTTCTCTGGAACAATGTCTTGAGTGGAATACACTCTAAAATCATATATGATGCTTTACTTACAATTTACATTTTAAATACACTTCTCAGCATTCTCTGCCTCTGGAACATAGTTTATATACAATCAATATAATCTCACGATTATCAATGTATCTTATAGGACGTCTCCTACACACGTGCACTACCATCCAGTCATCAGGAAGCCAGTCTGATTGGACCTCTGACCGTCTCAGACAGCGCCAACACCTCCGTGTTCTCACCACTTGATGTTTGGGCACTTGCAGGTGTTATAAATACTAGGCTGCGTTTTTTCAATTTTTTTGAAACAATTTATTAATATCCCAGGGTATCTCCAGTATACTATGCCCACTGCACCTACCCCGGTCATTAACAAAATCATCAATCCTCCCAGTGTGAAGGTAACATACCTGTGGCGTTTCTGTACTGGTGTCATAGCTACAATCTTAGTCTGATGTAACTTCTCTATCAATTGACTTAAAGGAATGTCATCTATGTCATTTAATTTGGGTAATCTATTGATTTCATCTATTAGATCTATGTCGTCACCTAATTCGTCGAGCGGTCCCCACACAATGTCACCCGTAAATTTCTTCAAATGAAGTAAGTCAACTTGCCTAGATTTCAAATGATATTCTGATTCGTGATAGTAATAGGGTGGTAAAGTCATTTGATCAGAGAAAGCATGGCATGACATGTTCAGAGCAACATACGATACAGCTGGACGAACTGTAGTCTGATAGCGTTTATTGCCAACACACATAACCGTAAAAACAATGGGTTCTACTGTAATCACTACCCATGTCCCGTCTGAAATATATAGTGCTATCGGCAGCTTATTGTTTAAAGTGACAATTGTTTTACAAAAATTTTCAATTCTCTCAACATCTTTTCAGAAAAGTGCCGTAACACATCTCTGAGAATCATGTAATGGAAAAGAGGGCTTTCTCAAGCGCAGAAACTAGTTCGAGGAGCCGCACATTGGAGGAAATCAGTGTCAGATAACAACATGTATTGCGTACGTTTAATGTTCACCGCCAGATGATTGGTTTCAAGCTCGTATTGAGCTGTCATCCGCGTCAGGTTATACGGTACTGGTAAGTTAAAAATCTGGTACAATTCATATCGCGAATTTGTATCTATCAAAGGTAGACTCACCAGAGTGAGCAATTTCTTTCTCTTAATTATTGTCACAGTCGTTAAAGATTGATAATAATACCATATTGTTTTGGGATCTTGTGGTAGAGATAAATATTCTGGAATATGTTTCTGAATATCATATAATATGTCCTGTAATTGTTTAGGTGAAATCACGGATGGTGATAAATGTCCTAAGGCTAGTTGATTTAATTGTAGTTTAATAGTTTCTAGATATAACAGTGCTTTATCCAGAGATTCCTTAATCATGTTAATTTCAAGTATCATCAAACTTATCCTTGAATATGTTTGTACTACACCATTTAAGATCAATAAATCCATTTTTAACCCTTGTGTGATGTTAGTGAATTTTTTATCTAATTCCCCTACTATCAAACTCAGATTGTTAATAGCATGTCGATTTTCTGTCAGCTCTATTCGCGTTATATTGATTATAGATAAACTGTCCTCTATTACATGAATAAAGCTTTCTTGGTTTGTAGATAAAACTTCTAATCCTTTTCTCATTACTCTTACATCACTTTTTGTAGCTGTGCCAAATAAAAACGATAACCCTTTTCCCACTAGAGGAACTAAGGTTCGTTTTGTACGTCTGGTAGCTTTCTCTCGTAATGACAAAATCTCTTTAATTCCTGTCATTGTCATATAATAAATAGTTTTCATGGACTGAACTTCTTCTCTATAGCTGTTCAATAACTTTTCAAATTGACCTTGTCCAACTGGAACTAACTTAAGATTCTCCAGAACCTCCTCACTTTTGAATAATTCCACTCTTATCTGTTTAGCAAATGATTCATATGCTCCCAAGTCAATGACAAATGTAAATAACCACCGCGCCTGTGTAATTGATACTTCTCTTGTCTTCCTAAATATCACGTTTTCGCTCACCTTCTGGGATTCACATGCGTCAGGCATCACTGCCATGAGCATTGCAGCCACCAATATTATTATGCCTCCAGCCGCCATGAGTTAGCAAAGCTCTAGCACTGTAACACAATAACATTTTTTTTCTTACCTGATGCTCGTACGTTTTTTTTCTCTTAAAATTAAACCCATTTAAACTCTCTCATGTGTTGATAATTTCTTCTCCTGAAAGTTATCAACTTTAATTACATATCAGCGTAACTCCCAACTGATATCCACATCTCCTTGCTCACGGGAGAACTATATACCTTCATTGATAATTTATTCTCTTTAATTTATCAACTTACCTTCGTATTGATATCCCTATTATCATCCTTTTATTCCGTATTGATAATTTATTTCTCTTTAAATTATCAACTTACCTTTATTTCAAGTCGACTGTTTCCTTGTTATCGAATTGATAATTTCGTCTCATGAAGATTATCAAACCTTAATCTCTTACTCCTGACCTTATTCCATATGACGCTTTTGTTTACGCTGGTCTCGTAAACGCGTATATGTATCACGTGCCTTAGCAATTTTCTTTTGCTCGATCCAAATGGCACTTACCGTATTCTCACTTCTCATGTCACTTAACATTTCTGCCGTATCTGAATAACTATCAGCATCTCGTAACCGTTGTCTTAACTTAGACAAGGGGAGATTGTCCTCTGAATCAGATGCGACGGGAGGGGTGTATAGCTCTGTTTGTTCACTATCTTGCTCTGTTTCGGTACTTACCACTGGTGGGACAACATACTTAGCGGCTCTGTCATTTATTTTTCTAGGAGCAGGCATGGGCCAGTCTGATATATTAGCCCTCTCTAGATGTTTCGCATGCACTTTCCTTACATCGCCTGTAAGTTGGTGTTTAATCGTGTAGGTATAAGAACTATGTTTGGTGACAATGCGGTAGTGACTCTGCCAACGTTTTTCCAACTTACTCTGACGTTGATTGTTGTAGAGATACACCGGGTCACCAACTTCATATTCTTTATCCCTAGCACGTTTGTCATGGTAAAATGCCTGCTTGCTTCTAGCTTGCTGGAGATTATGTCTTACTTTGACGAAGGCCTCATGTTGACGCTCCAAAGCTAGTTGATGATGTTGATCACCCAAGTACTTCCTCCTGGGACGTAAAAGATTGTCAATAGGTAGTACAGGGTCACGTGTGTACAAAAGGAAAAACGGTGCATATTGAGTGCTATCACTCACACCCACTCTATATGCTGCCAGAACTTGTGGGAGACTTAAATCCCATCTCTCTAGCCTGTCAGAGGCTTGTTTTGACAACATATCATTCATGACTCTGTGGAACCGTTCCGTTTTCCCATTACCTTCTGGATGATAAGTAGATGTAAAAATATGCTTAATATTCAAATTCTGACATAATGTTTCCATTACTGAATTCTTGAATTCCGTCCCATTGTCCGTCACTATGGTGACTGGACAGGAATGTCTCGGAATCAGCTCATCCAAAATGATGTTGGCAATGGTTTCTGCAGATTTATCTGGAATAGCAAAAGCTTCTGGCCACCCACTATATATATCAACTATAGTTAAAATATAGCGGTTGCCCTGCAGTGTGGTTGGATAAGGTCCGCATGTGTCAATACCAACCTTTTGAAATGGATATGTCACCTTATCCATTTCCTGCAATGGAGTGCTGTGTTGTTTTAGCATTCTCTCCTTGCATGGTACACATTTATCAATATGACTTAAAACATCCCTGTACAACCCTACCCAATGATACTTGCTGGTTATGAGCTTGTATGTCTTATCTGGTCCCCAGTGCGCACAGCTCTCGTGAAATTGCTGCAGCACCATGTCCTGATATTTTTTTGGAACCATCAGTCTTAATTGTATTTCTGCCCCCTCAACACAGTAATACAATAATTTATCCATCATGATATATCTCTTTAATGAACCTTTTGTTGCTGATCCACTCTCCATATCTCGGATGAGGGATTGCAACTGTGGATCATCTCTTTGTTCTTTTTCCATATCTGGCAACATCAATGCAGATTCGTCGTCTGTCTTGACGTCTGACATGTCTGCTATGTTGTCACTTTTCACATCACGCGTTGCAACTACATTAGAGTTGAACATACCTACCTCTGGCATGTTTTCATCAACTTGTGATACAGGCAGCCGACTCAACATGTCTGCACGTGTGTTTTTCTTACCTTCCAGATACTCAATTGAACAATTATATGCACTAATCTTTATGGCCCACATTTGAATTTTTCTGTTTTTCATTTCAGCAGAAAACAAGTATTTTAGTGGTTTATGATCTGTTCGAATCACAAATTTAGCCCCTTGTAAATAATGATTTAATTTTTCAAGTGCGTATACAATCGCAAATCCTTCTTTTTGAATAGTTGGCCATTTTTTCTGTGAGTCAGACAACTTATGTGACAGATAATGTATGACCTTCTCCCCGTCATCTGATTCTTGCGCTAATAACGCACCCACACACTGATCACTAGCGTCTGTATATAGTATATACTCTCTGCTAGGATCTGGGTACGCTAAGATCGGCGCTTCTGTCATCATAGTTTTTAATTGTTCAAATGAGTCCTGGCATGCCTTGGTCCAGGTAAATCTGGCATGTTTCTTAGTCAGGGCAATTAGGGGTGTCGCGATTTCAGAAAACTTCGGACAAAACCGCCTATACCACGACACACACCCAATGAATGATCTTATGCCCCGGACATCAGTTGGTGGCGCCATCTTTTGTATAACCTCTACTTTGTTTGGGTCAACTTCTAACCCCTCACGACCAACCATAAATCCTAAATAATTAATTTTTGGTTTCATGAATTCACATTTTGACATTTTCAATTTCAGTCCAAATTTTCTTAATCTGTCAAATATATTTTGAAGATGGATCAAATGTTCATGTTCTGTCTCAGAATAAATGATGATGTCATCAAGGTATGCGATGGCATATTCACCACTGATTCCTTCAAGTACATATGTCATCAATTCTTGAAATACGCTCGGAGCGTTGCACAGGCCAAATGGCATCACATTAAATTCATATAAACCTTTGTGACAAGCAAAAGCCGTTTTACTGCGGTCTTTAGGGTCTAATTCTACTTGCCAGTACCCAGATTTAAGGTCCAAACAGGTAAAATGTTTCTTCTTTCCCATAGATGCTAATATATCATCTATATGTGGTAGTGGCCAAACGTATGATTTTGTAATTTTGTTCAATTTCCGAAAATCAACACAAAATCGTTTTGATCCATCCGATTTTTCAATTAGAACTACTGGAAACGACCATTCTGAATGACTTGGCCTGATTATGTTATTCTTTAACATATCATTCACGGCGTCGTCAATGACTCGTCTCTGATTTATGGCTGTCCGATACGGGCGTAACCTGATGGGCGGGTTATCACCAGTATCTATTTTCATACTCACCGCTTTGGTTCTGCCTAAGTCTTTATCCGTTTCTGCGAATAAATCCTTATTCAGACTAATCAAATGTTGTAATTGATTCTGATACTCAGGGGGTGCAGTTATTTGTCCTACTTCTAACACGGCCTCATCACCTCCCCCCGTCACTGTAGACTCTGAGTCCACAGACTCTAGATACTCACTTCCTCCGTCGTGTTTACGTCTAGCAGTCTCTGATTCGTATTCACCTCCCCCAGTCTTTGGCCCCGGATAGTTGACAGATTGTATACACGACACATTAACCCTTTCTGCTTTACCGACCACATTGCCCTTGCGTAACTTAAATGTGCGGTTTGTGTGGTTACAGATTTGTATGGGAATTTTTTTGTTTTTGTTTTCGGCTATGGTATTTGTCACTAACAGACCCGGTTCTCTTTCCATAAACCCTGTTTTGATTGCACTAATATTATATACCGTTTTTTCAAGTCCCCCGTGTTTTAGTCTGGTATTGCATACGGCAGCTGTCTGTGGTGGCAAAACAACGTCCTGGGCTAATCTCACAAAGGAGGCTATGTATGCGTCATCTTCCATGCGTATAGTTTGTTGGTCAATTGTAAGCTGGGTATTTTCGAAATCCAGTTTAACTTTATTTGTAACCAGAAAATCTCTCCCCAAAATCACATTTTGAGAGACACCTTCTGTTACGTAAAAAGGGTGTTTCTTATACAATTTTCCTATTTTGAATTTCACATCGGCGATGCCGGCAATTTTTATTTTACCACCATTGACAGTCCGTAGCTTTAACTGTGTATTTTCTAGTAGATCATGACCCTTTAATCTGTGCATAATCCTGTCTGAAATGATTGACACTTGAGCACCTGTGTCAATTAAGGCTCGAAATCTTTGTCTTCCAATTGTTATTAGTACTGAGGAGCAGTCCTCTTTCTCTAAATTAACTTCACAAATGTTAGAACCCTTTTGTCTATTTGAGTCCAGAATCGGGGCTTTTTTTAATTCTGGACGTTTCCGTTTAACCCTTTTCTACAGGCTTTTTGTAGGTGACCCTTTTCCCCGCAGGCAGGACAGGGTCGCCTGTACGCAATGTGTTTATGGGGGCAATCCCTTTTGAAATGTGTCTCGGCCCCGCAGCACCAGCATCGTCGCGGCTGTGCCTCTACCCTACGTATTGCTCCCGTCGCACCATGGCGACCTGTCGTACCCTTGCCACAAGAATAAGCTCTGTGCCCTATTTTACCGCAACGGTGGCATTTACCATAAAATTTGTCAACCTCCATCGGCTCCTCGACCCTATCGTTTCTGTCTTCATGTCCCGTTTTTCTATTTCGTAATTTAAACCTCATATCTAAATTTTGTTCCGTAGCTGCTAGTTTTACAGCAGCTTCCATTGTTTCCGGCTGTTGGCGCATTAATTTCCTGGCTATCGTATCAGATGTCAGTCCGTCCACGAAAATATCTACAAGTTGGCATTGTACCAACTTGTCTGTGATTCTGTCAGGCCACGCGTCTTCCGCGAGTGCAAGCATGCGCTCGGCATATACTTGTACTCCTTCAGTATGTTTTTGACGTGTCCGTCGCAACATTGACAAAGCTTGTTGCGGATCCGTCACTTCCCCAAAATATGCCGTTAGTTCTTTTTTTAGGTCAGCCCATACTGTGGGCGAATGGGCAGTAGTATATCTGCCTATAAAATCTGACACCAATCCCTCAGAAGCCTGGTATGCTATCCCCACAGCTTCATCCTCATGTTTGGCCATAATTTTTACATGTTTCTCTATGCTTTTAACCCAATTTCTGAACTTTTTGGTTTCCCCAGTGAATTTAGAAATTGCGTTATCGCAGTGTGTTTTGCCTAATATACCTGAAATACCCGCTAGTTGGGATAATTGTTGATTTTGTACCTCTAATGGGTCATTAGCCATTGTTGCTAATAATATTTAGTTCCAAATAATAATAATAATGATACAAATGACAATTTTATTTATAGCAGCCTAGAATTTAACTGACCTGCAAGTGTATCGAGGTGTTTGTGTCTAGACAACGATCCCAACGTTGCGTAGCTGTTGTGTAGATCTTGTTTTGTTCCTCCTGGTAACTCCCGTCAGTCTGTCAGCGCCCAGCTCCGTCCTTGATCCCGTCAGTATATATGTCCACGCCCAGCTGCGTCTGGATCCTGATTATTTGTCCTCCGTCTCGTCTCGATAAAAGTGGTGGTTTGATATAGCCACCACTACGTTCATTAACTAGTATTTATCCACTGATATTTGTTTTGCCGTGCCAAGACAAGTCACTTTGTAACTTTTCCAACGTTGTTCAACCAAGGTTCTTGCATTGATTTAATTTGCTTTTCAAATTAAAATCCTGGTCATGGCACCAATGTAAACTGGTTTTATCCGTGACACAAATCCTGGTCACGGCACCGATGTAAACTGGTCTTATCCGTGATACGTTGACACGCTATCGTCGGTTGTCCAAATGCTCTGGCACGGCAAACACAACACTCGTGGATAAACTTAAATTAACTCTTGAATATATATAAAATATATATTAAACAAAAAACATTCAATTTCTCAGTACACTGATGTTAGTACTTATATCTCGTTGTGTAATTTTGCTGTTGCTTCAGTGATCTACAAGATGTTAGATACCGAAGCAACTCCCACTAAACTTAGCCAAACCCGAAACGTCTCTGTTACAATACTCCCCAATTTCTCTCTGACTTTCTCCCTGAATTTCCCTCTGAATTCCTCTCGAAGGCTGTGGGCGCCTTCCTTTATAGCGGATCCCGACGGGCGCGGTCACTTCCTGTGGTGAAATGACATCTCCACCAATCAGGATCCTTACTTTGATATACATTCACATTCCTGGGCTGTTTACCAGAACCGACTCACACAGGCCTCTAGAAATAGGGGACGTCCTGTATGACAATTAGTACTTGTCGCAGTACCGTCTCCACCATGTGGTTCACATGTAAACAGCCCAGGACAGCATGTTTATTCTACCCTTTACTTACCGAAACCCCAATTTAGCCACCTGTTACTTTACATTGTTACAGCCAGCAGTCTAATTTATGATGGCACTATACTGCTCTGCAAAGCAAAAGTGCAGTATCTGCTTACTTGTAAAGTAGGCAGATACACCCTTTTGGCTTTGCAGTTTGCACGGCAGTGCAGGCTTGATAATCAATAATAATTATTATTGTAAACTTCTTCCACTCGCACTGTTATTATGTCGTGCCAAAGTAAACAGGAGTAGCTGGGTAATTTTCAAGAGTGCAGTGACTGTTTGATGTTGGAAAATAGCATCTCCCAGCAGATACATTCGCCCAAAATTTGTTTAATGCTGGGCGAGCGTTGGAGACGGTGGCTCAATAGCAAACCAAAATTGGGCTAACGTGTTTGCTGCGAGGTGTTGTTTTCAGAAATTCACCTTAAAACAAGGTCTATTTAAAAAAAGTTGGGCCGACGTTGTATAAATGTTGCACAAATGTCTTGTGTTTGCTGGGCTGCTGGAGGACTTTCTCTCAAGCATTGTACATTTATTCAATGTTGGTTCAATGCATTAAAACAGCATTGGATCAATGTCTCGTTTAAGTAGTATCTTGTAATCAGTTCAGTGGCTATATTAATGCCGTCAATCTGTACTCAATAGGCAACTGTTGGCCTACACTTGACCGTCCCAGGCATGCGCATTTTGCAGTTGAACACTAGTTTCACCCACGTAATTCTTGTAAGTTTTTCACTTTTGTAACTCGGTCCGACCACTGGCCTCGTGTTTCACTCCGTGAGTGAGCGGGCTGTGCTATTGGTGCTACAAACTTTCCCTCTTGCTTTCTCCGTGTGACAGTATCTCAGCCATGCACAGATCACAACTGTGATATATCTGACGCAGGTGATTGGTCTCGATCAGAATATCGCCCAATCACAGGCGTAAGATATGGGTCACACCAATGAGGTATAATATACTATGGACTCACACCAAACAGTTAAACACAGAATATACATACAGTCCACCTCCCCATGTGACCTAATAACCCTTTAAACCTTGTGTCAAAGCAAACAACATTTGACCCAATGAATAGTGGATGACAAAAACTTGATTACCCTTCCTTGTGCAAGCTTTAATTTTAATCATATGTCTGATTTATTTAAAGCTATAATTAACGATGCAATTTTCAAAATTTACAAAATAACTCGGTTTGGCAGTTATTAATTCAAATGAATGAATTCAAATAGAGTTAATTGTAGTTAGCCATTCGATGCGCTGTTAAAGTAACTCAGGATTGCCCATTCTAAGGTTGTATCTGTATACTGCGATTTTTTTTCATGTTTTTAAATTCTACGGACCCTTGTGGGCGAAATAGGAAAATATCATATAGCATTATATTATTATTGTCACTGTATTAAAGATTGGTTATAAATTGTATGACTGATCACAGCTTTTTTAGAGGTTTTTCAATGTTGAAAGTTCTGGATGAGAGGTGATGTTTATATGGACAATTTTAAAACAAAGCTACTAGAACATTTTAAGTACAGTTGGTATACCGACGTTGGAAATAAGTTATTCAACATTATTCAACATTGAAAAAATAATTTGAACCAGAAATATATTTCAATGTTAAAATTATTAAATCACACTTACATGCATTATCTAGGTTAAGATGTTCCAGTCACATGTATATCATCATTCCATGCCAGCATCCATGCCACATCCTGCTAGGTATTAGAAAATTGAATCATTTTTTGTTTGTTTCCACTATGCCATGTAGGGGCTCCGTTGCTATGTCATCATTGCTACCATTGTTTGAAGAACAAGTTTCATCACCAGCCATGTTCCGTCATTCAATGGCTGGAATCTTAAAGGCAGTTTACTACATAAATTCTGGACAAACACCAGTCATGGCATTTATAATGAGTAAGTGTTTGCTACGAATTAAATGCAGTACATCAGTCCAAACAGTTATGCAGAGGATTTATTTTATGATACTTAGAGGGATTCATATAGAAACGACAGCTTGGGAATGGTGGGACAACCGTAGGTGGGCAGCAGCTCTTGTTCGAGCTGACATAACAACTCCTGAAATGACAATACAATCCAATACAAGACATTCACACCAGGTCACAGCTTCAGTATTGTAGACTCTGCTGCAACATGTTTACTCGTCATAATTTTATGTTAAGCAACCTAACGACCATGCTTCTAACTTTGATTAGTGACAAGTGAAGGAAGATGAAAATCCACAATTCAAGTTCTGAAGTCTGACACTGGATATTGAGTTATCAGTTATGCAGTTATCAGGTACTGCAGAAAGTGCCTTCTCTGGAATATCACTTGATCGTGCTCACGCAGAAAACAACAAACTGGTTAAGGGTGATGGTGAAGTAATGGGACTCCTCACATTTACTTTGATGGATAGTGTCTTGCTCAGAAGTAGCGGGACTGGAAATGAGTATTCATTAAAATAACGATCAAAGAGTGACCAAGATAAGAAACAGACAGACTGTCGTCATCGGGATCAAAGGAAATGAGTGCAAATGTCCAGTGGAATATTTTTTTGAACATTTCCAGCAGGTTTTTCTTCCAATTATAAAGTCTCTGTTGGATATGGTGTACAGACTAGATATTGTGTGAGATGTTGATATACTGCAGATAGCTTGAAATCCGCTGTACATTTGAAACAGGGAACAGGAACACGCAGACGTGAGCAACCAGGATTAAAAGATTGTGTCCACACTTGACGAAACAGTACTTATTTCCCCAGAAGTCAATGTATCAGTGCTCTCTCACCATGACGACGCGGACACTCTGTTACTGCTGCATGCACTTGACGCTACTAAACGTCGTAGCTGCTGCATTATGTAATATGAGATCAAGCCGTACAACTCAATTACTTGAATTACATACCATGCACCACTCCATGGGCCCGCTGCGATTAAAATCACTCTTGACATTCCACTCCATCACTGGGTGTGACTAAAGATCTGCTGAATTGAAAATAGAGGCCAGAAGACGGCATGGGCTGTATGGGAGGTTTATGAAGAAATTGACATTTTTACAAGAAAGGGCAGAAGCCTCGAGTCCATTCTACACACCTAGCCATGTGAAGCGGTCAGCATATCAGCAGGATATCAAAGGCTTGTGGTATCTCCTCCTCAGCCATGTACGGTTGACTGGGGTTGAAACTGACGTGTGGTTGTAATCCGGGGAAATGTTGCAGAGGTCAGTGTATAGTGTGTGCGTGCAAATAGTCATGCACAGCTCTATGTAAATGTGGAGGTGTTTGTGATCGCAACAAAGTCTAAATCTCTATGATTATGTAAATGTGGGGTGGTTGTGATCGCAACTAAATCTAAAAGTCAAAGTACAATGTAAAGGTGGGGGAGGTTGTCATGTCTTCAAAAGATTTTTAGACAAAATAGCATAATGCATGTTTTGTATACCTAGATGAAAACAAAAATAAAACATTTTTTCAAGAATTAAACATTTTACTCTAGTTACAAATACTTTTATAGCTAACCAGTATATTATTTTATCACTTCTTTGCTTTTGTGAGCTTATATGGATGATTTTGTGGATTTATATTCAGAAAATGATGCCAAAAGAGCAGAACTACTGGTCCATAGCTAATATGTTTGGGTATGTAATGAACTATCAATGTGCAAAATGTTGTGCTTTTATCATTAACTGAGCAATTCTATCACAAATCTGCTGCACTAATGTTAGAAATTGAAACAGGACGACATAAAAACGGGTTAATGACAGAGAGATTGTGCAGTGTACTTCTAGCAAATAATCAAGTACCATTGTGTTAGATCAATATCATTTCCGAATGCTATGTGCAGCTTATGTATAATTGTTAATATTTAATATTTATTTATACAATATGCATCCCACAATAGTTTTATAGAAATAGTAACAGAAAATGACGAAAATTAAAAAAATAGAATCACTTTTTATATAAATCAGAGAAACTCAGAATATTTTTTAATTTAATAACATGTATTAATATGTCCTACGCCAATGTATATTGTATAAAAATGCATTTTTTCTGTATATAATATGATGTGAGAGTGTAATCAGATAATCATCTTGTAGACATCGCCAGTGATGACCACTATGTACAAGCCATCATCAGAGGTTACGTCATGGGAGTGAACGCCAGACCGTAGTAAATGAGCGTTGTCAGTCACAATGGTCTGGGTGCATGGGTTGAATTTGACGTGGCAATAGTTCAAATGGGCATGGGGCAACATGGAGCTCACGAATTGACAGCTCAGAAAAAAAGACAACATGACGTAACGCAATGTTAGAAGTGGCTGGAAGAAGAAACATTTTGTAAAATTGTTAACATATAATTACAATTTCACAATCCACAATTTTCCGCGTCCGTGACAAATATAGGCCTGTAGCTATTATTAAAGGGACTCCATAGTATGACATAAATTTTGGGCAATTTGCGATCATAATTTTAATTTTTTCAAAATTTTCTGATTTAAAGAAACATTTTTTATCAACATTTCTAAGCAAACCTAAAGGATGGTTGAATATTAGCACATCCTTCGGCCTCATGTTGATGCCGTCGGCCCAGCGTTCGGCAGACAATCAGTGCTGCAGGCGAATCCCCCTATGTCCTCACTTTCAGTCACCAGTTAACGCCAATTAACGTCGGCGACTTTCATGTGCTCTGGAGTAGGCTTTGATCCTACCCTCTGAGACGTTGGGTATTTGTGGTATAAAATGTTTCATACTTCAAATAGTTTTATTTACATGGCAATATACGACCTGGAAATAAAAATAGTTTAGCCTTTTTCAGTGCCTTTAATTTTTTTGATGATTTTTGTATTTTTAGATCAGTAGGCTATATACTTCATATAAATAAAATCACTACTATAAGTAAGTTTTAAAGTTTTAATTGCATTATTTTTTAAGATCGTTTCATGCCGTATTAAGTTCCTATACTCAATAGCTCTGATCTCCAATATTTTCACCGAGCTGGCTAATACAATGAAGTATGGGGAAGGGAGTTGTTATATAACTCTGTTTTCACCGATTTGCCATTCAAAACGGTTTCCGGTGACATCATTTGCGTTTAACAGAATTACATACAGCTTTTCAATAGTACAAGTGTGATGTGTCCATCTATCAGTTCAGGGAAGGCTGCAAGATATCGTTAAAAATAACATTTATGCTTGTCAGAAGGTTTTTTTGAAATAATTAATTATGTATGAAAACTGTCTGAAAGTACTTACTGCCGTACAAAGCCAAAAGGCAGTATAAGCAGATACTGCATTTTGGTTCTGCAGAGCACTCACTACTGTGGCCCGGGTCGGGCGTGATGAATCAAACAAAGGCAGCCAACAAATTAACTCTTAAAAAGCTGAATTATTTTTGTATAAACCATAGAGATCAAAGGGTTTTTTAAATTTAAAATCGTCATAAATGTCTTCGTTTGCTCTTTACGATTCATTTGAATAACTGTTATTGTTCTACGACCAGTATAAAGATTTTTATTCTCACAGTGTGGGGATCGACTTTAGACGTCAGCATCTGACGTCTAAAGACTCAGATTCTGACGTCTAAAGTCGATCCCCGCACTGTAAGTGTTAAACCATTAAATAAAACACATCACGTAAGGGTATTTTATATTTATTTTCCTGCAAATTATACACAAGCATGACTATCTATCATGCCTCTGAACTCTGGGTTTACAATGAGGTTTATTATACAATGATTATTATACTGTCAAGAGAGTAACACCAAGACAATGATGATGTCCAAAGATGTGCCCTAACGTCTCCGACAAAAACAAAATCAAGTCGATCCCAGTCAATAACATTAGAATATGTTGCAAAAGTAACAAACATATTTAGTTGTTTTATGCCATCACATAATTGTACTACAAAAACAATTATTTATGATTTATGGAGACATTTTATACAATAAACTACATGGCCCGACACACAAACAAAGATCATGATGAAACAAAACAATGAGCCGATGAACCTATGATACAATGGATGACCATGTGTGAACTGTACATATTTAAACAATGTAGATGAGTTTGATTGTGCTGCGGGCCATTCGTGCTCCCACTAGTAGGATTCATAGCCTCCGTTCAAGCTATGTTATTCTTTGTCAACACCCTTAGAACTCGTCATGATCATGTGTCGGCTGCAAGAAGAAAAATCAGAATTGCAGGGTTCGTACACACAGGCAATAATTCTAGGATATTTCCAGGACTTTTCTAGGACAGATTCTATTGTTTGCAGACAACAAAATAAATGTAAACAGGCAAATAAAATGAATTTGATGACTTTTGTGAAAAACAATTTTTTTTAGAAGAAAGACAACATTGCATTATAATGAAAGTCCCGCCAGACTGATATTAGTCATGATTATTTCCACTAATGGGGCGGGGGCCCTAGGGTAGTAGTTAGCACCGCTGCCTTTCACGCCAGAGTTCGGTTTCCGGTCTCGGCGGTTTGAAAGAAACAAAAAAATTTCTTCCCCATCCACGTGTGAAAGTCAGTATTGTGGGGAGCCTCCGTGACCGAGAGGTAGCGTGCTCGGCCTCAGACCGCCAGGGCTCGAATTTCGAATCCTGTGTCTGGAGGACAGTGTCATCTCAATCATCTCACCATCCTCAGGAGGTTCTCCTGGCCCAGTTTAGTCTATATGTGCACAAAGGTGGCCTAAAGCCCGATTCATTTCATTTCATTTCCACTAATGGGTTTACATTTGTCCCACAAATCCAGGATTTTTCAAGGAGACAATTTTCAAGGTTTTCCAGGAGTGAAATTTGGAATGGTATTAAATTAAACATAGACTATAATTTTCCAACCTATATCGAAACGACTCTGTCAGCAGTCGCAATCTGTGCAAATATGGTTTCAAATTTTGCCCTGATTTTGTCCTATTGAACTCTCCGTATGTCACATTTATTTAAAGGTACTATCAGCAATCCATCCAATTTTTTTCTTCGAGAACATTTCTGTAATTTTAAAGGCGTTGTTTTAAGTTTATAACTTGCTTGAAAATATAATCAGGCTGAGGTATTATTAAATGCAGGCAATCAAACGGTTTAACGAGACCAGCGTAATTTCAATTTTATTGGTGTTTAACTATATGAAAAATTCCCAGCTTACCTCATCTTCAAAGTCATCAGGCATTTCTAAATCACTATCATAATCTCCATCATCCTCATCATCAAGATCATCTCCTGGAAAAAAATAACAGTGTTAATCAACCGAAGATCACAGATAGCGAGTATTAAAAAATAGAATCACAATTGGATACATTTTTTGCAAAGTGATTAGCCTTAGTCACAATGCCAAGCAATTCTAAATGTGTGAGAATTACTTTTTAGATCACATCAGTAGTCTTAGTGTTTATATCAAATCAGTAGTCTTAGTGTTCATATCACATCGGTAGTCTTAGTGTTTATATTACATCAGTAGTCTTAGTGTTCATATCACATCAGTAGTCTTAGTGTTTATATCACATCAGTAGTCTTAGTGTTTATATCACATCAGTAGTCTTAGTGTTTATATTACATCAGTAGTCTTAGTGCTTATATTACATCAGTAGTCTTAGTGTTTATATCACATCGGTAGTCTTAGTGTTTATATCACATCAGTAGTCTTAGTGTTTATATTACATCAGTAGTCTTAGTGCTTATATTACATCAGTAGTCTTAGTGTTTATATCACATCACTTTCACAGCAAATGTGTAATATTAAAATCCAACACAAACAGTACAATACAAATATTGAAATACAAGAAGTCGTAGCAATGTCAAATGCGTGTCCATTCGTAAAAATCAAGAATAACCAGAACATGAACGACAAACTCACCCTCTTCCTCTTTTCTCTTGGCTTCCTCTTCTTCACGCTTCTTTTTCTCTTCCTCATCTTGCTCATTTTTCATAGCTTTTTCCCCATCCTACAAAAAACGTTGTGGTACTGTACAATCCTAGAGCGTATTCTACCAAGTGAAGAGATTATGTACGATTGTTCTATACGTTATATTAACCTATTATTGTTATCAATCAAACATACCTTAGTGGCCCCCCACGTATCCTCTCCAACTTTCTCTGCAAGATCTGCATCATCTGTGATGAGGACGTTGTCAAATATTGTACCAGATTTCACCTGCAAAATACAACATAACTTATTGAATATAAAAAGGCATAGTTCTAATAAAGAGGCCTTGCGCCTTAATTAATTATATTGCATCTGACTATTTCATAAAATCAACATTTATTTAGCTTTGAAAGTGGAATAAAAGTAGTAGTAAATATACGGGTTCTGGGAGGGTTAACCCTTACAGCGCTAAGAACGACTGAAGTCGTCTTTGATTTGTTTTATTATCTGATCAAATCACTATCATTGGGAACGTAATGGGCGTTCAAACAGCAAGATTCGCAAATGTTTTCCAAATTTTCGCTCACTTAAAGTGTGGGTCGCGGTAGCGAGACACAACTTCCATGTGGGTCAAAATTTAAATAATTGAATCTAGCGGTTAAGGGTTGAGCATACATATCATGACCAGACTAATTTGTCCTCACCTGCCATAAATCGAAGCCAATAGCACCAATATCACTGTATTTGTAAAGGCCGTCATCTGCAGAGTATTCTGGGTTGTCGATCTCAGGATGCACCCACTCTCCTTGGAAGGCTGGATTGGGGATCTGCTTGGGCTTCCACACTCCCTGGGTAAAATGAAGTCATTTATGTCACCATTAACGTTAAGAGAAAACTAAATTTTTAGCCATGCGAGTTTTGCCACTAAATAGCGTATAATTAAAGTCTTAAAATGAACCGCTTCAGTTATGTCAAAATTGAGCTGAAGTTGAGCTATAGCTGAAGTTCTTTGGGAGGAATATGATAGTGTTTCTGATTGTAGGAAATGGAAGATAGCCATTACTCGCAAATAGATAATTATTCGGTAAATGAATGAAAAACAAGATCAATTTTAACACAGTATAATGCACAGTAACTTTGTATAGTTACTTTGTATTCTGGGTTATCGATCATGGGTGGTTCCCATTCGCCGTCCATCTCGTCATCCCAGTCATCAGGCTTATTGGCATCATGGTCTGGGGTGTGCTCGGGCTGGTCCCATCCTTCTGGTTTGCTATCCTCGGGATCGTCAATGTTCTCACGGTCATCCCAGTCTTCTGGTTTCGTGACTTCAGGATCCTATTAATTTATACAATCGAATCAAAAATAAAAATTTCATATTAAATTAATACTTAGCAAGTATTCCTTTCTCTTGGGATTCAATACTGAAATCATTATTGACAAATATAATGCGTAGTCAATCCACATGATCCAGATGACATATCATATAAGAGAAAAATATATTTATGCCACAAGGATATCTGGATATGGCCACAACAAATTCGTCATTATTATCTGAATGAGGAGCACATTACTTGAATCTTTCAGCGCGGGGACCGACTTTAGACGTCAGAATCTGACGCACCGAACAATTGCCATAGACTCATAACAGCACAGGTATTCAAATGAAGCGGAAATAGCTAACTAGACATTTAAGAAGATTTCAAATTGAAAAAAACACCATCTTTTATACAAAATATTTCGGTGTTGTATGTGTTAATTAATGCATCATAAAAAAACTATAATCCTGGACAATTCCACACCTTTATTTTCTTGGGAGGAAGGAAGTCCCAGTCAGCATCTAGATCTCCACTTTCCACTTTAATGTTATCTATTTTCACTTCGTATGTGTTGTTGTGTTTGACAACCAAGGTGTACAAGTGAGTAAATACATCATCCTGAAAAAAATATACTTATTATATTTTCAGAAATTATAAATATTATCTTAAAATAAAAATGTGCACACCAAACTTTTCATGACAACAATTTGCAATGGTAACTTACCTTGCATCGGATTTCCTTCTTGGTGAGAAGGTTCTGATCCTTGTAGTTGAAAATGACATGCACTTTCTTTGTGTTAGGTCCACATATATCAGGCCCAAACATGATGAGGTAAGGGGACTCGCCATGCATGTCTGTCTGGTCTAGCTCGCTGTTGAATATTTTTACATAACCTCCACCACAATCGATGCTCTGCTCATGCTTGACAGTGAACTGGATGACCAAATCTTTCCCTTCGTTGTCAAATGGCTTGTCAAATTTAGCTGACAAGCCATAAAAGCGAGCATCTTGGTTGGTCTGGATACCTAGAAAGGCGTAAGTCGCCGGCATATTTTTATACAAACCACATAGACCAAAGGGTTTTCGTCGATTTGAAATCATCATAAATGTCTCAGTTAGCTATTTTCGCCTTATTAGAATACCTATGAAATGGGTCTACGGCCATTATAAATATGTTACTCTTTCAGTGCGGTGATCGACTTTAGACGTCAGAATCTGACGTCTATAGACATCAGATCCTGACGTCTAAATTCGGTACCCGCGCTGAAAGGGGTAAGCGCTAAGACGACCATAACTATTGTTTTTCATCTGTGTATTAGCCGATCATAACTGTTATTGGGAATAAAATGAGTGTTTAAACATTAAAACTAGCTGATGTTTGGTCTCAAATTAAACAAATAGGGGTAATTTGCACTCACTTGAAGTTGTGGGTCGCAATTAATTTTCTAGTCGGGGAAAATTTAAATATATATTATTTAATTTAGTGCTTTAAGTGATATTAGAAAATTGTATTACACAACACATAGTTAAGCAGCATAAGCTTCCACGGTATATTTTATTTAGACTATTGAATAATAGTTTTGTAAAGCTAGATACCCTTGTCCTTCTCGGCATCTCCGTAGAATTTTCCTGCAGTCCATGCAAACTTCCCTTGTTCACCTGCTCTGTGGGTTGACTCGACCCACCGGCTCTCCCATCCATCTGAAACAAAAATAATAATTTGTTTGAATATTGTTAACAGGAGTACATTTAGTCTGTTACATAGATAAGTTTACACACAGGAAGAGATATTAGGCATCTATTGCCAGTTTACAAATGGTGCTAGGCCACCACGTGGGACATCATCATGAGTAGCTTAATTAATACTTGAATAATTTTCACCAGGTCCAACCCCTAATCTGTTTCAAATATGTCCCATCATTTTCAGATAAAACAATTATATTAGGTCATGATTATGAAATTTCATGTGAATTTAAAATCAAGTAAGGTCAGGAAATTAGGTTACTGCAGTGAATTATGGTAAATCATTTTATAAGTTTATTGTTGCACATGACATTTTAATTTAAATACACTACACATAGATTTACGTCACTCTTAGTGAGCAAACTAACTCATTGGCTAAATTGGCCCAACATTGGCTCAACGTTTGTCATCGCAACTTCAACGACAGTGTGAAAAACTAAGACATTGTCTATACACTTTCTTACTCCAGACATGTGAAACACACAATTATTGCATACCTTTAAAAGCCTCCTGGAAGTGTACTGTTGGATCGGCGATGGCATAGCCGGCCAAACAAGGTAATACAATATAAATAATCATGTTCCTTGACAATTCCACGACCGATGGTACGATAAATGGGAGGAAGGCGTTTTAATGTGTTCACAGAGCTAAACGCCGGCTACACGTGACAGAGGAGGACAACTGGGGAGATCTGATTGGACGACGTACGTGGACCAATCACACACAACCACTTCATCCACATCGGCAATCTCCGGAAATAGCCGAGCAACGTGTGAACATCGCGAAGGTGTCAAACTATTCTTGTTTACATGGACAGTTATTTCTTGTTATTTTCGCTCACTGATGTTTTGGAAACATGTCGCTGTATGATATTTGTTTATGGTAGTATATGTATATGGTTTAAATTGTAATAAAATAATAATCGTTTGTAATGTCTTAAGTACACAAACACCGTGAGACAGTATGACTTAAGCAGTGGTGAGTGACTGCGTGTGAATGATATTGATAATTTTATTTTTAATCATAATCGATTATATTCGAGTTGTCAATTCACCAGTGTCTTGAAGTTCAAGTTATGATCTCGACTGTCTGTAGTTGTGTTCCTAGTCTTACTTAGATTCTGGACATGCTCTGAACCTAAACATTATGATTATGAATATTGGTCCTCATGCGCCTCTGAGCACGGTTCTTCAGAAGAGCTAGGCGCGTTAGAAGTTATATAATTGATTAATTGAATATGTGTAGACTATTCTAGACTAGTTCTAACGTTACTTGATTAAAAATTAATTAATATGAAGGATAATTACTGAGGGAAAAAACTCACACAACAGGCACATGATCAAGACACTAAAAAATAAAATAAAGTGAAGGAAAGTGGACTATTGTTATTGGATGTACAGATTGTAGAAAATGTACCTAATGAAATATTAATAAAATATCATCACGAAACATGTCTCACCAACGTCTATTGACGTCAGATTCTGACGTTTAATTCGATCCCTGCACTAATAGAATTAAAAAATTAGAATGGCCGTAGACCCGTGACATAGGTATTCAAATGAAGCGAAAAAAACTAACTAAGACATTTATGATGATTTCAAATTGAACACAGGAAGAGATATTAGGCATCTATTGCCAGTTTACAAATGGTGCTAGGCCACCACGTGGGACATCATCATGAGTAGCTTAATTAATACTTGAATAATTTTCACCAGGCCCAACCCCTAATCTGTTTCAAATATGTCCCATCATTTTCAGATAAAACAATTATATTAGGTCATGATTATGAAATTTCATGTGAATTTAAAATCAAGTAAGGTCAGGAAATTAGGTTACTGCAGTGAATTATGGTAAATCATTTTATAAGTTTATTGTTGCACATGACATTTTAATTTAAATACACTACACATAGATTTACGTCACTCTTAGTGAGCAAACTAACTCATTGGCTAAATTGGCCCAACATTGGCTCAACGTTTGTCATCGCAACTTCAACGACAGTGTGAAAAACTAAGACATTGTCTATACACTTTCTTACTCCAGACATGTGAAACACACAATTATTGCATACCTTTAAAAGCCTCCTGGAAGTGTACTGTTGGATCGGCGATGGCATAGCCGGCCAAACAAGTTAATACAATATAAATAATCATGTTCCTTGACAATTCCACGACCGATGGTACGATAAATGGGAGGAAGGCGTTTTAATGTGTTCACAGAGCTATACGCCGGCTACACGTGACAGAGGAGGACAACTGGGGAGATCTGATTGGACGACGTACGTGGACCAATCACACACAACCACTTCATCCACATCGGCAATCTCCGGAAATAGCCGAGCAACGTGTGAACATCGCGAAGGTGTCAAACTATTCTTGTTTACATGGACAGTTATTTCTTGTTATTTTCGCTCACTGATGTTTTGGAAACGTGTCGCTGTATGATATTTGTTTATGGTAGTATATGTATATGGTTTAAATTGTAATAAAATAATAATCGTTTGTAATGTCTTAAGTACACAAACACCGTGAGACAGTATGACTTAAGCAGTGGTGAGTGACTGCGTGTGAATGATATTGATAATTTTATTTTTTAATCATAATCGATTATATTCGAGTTGTCAATTCACCAGTGTCTTGAAGTTCAAGTTATGATCTCGACTGTCTGTAGTTGTGTTCCTAGTCTTACTTAGATTCTGGACATGCTCTGAACCTAAACATTATGATTATGAATATTGGTCCTCATGCGCCTCTGAGCACGGTTCTTCAGAAGAGCTAGGCACGTTAGAAGTTATATAATTGATTAATTGAATATGTGTAGACTATTCTAGACTAGTTCTAACGTTACTTGATTAAAAATTAATTAATATTAAAGATAATTACTGAGGGAAAAAACTCACACAACAGGCACATGATCAAGACACTAAAAAATAAAATAAAGTGAAGGAAAGTGGACTATTGTTATTGGATGTACAGATTGTAGAAAATGTACCTAATGAAATATTAATAAAATATTATCACGAAACATGTCTCACCAACGTCTATTGACGTCAGATTCTGACGTTTAATTCGATCCCTGCACTAATAGAATTAAAAAATTAGAATGGCCGCAGACCCGTGACATAGGTATTCAAATGAAGCGAAAAAAACTAACTAAGACATTTATGATGATTTCAAATTGATAAAACCCCTGGTCTCCATGGTTTATACAAAAAATATTTCAGTGTTGTGAGGGTTAATAATAAACCAACATGGGGTGAACGTCTGGTGTTTTCTGGGCGGGTACATTGTGTTCAGGATTACCCGGTGTCCCACTAATTCAACGAAAAACTATGTGTAGGCTTGATTTACCTCTGGCGGCATAGTCAGTGACCTGCGAGTTTACAGGTGATAGGAAAAAGGCGGTCTGAGAAAATATAAAAACATGTTTTCTAGAAATCCGTAGAATCGACCGAATAACAAAAGATGCATCCGTATCATTTGGAAACTTGAACAAATCCTCAGAATACGGATAAATCGGTGGAGTGGAGAAGCATGGAATTGCTGACTAAAATTATTATTTTTGCTATCGAATGGCTAACGAAGAGTAAAATTATTTGTATTTATTTATTTCGTCGCTAACTAAAAAATAACATTAATTCAATATCTTTACTTTAATTAATAATTATTGCCGAAGCAAATTATTTTTTTATTAGGTTCACTTGACCATGATAAAAGCTCGCAAGCTTCATAGTTTCAAAATTCTTAATGTTTGGTTTTAATATCGAATTGCTAACTAATATTAACATTATTTTAATTTATTTATTTCAATAAATAATTATTGCCAAAGCGAATTATTTTGCATTAGATTCACATAAACATAAAGCTAGCTAGCTTCATAATTTTAAAATATTAGAAATCTTTGGCTTGATTTAGTTTTTTACCAGTTGAAATCGAGATATTATTACGTTATAGTATTCTGTGAAACTCAATGACCTCGACCTCCTTTGTTTTCACTGAGCTGGCTAATACAATGCAGTATGGGGGAGGGTTCTTATATAACCTTGTTTTCACCGAGTGACGTCACTCAGTTTCACAGAATATGCCTACCTGATGCGCCAGCGACCTAGTCGTTCCCGCGACAGTTTCCTGAATGATATCTGCATTAATTGGGCATTTTACGATCAAATAAACGGTCCCTGTTCTAAGCAAAGGTAGCGTTGTTTGCTATTTCTGCTAGAATGATATTAATTGGGTGGCAAGTCTTTTCTTTTGTACACTGCTCTGCAAAGCCAGAATACAGTGCCTCCTTACTTGCGAAGTAGGCCGATACCGCAGTTTGGTTTTGCACGGCAGTATAATAGTTGCCCTCTTCCAGCCGACACAATACGTTTACCAAATATTGATTTAATGCTGGGCAAGCGTCGTAGACGATGAGCCAACATTGAATCAACATTGGGTCAACGTCCATTCGTGCCTGGTGAGCTGTATGTTCGAGCAGTAACTGTGCAGGTCTAACGTTGTGTCAATGTTGGGTCAGCATAGAAAGCATTTGCCCTGGGTCGTCTTAACCCTTTCAGTGCGGGGATCGACTTTAGACGTCAGAATCTAAAGTCGGTCCCCGTATAGCCTATTGAATATGCCTTGCTGCGCGACCAGCAAGGCATATTCAATAGGCTAGTCCCCGTACTGAAAGAATGAAACAATTATATTGGCCGTAGATCATAGGGAAAATAACCCTTTATTAATAATAATAATAATAATAATAATAATGGTTTATTCAGTGTACATATTATAGTAACGCTAATGTTAAAAAAGAAATACAGTGATATTATATAAAATATAGTATTATTGTATAAATAATAGTACACTTGGTTGGGACTGGACCGATAGTGTACATCTTTTTGTCAGCACCCACGCTAGAGAACATATTTACACTTCAATTAACAATATATAATAACTATGTAAAAATTAAAATTCAAACCGCAGTCACGCCTTACGTATTTCTGCATTTAGCGCATGTAATGAAAATGCCAAGAGCATGTTGAATCGTTTCAAGCATTTTGTGAAAAATTTAAAAACATTATATTTTTTATATTTTTTATAAATTGAGACGTTTTTATGATACATCTAACATCGTTTGGTAATTAGTTCCATAAGTTATATATTATACAAGTAATATTTGATCTCTATGGTTTGTATAAAAATATTTCAGCGCTTTAATGGTTAATGAAGGCCCAGCATTGAGCAGCTGAGACGACTGCGTCATCACACATCGAATTGACAGAGATACAACATTGCCCCACTGCTGGGCAGCGGACGTGCTCGATGGATTCCCACCAAATACGAGACGCTGACCAAATGCTGGTTTAGTGTTGGTACACCGTCCATGACGGCAGCCCAACTTCAATCCAGCATTAGCTCAGGGATTCTGTTCGCTGGATTGGCTGAACAATGTGACTCCTTAGCAAACACGAGACATTGAACCAATGCTGATTTAATGTCTGCATTGGTTCACAACTCTGGGCTGAGGGTTATTTATTTGACGATTAGACCACTTTGTTTAATTTCTCTGTTTTAGATCTGAAAAAATCCAAAATCTAATAAGGGAGAGTGGTAAAAAAAACATTTAGGAAAAAAAACATTGAACCTATTTTTGGAAAAGTTAATGAAGGCGACCAAATAAAAAAAATATTAGACACATTTCTAGAAAAGGTAATGAGGGCGACGAAATAAAAAAACTTTTAACTCATTTGGAAAAAGTCAATGAGGACGAAGGAAAAAAACAAGCAAAACAAAAACATAGCTGGAGAAATGTTTTTTTATCTCCCGAAATAAACTTGTTTTTTTTAATGTTTCTTTTATCTTCCGAAATTAACTGTTTTTTCGGAAATCGGCAACAATCCAATGCGCGCGCTGGGCAGAAAAAAACATATCTTTTTTTGGTAATGCGCTGCCTAAATCTAATGCGCGCGCTCATCTAAAACAGAGAAAAAAGACATAGTGGCCTTATAAAGCATCTATAGAAAATAGCTTAGAAATATCAAATACAGTAAAACGGTCCTTATATTATGTATATTAAAACACGATTGTGTGCCAAGCGTAATAATATAATGGCCACCACTCTGAATAAAAGTACAAAGACAGACAGAAGACTTGATATCTCTGCGTATTTTTCCGTTTTCTACGATTTTTTCATCTTATAGCAGTATCCACGGAAATATTTGTCTGTATTTGTTTGTCATTTTTAAAAGGTATTTTTTAATAGCCGCCGCGTCCCCTTCCGTAACAGAGACATTTTGCATTAATCTTAAATATTTATCATTTTTATTTATTCATTTTATTTGTTTGATAATAATCATTAAAAGAAGAAATTAAAAAATCGAAGACAAATTTCCAGGCACGTACTTCATTATAGTGTTCCAATCTGATTGGCGCGATAGCAAAGTGTCGCGAATTCTAAGAATTTTTTAGTCTATTCGGCAACACCGAAACAGCACTAATATAACTGTCCACTGTAAAAATAAGCAGTTACTGCTGCTTGCCTTTGTAAGGCACCGCTACCCAGCAAACCAGAGACATAGACACAATGATGGCATAATGCTATACCATCATTGTGTCTATAGGTCTCCAATTTTCTGGGTATCCCGCCCAATCTCAGTGAGTCTTATTGGCTCCAGATGGTACAACATTAAACCCTATCCTCTTTTTGTCCACGGCGTCCATAAACCTTATTATGAATCCATCAGCAAACATTACGATCTCAAACACGAAACGTTACGCCAATGCTGGGTTGATGCTGGGCCGACACCGTAGACGGTGGCCCAGCATTAAACCAGCATAGGCGTAACGTATCGTGTTTGCTGGGATAACCCATCATACTAGCCACGTGTCTGTGGACTCATTGTAGTAGACTGTTGCCGGGTCCGCTTCATAGCTAGCACCTTGATTGCACCCGCATCGCGATACGCGGATCTTGCGTATAACAAGTAGTACGCGATTGTGCGTAATATGGCGTAGCGTGTAGCGTTTTAGAGAAAAAAACACACGCAGCTACCACGGAATGTTGGGCGCCTGTTGCGCAATACTGGCCAATCATTTCCCATTCTGTACCAGCATTTCAATTTTGTCAATTTTGAAAATTTAATTTATGTGAAGCTATATAGCCTACTGATCCCAAAAACAATACAAAGATATAAGAAAACAATGTTAAAGCACTGAAAAAGACGAAACTAGCTTTATTTCCAAGACGTATATTGTCATTTAAACAAGCTTGTTTACATCATACAACACATTAGTCCACACATACTGACCATCTCAGACGGCATGATCAAAGTAACCACCTGGTTACATCAATAGCTGCCGCCCTTAATTAGTCTGGGAACGCGTTGATCACAGCACCGATTATCTGCTCAACGCAGGGCCGACGGCATCAACATGTGTCCCAATGCTGTAGGTGCATTCAACCGTCCTTCAGCAGGTGTTTAGGTATACAGACGGCATGATCAAAGTAACCACCTGGTTACATCAATAGCTGCCACCCTTAATTGGTCTGGGAGCGCGTTGATTACAGTACCGATTGTCCGCTCAACGCTGGGCCGACGGCCTCAACATGTGACCCAATGCTGTGGAACATTCAACCGTTCTTTTAAAGTATTGTTTAATTGTACACAATATTTTAAATTATTAGATATATTTCTAACAACATTGAGAGGCTTTTAATTTACTTTTAAAATATTTTTGCTTGTCTTTTTTTTAGCTTTTCACTTTCCACTAAACAAGTTAGTACAATTTACTACTATCTAACAGAACAAGTGTTAAAGCAACTTCGTGGGATGACATCAATTTTAGTTTTGAATTTTGTAATGAAGTAGTTTATCCCACAGATCATGATTTTATTTATTTCAAATTTTTTTGATTTTTAAAAATATTTGTTATCTACATTTTTATGAATCCAGCGAAAACCCAAGCAAACTATTTGTATACCTGAACACCTGCTAAGGGGTTTTGGCAAGTTGAAAAAAAAATAAAAAATCCGAGAAAAACACGGAAGTGGGTGGGTGGGTCAAGCCTCAACTCGAATTTTTTTTTGGGGGGGAATTTTGTATTTTTTCGTTGTACATGTCCCAAAAAAAGTTTTTTGGATTTTTTTAAACTTGACAGACCCCTTAGTAGGCCACTTTTGTGCAATTAGAGGCTAAACTGGGTCAGAAACACCTGCTGATATGGGGAAGGGGTGGTGCGATGAATCGAATATTAAATTACATTTGACCAGTATTTTAGAAATACAGTCATCTAAATAATGCATTGGATCTACCAATGTGAATAATAGTCCAGTGGCTGGGGAGATTATGTGTGCATGAAAGGTGCAGAAAGATTAACATTAGCAATCCATAACTCATTGTCACATCTTTCATCTGAATACATTCATAGTTAAGCTTATCCATTTCATACAAGTCATCTAAGAATGCACAAGAAGATGGTATAATATGTTTCTTTGCTGTTTTGGAATATGTCTTTATTTGTTGACAGTGCAGCTGAGACACTGTGTCATGGCTGCCACCAATTACTGATAGGGTTGCTTCTTTCTGCTGTCAGTGTTGACATGTCAGTGTGATACCTCCGTACTTCATCATATCCTATACATAGACCAAGATGAGAGAGCTGCTTTTGCATGTCTCATGTATTGCCTGTGCATTCATGATATGCATTGGCGTTTTCTTATGTCCATTATGGATAACATAGTAGATTGCTTGGAACATTTTATGCCTTTTGTTCTAAAGGAACACAGTCAAGGTAGATCATAGCAAATTTCTTAATAGAGCCTGACCTTGAAAATCGAATCTGATTACCATATTTTGCTGTTAAAAGTACCTTTAATTGCCTATTGTCAAATTTGTCAGTGGATAACAGGTTGTTACAGCGATCACGGATATCGCTTAAGGGGTAACCTTTGACCATGATGAATGCCTTCAAAAACACTCCAGCAATTGTTTTCTGGTAGACAGTGTGCTACTCTCTATTGGACGTCTGCTGTTTTCAGATCGTCTATTGTATCCACTGGAACAAGCATGATGATAGTATACGTCTGCACCAAACACACCACAAATGTCTCGTATGTCGCAGGTTCGCTTGTATACTTCATCTTGGAAAAATGCTGTAATCTCTAGGAAATGTTGAGCCCTTCTAGATTCACATATTCAATGTTTGTACTTCCTTGGTACTTTACCTCACCACATATTACACATGGTGTTGTATATATGTCGTTGCCGTTGACAATGATCGACTACGCTTTGTGGTTTCAGGACATCGCTCAGCTTGATCGGGTGGTACAGATGAAACCCTTTGGTGCTTGTCGACCGACTTCTGATGTGTAGGCCTATGTGTCTGATAACGATGAGTGTCCGTGTGGTAACAGACAGGTTCATAGCCAATAGTTTTCAACGGTTTATGTATTTTCTGATGGTTGCTGCCTCCAAAATCCGTTGACGGCCTTTCTCAGAGCTGTTTGGTTCCTTCTTTGTGTCTATCTGACATATTATGCACATCGTTATGTCACTGTCAATACTTTCCTGGGGGTTATTTATGGAATACCAAATACATCCATCATTGAAATTGCTTCCAATAAAATTCCAATAGTCTATCTGGTAATGCAGGACTTCCAGCAGATAAAGTATTCCTTCCATTTTCAGCTGCCTTTACAGCTCAATATCCTGGAAACACATAATCTTTCAATGTATTTAAAAATTATGTTGATCTTAACTATCGAAAATCTTAGCTAAGCTTCAGTAGTATCCAGCTACATTGCTGCATACTGTAATATATACGTATATGAATATTGCGTTAAATCTGAAATATATAATGCAATATTTATATAAAAAGTCCAGTGATATCCTAAAAATAAATTCATCATTAAATAATATTACATCCCCCTATTGTCCAATTTCATATTTCTAATTTATAATGTGACTTGCAACCTGAAAATTCCTGTAAATTTAACATACATAGACATACAAGGCAGATAAATGTAGTAACGCGAAATAAGACGTTAATTTTAATTTAAGGGGGTAGGGTAATGTAATATTTAATTTATTTGTCTGTACAGTAGTTAGCTCCTAATAACTTCTATGGTAGTCTTCTATATAGAATGGCTTTACCTGGGAGAAATAATAATCATCTACCTTCAAGAAAAAGGTGAAAAAATGTAAACTTTCTGGAACATATGAATAAATTTGGCATAAAAAGGACACTTTTTTGGCATTTCAAAGTCATTATTTAAAATTTTCAAGCACATATTCACATAAAAGGACCTAATGGTTAGGGTGCTTTGGGGCACTCCTACATTTTTTTTCATACCTATCACACAATATTTAAGAAAATAGCGAAAATTGACATTTTACCAGGGGTACATATGTTGAAACATCATTTTCTCCCTTGCTGCCACTCTCCCAGATGTCCACCCTCGTGATTCGGGCCCTACAGTAGGTACAAAAACAAATAATAATGACAAACTTCCTGCACCTTTAACACCCACTGAGATTAATCACAGCCTGACTCACTATTGCAATCCAAAGTTTTGAAATAACGTACATAACAAGAACATAACAAGAACAATTTCGTTTGTTGCACAAACGAGTGTGTAAAGCAGCTGGTATAAGTGCACACCCGTTTACAACCATTTGATATGTTTTGTGATTTGCTCCAGAGAAAATGATTGAGTATATAGAACATATCACCCATATACAGTTATGCGTCAATGTCTGGTTTTGCGTGTGACGTTTTCCCAGCAGTGTGGCCAATGTTATTTTACATATGTTAACGAATATATCTTCTGTTGGTGGCGTTAGCTCAAGTAAAATCAACTTAAGCCTTTTTGCTTAGTAATATGTAAACTCGAGATTGTGCCAGCCTCTGACATGAATCTTATTGTTTTAAATACTGCGATATCTACCTTCTTGCTACAAAGAAACCCCGTTTTTTTGTCCGTAAAGAAACGGAAATTTGTGGTATCACATTCACTTGAAATGTGAATACATTATAAGATGCAATTTCATGGAGCCCAATGAGATGCAATTTCATAGATCGGCAGGTGATTGATAATAACTCTTTCAATATCCTCACACAAGTGCAAAACTACAGGAATATCTCCCTCTTTCTTGACGGACTATATCTATTATTATCCCATTTCCAAGATTGAATCTATCCCCAATGCACATATTATATATTCTTTGCTATAATATTATAACTCAATCTAATTATAACCTCTGTTCATCCTGGCATCAAGTCTCAGTTAAAAAAATACAGATATATGTACACTGAACTAAACAAAAAACACATATGCATATGTACATGTATTGTTGACTTAAACTTGTGTATCTGCTTACGCGAAATTTCGTATCTGTTATGATTTAGTATTATGTTTCTGTACTGACAACTTCAGACTATGATGAAGCAAAATTTCAAACGAAAATTAAAGATATATTATAGGCCATCTAAATATATAGCATATATACTGCATTTTCTAATGATTAAATATATTTTCTGTATGAAACGATCACCGACACATTGCACACATTGCATCCACAATTGCTGCAGTATTGTAATTTTATTTTGGCAAGTCAGAACTGTCTGATATATTTTTTGCTATAATCTGTGAGTACGCTCACGAGAGTAGATTTTGCAACTGGAGTCCGCATGGTACGTACCATCGCCATTGAATAGTGCGCAATTGGTGAAAGGGTTATTTCCTAATACATCCATGCTTAAAGTGACAATAGGGGGGGGGGGGGGGGAGGCTATTCACAGCAGCCCCTCCTGCATAAATTTGTGTCATCCATGACAATGCCATAACTACCTCACTTTTGTTCCAACTGCAGATATGAATCTCAGAGAGATCAGATAATTAGGATATTTTCAACTTCATAACCTTGAAGTAATTCGTTTGAATGTATCTCTATTATTGCATCGATTCCAATATATATTTTTTATTGTCAAAATATATAAATAATTGCAATACATTAAATACATTAAATAAAATATGAGTATGTAAAAAATGAGCTGATGACGAGATGATGGTTGGTGATTGGGCATTGAGGGTTACTGAGAGTGCCCTTCACTCGCCCTATAAAGGGTACTGGGCATCCCTGGGAAATTTACCTTGCGTGTGTGTCACTGAGCAATGTATTGCTGAAACGCTGAGGCGTGGCCTATTGCTCAGCTCCGCTACCTTCGAGTCGAATAATCTCCATAGAAGCAATAGTAACCCGTAACTCCATTCATACCAAGGTTTGATCTGCTAATCAAACTCTCCATTACCACCAGACCGCTAATGTGCATTAGCTCTCTTGCTAAGTCTCCTATACCCACTTCGTGCCAGTACCTTTGTTTTAGTGTTGTGCAATCAAATCAGCTCTTTTTTTTCACCTACGTACATTCAATATTAACAATTGTTATAGTCACAATATTTCAAAATATATTTTTGTTATAGTTTTGTTTTCGTATACGCCGCAAGTTAGTCCTATTTCAAAGTTGAAATTGACCTTGACCTTCACATAAACAACCTAAGTATGGCTTAAATAAATGAAATGTTGCCAGAAACGGACTTGGCATGCCGAAAACCATTGGAAACGATGCGCCACATATTACATTTGAACAAACCATTCAAAAGTTATATAAACAAGACATTTGTGGCGGCCATCTTGGATTTTTGCTTTTAGTGGATTTTCTGCAAACTTTTGCAATGGTTGTCCACCCAGGTTGTGTTTGTGGGTATATGTAGAGATGATTTCCACCGGCCAACCTTTTACAGCACGCCATGTCCCTCAAACCCTTCTGGCTCTCTGGGTAATTATCGGGAGGTGTTACTTTATCAGGAGATTATTACATTATTAATGCAAAATATTATAATTTCTTTATTACAAAATATTACCCAGCAGTCACACCACGTAGAGTCCACATGTAAATCTGGTGGAAAACCAATCTTTTACTAGATTTCCAAGGGGTGTGCCTGCTGCTAACTTTTTAAAGTTTTATGGCGGCCATTTTGAAAATATGTATATGAATCCTACTTAATACATTAAATGGATTTTAGCAGCATACAATGACTCGAAAGGTGCTTATTACTCAAATCATGAATACAAATTGATAAGTATTTATTATATTTACACCGCCCTCTAAAAATATGGATCCACCTCGACAATGAAATTGATGTAGGCCTACTCATTATAAAACAAATATCAAGTGTCCTGTATTGCTGATCTATTACGCTTTCAGAAAGTATCTATTTTGACATTTTGTGCAAAATTATCAGGACGTGAATCCATATATAGCCCATGGTGAAAATAGCTAATTAGACACATGTGTTGGGAGAAGCGAAAATGTTTCTCGCTGCTCGAATAAAAACAATATAAATCACATCAGGGCATATTGTATCATGTGTTCATCCCGTTTTTTCATATTGCGCAATGTGTAGTATGTGCACAACCCCACATATTCTTAGTCACAAACACATCAGAGGCCATGGGGACTGGACGTAACTTGTCCAGTGAGAGAATCGCACAAGCTGTAGCCTTAGATAATTTCAATTACAGCCAAAGACATATCAAAATAGTTCTCGGTTGCAGCAAGGGTGCTCTACAAAAAAATGTAAAAAAATATACAGACAAACGGAAAATATGAAAGATAAGCCTGGTAGAGGAGACCCCGTGTCACAATTGCTCACAGTGACGCAGCTATCACAAAGTGATTTGAAGACCAGAGGATCCAGGTTATTCACAAACATCCAAGTAGTCCAGATATGAATCTTATAGAGCCTATCTTGGCTCATGTGATGAAAGAATTCATTCGCAACCCTAAAACTACTTTACGAGAGCTCCGAATGGGGGTCCACCAGATCTGGGATGAAATACCCAAAGATTCTCTGAAGCGACTATATGACGGAATGACCCGTCGCGTCGATGCCTTAATGAGAACAAGATATTCAACCAAATAATAAATGTTCAGTCAATTATCTTATTCACAGTCGAAATTGAGAATAATTAAGACTTTTTTGACAGTGCAGCAGTGATTTAAAAAGAATATTTTAAAGAAATAGTGATTATTTATAAAGTGGATGATAATAAAGTATCTAAAACATTTTATTGCAATTTTTGCTAGTAAATTTTACTCAGGAGGATTGTTTGAGAGTTTCACATTTTATTTCTACATTTCCACCACAATGCCATCCCCACAGAATTTTCTAAAAAATGATTAAAATATCCTGTTTTTAACTACCATTTTTGGATGACCAATAAAAAAAAAAAAAAAAAAATTCTCAGATTTTCTTGCACAATAATGTTAACGGATACCAGCTACAAACTGTTGCCAAATTTCAGGTGAATAGCTTCATAATTCACAAAGTAAATTAAAATTGATCAGAGGCTATTTGCAACTGCAGTGTGTATAACGCGTGTGGTGGATCCATATTTTAGAGGGCGGTGTATACAGGTTTAGAGGACAGGCTCTGGACAATATCGACCTGGTAGGAAGACTATAATAGCAAATGCTTTGTATAGCTCTGGCTTTAAAAAGGTTTCAAGAAACAAAAGTTTCTTCCTCACTCACTCGTAACAAATCAGTATTATCTCCGTGACCGAGAGACAGCGTACTTGGCCTCAGACCACCAGGGATCGAATTTCAAATCCAGTGTCTGGAAGGTAGTGTGATATTTTTCATCTTCGGGAGGTTGGCCCGGTTTAGTCTATACGTGCACAAAAGTTGTGTAAACCTCATGCATTCATACATATATTACTCTCAGAATAACATTGTCTACAACGTTTTGAAATAAGTAAAATTATATAATTCCATTAGACCCCCATAAAAAATCCTAGGGCTATGAATCTCTATGGGTTGTAGTCCTGATCATGTAGAATTTGCTCGTAATTAAAAATTAAAATTAAAAAAAAATAAAGAAATTACGCGAGGCTCTTAAGAATTGAACCTGGTTCACAACAGCCTGTGACTGACTGTATGATCCAATACGTGTAAAATGACCAAGTTTTCAACTTTTTTATAGACGCCTATAAAAAATCCTAGAGTTATGAAAATCTGTGGGGTTGTAGTCCAGATCATGTAGAATCTGCTCAAATTTAAATTGGAATTTTAAAATATCTTTTCTAATAGTGAAATTACGCGAAGCTCTTAATAATTGAACCAGGTTCACAACAGCCTCTGATCCAAGACGTGTGCAATGACCAAGTTTCAACTTTTTTTATAGACGCCTATAAAAAGCCTAGGGGTTGTACCAAGACGTGTGAAATGACCAGGTTTTCAACTTTTTTCTAGACCCCCATAAAAAATCCGATGGCTATGAATCTCTGTGGAGGGAGGGTAGTCAAAATCATGTAGACTTTGCTCGTATTCAGATTGGAATTAAAGCAAATATTCTTCATAGTGAAATTACGCGAGGCTCTTAAGAATTGACCCGGGTTCACAACAACCTGTGACTGACTGTACGATCCAAGACGTGTGAAATGACCAAGTTTCAACTTTTTTATGGACCCCCATAACATTTTTTAGGGCTATGAAACCCAGTGGGGTGGTAGTCCAGATCATGTAGATTTTTCTCGTATTTAAATTGGAATTAAAAAGAACTCCCTCATAATGAAATTACCCGAGGCTCTTAAGAATTGAACCGGGCTCACAACAGCCTTTCACTAACTGTACGATCCAAGACGTGTGAAATGACCAGGTTTCAACTTTTTTATGGACCCCCATAAAAAATCCCAGGGCTATGAAACCCAGTGGGATGGTAGTCCAGATCATGTAGAATTTACTTGTTTTCAAATTGGAATTTAAAAAAATCTTCCCCATAGTGAAATTGCGCGAGGCTATTAAGAATTGAACCTGGTTCACAACAGCCTGTGACTGACTGTATGATCCAAGGCGTGTGAAATGACCAGTTTTTCAACTTTTTTCTAGACCTCCATAAAACATTCTAGGTCTATGAATTTCTGTGGGTTGATAGTCCTGATAATGTAGAATTTGCTCATATTTAAACTGGAATTTAAAAAATATTCTTCATAGTGAAATTACGCGAGGCTCTTAAGAATTGAACCGGGTTCACAGCAGCCTGTGACTGACTGTATGATCCATGACGTGTAAAATGACCAGGTTTTAACTTTTTTCTAGACCCCCATAAAAAAATCATAGGGCTATGAAACTCTGTGTGGTGGTAGTCCAGATCATGTAAAATGTGCTCGTATTTAAGTTGGCATTTAAAAAATCTTCCTCATAGTTAAATTACGCGAGGCTCTTAAGAATTTAACTGGGTTCACAACAGCCTGTGACTGACTGTATGATCCACGGGGCGAGGCTCTTAAAAATTGAACTGGTTTCACAACAGCCTGGGACTGACTGTATGATCCAAGATGTGTAAAATGACAAAGTATACACACCTATCAAAAAATCTAGGGCTATGCATCTATGTGGGGTGATAGTCCAAATCATGTAGAATATGGCCGTATTTAAATTGGATTTTTTTTAAATAATTCTACATAATAAAATTTTGCGAAACTCGGTGGGATGGTATAGGCATGTATATTTCACGTTGGCTTTTTGCTAGCTGCCATGTTAATCTGGGAGCCAAGTTTAAAAAAAAAACTGCTAGTTTTTTTAGTTTGCTTGATCCAAAAAGTGGCAAAGGTCTTATATGTGCATATGACAGGGAAATATCTCTGGAACATTAATAGGGTGGGTGTATAAGTTGATCGTGGCAGCAAAGTGTTTAAAATGAGGGATGTTCAAGGGTACCCTCGAACCCCAAAGATTGTACATTTTAAAACCCAGGTTATTAAAAACCCAAAACCACAATTGTTATAAACATTTTTTAAATCACCGTCGACCATATTTCTCTTTTAATAAAGATATTATGACAAATTATTAGAGTTTCAATTTTTTTCACAAAACATAAATCCACCTTAAGAACGCTGAAAGTCAATATTAAAAAACAATTAACACAGTTCGTAGAATGTAATTTTGCCGTTTCCTGTACATTTCTATGACTATGATTATGCTAATGTCTGTTGACTTCATTTGGTACATCGGCCATTTCACAACACTATATCAAATTAGAAAAAACTCCTACCTTATTGTGTGAAGGACTTATGGGGTATTCTCACAAGTAACATTTTTTTTGACCCCTGTAATAACATAATCCTCATTATTATGGTTATAAACAATTTTTGTTAACTGCGGCGATACAGCCGCTTTTTATATGCACGGTGTCCGTGCGGGATGCTACGATTACCAGATGGCGATCATTTTGTTATTAATAACAGCCTTTAATGTTCGATACTCATTTACCAGGTGTCAGTTATTTTCCTCTAATCCGCGTCGTCGTTTTAGTGCCCCCCCCCCCCCCGGGGTGTCTGGGTCTGGGCGCTCGGGGAGCGGCCGAGCGCAGTTCTCAGTGGCCATCGATCTGACCAGACGTGAGTAGACCTAATCCTGCTTTAATAAAACGTACACTTATTCATAATGAGTTTTATTATTATAAACTAAAATAGTAGTGCAATATTTCGTTGATATTAGTGAGCTGAGGAGTGATTTAGTCACAATTCTGACGGTTTGTAAATTTGTTATGAAGCGGCTGTCGGTAAACATTTTTCGGTCAATCAGGAGGCCTTTCCGATAAACATTTTTTCAGATTGACATTATTTCACTGATGAACATATAATTAGGCATTTAATGGAGGATACGATAGAGAGAATATTAGTAGCTTAGCAGTCTAGTTAATTACCACTCGAAACCGAGAGGACTACTGTATTCATTATAATAAACGCCCATATTCCAATAAATGCCTACCCCACTGATTTTAAAATAAAACCCTCGATCATGTACACTATATGATCATCAAAAAAACTTTTCTAATAAGTGATATACCCCCCCCCCTAGTCTCAGGAGGTATACATTCTAATTAACGCCCTGAGCATTTATTAGAATTGGGGTGGATGGGCTAGGATGGCTTATCTCCAAATCATAATGGTTGCACTCTTTTTACTAAAAATAACATATCATTATTTTGCTAATGCTATTTTTAAGTTCCAACGACAAGAAAATATATGACCGAGAGAAACTTTGGCTTTTTTATCTCCCGCCCACAAAGTAGGGGCGGGGGATATTTTCGGCAAACAATCATGAAACATTGAACCAATGTTTTGAACCAATGTTTTTTTTTTGAAAATTTCGTAGAAACTTATTTATCTGTAAATGAGAGCAAAGTAAATAAGTGAGTGGATGAATGTTGGTTTATGTCGCGTTCTGCACAATCATGGCATTTATCGTGACAGAAAGAAGCCTAAGGTCTGGAATATTGGATTACCCTACTCTTTTCAAATTACTTCAGGTGATCTTAAGTTTATAGTGCATAGTACCATAGGCAGCACAGAGCACTGGATACTCAAGAGTCCAGACCTTTAAACAGTTTCGAGCAATGTATATGGAAAAACACTATGACAAACATGCAATATGAATAGGGCTGGGATTTGATCCCAGTACCCCCGAGTTCGAGCCACAACCAAACCGAATGAGCCATCTGGGCCAGCAGACTCGACAATAGCCCGTCGCCATTATTGAACCTGAAATTATTGCGCCCATAAGGTCAAATTATTGACGTGAAATGCAAAAAATCGCGATAAATCGGCCATTTTGATTTTTTTTCGGCGATTATTGAACTTTCCGAGAACTGGTCATTAGTGAAATGCATAACAAATTTGGGAAGGATACATGAAAAACTTTTTATGTTATCGCGCCCACAAGATCAAATTATTGCCGTAAAATGAAAAAAATCACAATAAATCGACCATTTTGATTTCTTTTTCAGCCATTATAGGACCTGTCCGTGAACTGGTCACTAGTAACATGCATAACAAATTTGGGAAGGATAAATGGATTTTTTTCAAGTTATCGCACCCATTGACGTAAACTATAACTTTGAAAATTGTGACTATATCACAGGAAGATTCATTTAAAAATACATTAATATGGTAATATTACAATTTATATACAATATTACCATTTTTTCAAAGAATCAAAATAAAATGAATGTCGTGACCACATATTTGCGCTGATGTTGCATGCATGCTCACTTATCCAAGCTCTTCAGTTTAAATACACAATTATACCTTGAGAATTTGAAATGTGCAATATTGCTAAAATCGTGCAAATAATTCATACTAGTAGGGTATACAAGTATAGTGGTCAAATTTTCACAAGTGTTTTAATTTTTACAATTTGACAACTAAACTCCACTGGTGGCCGTGGACAAAGAAATGCTCATCAAATAATTTGCTAGAATTATGTCTTCTGTAAACCTGGAAATATTGGCGATTTGATAAAAAACGCAAATGTTTCTCTCCTACATATATTTTCACATCATTTTCATCTGGAAATCGCACTAGCAAAATAATGTTATGGTTTTCTTAGTAAAAATAGTGTAATCAATGAGAGGTAACACTTTGACCACTGAATAAATAATCCGTAATGGAGATTGGCAACCATTTTTTGATGAACCAGTTTAACCCAAACACCCTAAAATTTAGAGTATGTACACATGCACCAATTTCAGAATACATATACATATTTGAAAAAAAAAGCTGTAAGTGTTTCAAATAATAGGAATATTCAGTGAAATAGACGCATGGTATAAAATTAAGAGCAAGAGGCTACTTGAATCACACTAACTATGGTGAATGATTCGTCTAACTTTTAATGACTCTTAACAAAATTTTACAATACTATTTTCTGGTGATGTGGTGATCACCCAATAACTTCATCTCAGAATTATAAGTCTAATGTTGCTCCAAACAATTTTAACATTCTGAAAATCACTTGCCCCATATCTCACCTATTTGATCTGGCTTTCCTGCCCTAGCTGCTTGTTGGCCCGGCTCCCTGTTGATGAACCTGTTTTGGCCTGGATTATGACACATGATCATGATAAGGATTTAGGCACTATACAAGTTTTATTGATTGATTGATTGATTGATTGATTGGTTGATTGATTGATTGATTGATTGATTGATTGATTAATTAATTGATTGCTTGCTTGATTGATTGATTGATTGATTGATTGATTGATTGATTGATTGATTGATTGATTGATTGATTGATTGATTGATTGATTGATTGATTGATTGATTGATTGATTGATTGATTGATTGATTGATTGATCGATCGATTGATTGAATGATTGATTGATTGATTGATTGATTGATTGATTGATTGATTGATTGATTGATTGATTGATTGATTGATTGATTGATTGATTGATTGATTGATTGATGGTCTGATTTTTACAATTTAAAAAAATGTTCATGATATAGGCTAATTTAGAACAGCGACTCATAGCTAATTTTAATATTGTAGTATTACGCATATGAGTACGTGTATATATATTAACCATTATCCTGCTACATTAATTTATTTCAATTTTCATCCAATTGAAGTTGTGTCTCGATACTGTGACCCACAGCTTCAAGTGAGTATAATAACTCAAATGTTTAAATTTGAGACTAAACATTTGCAAATCCTGCTTTCTAAACACATATTTTGTTCCCAATATTAGTGATTCGATCAACTAATAAAACAGTTTAAAAATGACAATAGTAATCATCAGCAGGACAAACATTAACTATAAGGGTCACCGTTTTTTGTAAACAAAAAACTGGAGACACTGATAATGGTTGATAGCTAATAGATGTAGTGTCAATGGCTTTTGTAACTAATGTTAATAAAGGGCTCTGACCTCCCATGTGATTTATATTTGCCATTGCAGAAATATTGTCCGTCGCAATCTGTAGGGCTTTGTTTTTAAAAAGCGGTCCAAATGTGCCATCAAATTAGAGATAATTTTGCGTGCATATTGGGGCATTTGAGGCCTGCTTCCCAGACAATGTCTCGTGTAAGCTGGGGCGGCCTTCGCCTGCACGATAGAAACCGCTAGGAAATCCCCTCACAAACGCGGACACACTGAGCAGACAGAGGTTAACTAATATGTCCCCCACTCTGTATAGAGAGGGTGAGACATAATAATCTATAGTTCCTGATCAGATGACAACATAATTTTCAAAATTACCAGTATTAATGTTGTATTTTGCAAAATGTATGCATAAAATATAAGATCAGCAGAGTTATTTAGGGGGCCACCATTCAATGAAATGAAATGAGATGAAAACTTCTATAGCGCCTAACTCCTCGGGGGGCCGAGCTCAGAGGCGCAATCCATCCTTATCAAATTCCAAAGAAGAGTCGAGGGAAATAAGCATGGTCGTCATCAGGGAGCCGGGACGCAGAGGAGCTAGGGCGGAAAAGCCAGATCGAAAGAGTTTTCTGAAAGAGGAAATATTTTTAGCTACACGAAGGTGTGCAGGCAGTAAATTCCAGAGAGTAGGACCAGAAACAGAAAAGGCACGAGCACCGAACTTAGTTCTGATACGTGGTACTTTGAGCTTATTTGTGTTGTTTGATCGCAGATGTTTCACGAAGTCTGCAGAAAAAAGAAGGCTAGATAAATAAGATGGCTGACCATCATCGAGACAACGAAATACAAAAGTGCATATTTTGAATTGTATTCTAAACTTGATTGGAAGCCAATGTTATTTGTCACAACCCTTGCTAAACAGTTCTGAACACGCTGTAATTTCTGTAGATCTTTAGCTGGAATTTGGTGTAATAAGGAGTTACAGTAGTCCAGCTTGCTAGTCACCAGTGCCACTGCAATTTGTTTTGCTAAAACTTGAGGTAGACTTCTTCTGATGCGTTTAAGATCTCTAATGTGATAAAAACAGGAACTGGACACCTGTGAAATGTGCTGACGAAAATTCAAACCACTGTCAAAAAAGACGCCCAAATTCCTTGCGGAATCTGCTGGATTCATCTCATTGTCCAACACCGCAAGGGGGAAAAGGTTAATAAACTTCTCCCTCTGCGATTTCGAGCCAATGAGAAGAAACTCAGTCTTGCTAGGATTGAGTTTTAGTTTGGATTGAGCCATCCAAGCAGATACCCCGGTAATACAGCTCTGAAGGATTTTTAATGACTCAGTAGCTGTGTCACCTGTTAAGGAGATGTAAATTTGTTTATCATCGGCGTATAAGTGATGACTCAATCCATCACTTGATATAATGGTGCTTAGAGGAGCGGTGTACAAACTGAAAAGCAGAGGGCCAAGTACAGACCCCTGCGGCACTCCATGCTCAAGCAAACTAGAGTCAGAAAAAGATTTGTCAATTTTAATTCTTTGATGCCTGCCACAAAGGTAGGATTTAAACCAAGCCAAAGCCATTCCAGAGACACCATACCACTCAGATAGTCTATTTGTTAGAGTGTTGTGGTCGATAGTATCGAACGCCGCAGACAAATCAAGTAAAGTCAAAGCTGTGCCATGGCCCTTGTCAAGAGAAACTGAGATGTCATTGTGAACTCTTAACAGGGCTGTCTCAGTGGAATGGGATTTTCGGTACGCAGACTGCATTGGATTGTTCAATTTGTTGGAGTTTATGTGAGCTTGTAAACGGTTGGAAACAACTTTTTCAATAATTTTAGAAATGAAACTTAGATTGGAGACTGGTCTATAATTTTCGAGGTTATTAACAGGAAGGTTTGATTTCTTTAGTAAAGGTGTGACATGAGCCTCTTGGAATGATAGCGGGAATGTACCAGATTCTAGAGATAAATTAATTATAGTTGTTATGGGTTTGATTAAAATATCCAACAAGGCCTTAAGGATGTTCGTTGGAATCGGATCAAGGTCACATGATTTTGATGCAGACTTCATAATGATCTTCCTGACCTCGTCCTCTGATGCTGGTTCTAAATTGAAAAGTTTAGTTCTTATTTTAGGCTTCTGAACAGATGGTACATCATTCACCTGATTTGAAAAATTGGCCCGGATCGTTCTGATTTTGTCACAAAAATATTTTGCGAAATGATCACAAAAGGACTTTACGTTATTTTATTCCGGCAGTGCTGAAGCTGGCGTTCTATGTAAAATATTGTTAATGGTGTCCCAAAGGCGGCGAGGGTTTTCAGAATTTTCATCTATGAGATTTATAAAATATTGATTGCATAAATTTCGATAGTTGCGGTTTTTTGATCTGTCATAACCAGAGCGTGATCTCCTCCAACGCCTTTCCAGCTGACGACATGATCTTTTACAATCTAGTAGTTTAGACGTCATCCACGGCGTTAGAGCCTTCTCAACAACTTTTTAGTTTGAAGAGGAGCATGTTTATCAAGAGGTGAGGTTAAAACTGATGTGTACTGGTCACACAAATCATGGAGTTCATTCTTAGGGTTTTTTATAAGTGAAGAGTCTATGGCGAGTTGAACGTCGGGGTAACCAATATGTCGTGGTAAGCTTACACCGGGAGTTCCGTTATGGGGTCACAACGGCCGACGAAGGACTCCGCCCAATCTCGCCATCAAAACTCAAATATCCTCCTCATCCGTCTGGTCGACGGTATTAAACAAACCAGGAAACTCTCCTCTCTCTTGTCATGTTTATTTGATTAACATGCGATAACAGCAAAGCACAACCATCCGCGCATGGCACGTCTCTATGGACTTAGCGAGAGCGAGCTACGGCACCTCCACAGTCGCTGAGTATTACGCTTGAAGTGCGGGAATAATACCAACGCCGCACCACACTGCTCTGTGTGCGCACGTCACCACGGTATGAAAACGAGGCGGTCATCCCCGTCCGCCCGCGTCCAGGAATCTGGGGATAAGCGCCACATTGACTGAGCGATGTCAGGATCCTACATCACCCCCGGCTGAGTGACAACGTAGGACCAAACTGACGTGTAGGAGACTGCTTCGTGCAAGTAGCGGGGTTGTCAAATATGAAACCTCTTATACTAAGCATAGTTTTCTTAAAAAAAAATATAGCGAGTGTGGTTACATTGTGGACGGTTGAAAGCGCAGCATTATACTTGAACTGTCCGATCCTCTTAACACCAACTGTCCTTTATATATTATTCATGTGCTGCAAGCTGCGATCAACCCATTCATTGAATTAACAGAATTGCTATTAATGCTTTAGCAATGAACTTGCTAAAAGAAAATGTCTTTACATTTATATGTCTGTACACAATTGTGCCAGGCCTGGCATATTCATTTACAATTTAACAACATTGTGATTACGAGGTATGCGGTTGGGCCCGCCTTAGACGTCATTAGGCGCGACTATGGCGTGAACCATCTGCACGAATCGAGCAGGAGTCGATTACGGTTTTACCCCGTAGATGTAAAGGTATGCGGGAATACGTACGTAAACCACCGCCGTTCCCGTTAGCGCGGGACGCGGCAGGGGCTCGCGAATGCGGCGCTACGTAAGTATTGTCTCTGTTAGACAAGTTGACTTTAACATCTAATTGCTTTGGGACTGTGGCCGATCTTTGATTGCTTCTGACTGCAGTCGACTTTTTTGTGTTGACTCTCGTCCCGTTGGACGTCGGAGTGTCCGCACTACCAGGTCTAGGTGGACCCTGTGGATTCCTACTAGATGTCCTGGTAGCCGTCGACTTCCGTGGTTTGCTTGGCGGTTTACGCTGTGTTGTCGTACCTGTTGTAGGCTCGCACTCCATGTGAGCGGGCTTAACGCGATCTAAGGAGACCGTCTCAACCTTGCCTTTAACTGGGATTTTCATTACTCTGCCACTCCTCGCGACGACCTTGTATGGTCCGTCGTAAGGGGCGGTCAGAGGCGGTGCAATTGCGATTCGGCGCAAGAATACATGAGTACATGTAGCGATTTCCTTGAATTGGAAAATGTTGTGTTGTTGTGTGTCACATGGCGGACATAGACGGAGACGCGACATGGCTACGCGTAGCTTGTCTGAATAATTCTCCAAATCAGTGTTAGCGTCGACGTTGTACTGTTTAGTAAACTCTCCTGGGAGTCTAAGGGTTGTCCCGTAAATCATCTCAGCAGCTGACCTGCCCAGTCTCTCTTTTACGGCTGAACGAACTCCTAACAGTACGGCAGGTAACGTGATAGTCCACGGATTCGTTGACTCGTGCGCCATAATGGCGGCTTTCAATTGACGGTGGAAACGCTCGACCATGCCATTCGACTGCGGATGATAACTCATGTTATGATTCCGAATAATCCCGAATTGGTTACATAAACTATCCCACAATTTGGACTCGAATTGAGCGCCCCTATCAGTGGTGATAGTGGCTGGGGTACCATAACGTGCTATCCACCCACTGAAGAAGGCATCGGCGACCGTTTCGGCTCTAATATCTACCATAGGTATAGCTTCGGGCCAACGTGTAAAACGGTCGACGCAAGTCAGTAGATATCTAAAACCATCGGCATAAGGTAAAGGTCCGACTATGTCCACGTGGACATGATCGAGTCGCTCGGTAGGTTCAGTGAACTTTCCGAAAACAGGAGTGTTATGACGTGAAATTTTAGCGGTCTGGCAACCCTTACAGGTACGACACCATCTAGCAATATCTATATTCATGCCGTGCCATACAAATCGGGTATTATTCAAAGGTCTGGTGGCTCTATGCGATGGATGGCCTAAACCGTGCAAGTTTGAAAAAACTTTTCGGCGAAATTTCGCGGTAAGGTACGGCCGGTTGTGTCCCGTGGACACATCGCACCAGATCAATAGATTATCAAATGATTACAAAAGTTGAAAGAAATTCATAGTTGATGTAGTCGAATGTCTCAAACGTGTGAATTCCGCGTCATTAGCTTGATCGAGACTTAACGCTTTATAGTCTATCACTGGGCCATCGTGTATCGCTGACACTGATGGTCTTGACAGCGCATCAGCGACGAAATTTATCTCTCCTTTTACATATCTAATATCGGTGGTGAATTCAGCGATGCACGCTAAATGACGTGTTTGTCGTAGGGATGCGCGCTCAGTCACGGATGACATTACGAATGTTAACGGTTTGTGATCAGTATTAACGAAAAAATTTCGTCTTCTAAATTGTGTCTGAAATGTTTAATTGTAGCGTATACTGCCAAATGTAGCTGTAGCGTGTCTCTGCTGGGTTCAGCTTCTTGCTGAAAAACGAAAGCGGCTGCCACATACCGTTTAAAAATTGCTGCAAAACGCCACCGACGGCGACATCACTAGCGTCACACGTGATGTTAAGCTGGGCCGTAGAATCTGGGTGCACCAGAAGCGTAGCGTTTGCCAGTATATGTTTGGACTCGGAAAATGCTGACTCTGCTTCTTTATTCCACTTCAAATCGAAATTTGATTTCGGTGACAATCTGGTATGGCCTTCGTTGGCAGAAGTCAGTAGATTATTGAGTGGCGTCAGCTTCGCGGCGCAATGCGGTATGAAACGGTGGTAATAATTCACCATTCCCAGATACCTACGCAATGCTCGTTGCTTTTCGGGTTTATTGAAATTAACGATCGCGTCAACGGCGCTAGGTAACGGCGAAATGCCTTCGGCGCAAACGTGATGACCTAAGAAACTTAATTCAGATGTTCCATACTGACACTTTTCAGGACCAATTATGATTCCGTACTCCGATAGTCGAGTAAAAAGAATTCGTAGATGTTTCTTATGCGTTTTATGATCTGGGCTGGTTACCAGTAGGTCATCCAAATAAACAAAAACGAAATCAAGTCCGCGTGTCACGTGGTCTATAAATCGCTGAAACGTTTGACCGGAATTTCTCAGACCAAATGGGGTTCTAGTGAAATTAAACAAGCCAAAAGGTGTGGTAACAGCAGTCTTGTGTACGTCGGACGGTTGCACCGGAATTTGGTAATAAGCCCTGACTAAGTCTAACTTCGAATTTTTTTTCGATCCGGCTAACCGTTGCGTAAAATCTTGAATATGCGGAATCGGATAACGGTCCGGTACGGTCTGTGCATTCAAACTACGGTAGTCCCCGCATGGTCTCCAATCGCCGTTTTTCTTTGGCACCATGTGAAGCGCTGAGGACCACTCGCTGTCGCTGGGTTCAATGACCCCTAATTTAATCATATCGTCAAACTCACGTTTGGCGGTGACCAGCTTATCGGGAGCCAAACGTCGTGGCCGAGCAAAAACCGGGTGACCTTTAGTCACAATCTTGTGAGTTATGCCGTGTTTGACGGGCTCACCCTTTGTCGTAGGGCGTGTCAGTTCTGGGAACTGGCCGAGGAGTTTAGTATATTCATTTTGAACTGTATCAACTCTGTTCAATGACAGAGGTTTAATCGAAGATAATGAAGCGGCAATGGCTAAACCTGTACGCATGTCTCGAAGACATCTGCTTCTCAAGTCTACGAGCAAATTGTAGTGGATTAAAAAATCAGCCCCGATTATGGGTTGCTGTACATCTGCCACTATGAACGTCCACGGATATTCGCGCTTTAAACCGACATCGACGACGCGTTTACAATTGCCGTAACTCTTTATAGTGCTGTTATTAGCTGCCACCAGGGGGAGACTGTCAGCGGCCGAAATCCCGTTAGCGCAAGATTTCGGCAGAACACTGACAGCTGCGCCCGTGTCGATTAAATATCTGCATTTATGTCCTTTATCTGCGACATATAATAACTTAGAGTGTGATAACGCGATATTAGCTACTTCGCGCTGACCTAATGTGACATAGTATGAACAGGGTTCACTGCACAAGCGCGCCTTCTCACCATAAGTGTGGTGGTAATAGCAAACCTGTGCAGTGGCTGTGTCGATCGGTTGCTCGACATTATTTCACGGCGTTTGCGGCGGCGGTGCGAAAGGTCGAACATTTTGTGTTGCATTAGTACAATTATGTGATTTATTAACAAACTCAGTGGCCTGTGCATTCGGCGGCGGAACGAAAGGTCGAGCATTATCTTTAGCGTCTCTATACTGACCAGGTTGGTTACTAACGAAACCTGAGGCCTGTACATTAGGGGCAAATGCAGGCGCGTGAGCGTAGTTATTTGCTCGTCCACGTCCTTTATGTCGTTTCCTCTCAGATGTTGTTACTGTTTCTAATTTCTTGATGCGTTTGGATAGATCTTCTAACAAACCAACTAGTTTGCTGGTCTCGTCGACTTTGATCTCTGCGACCCCCGGCTTACTCTCTTCAACGTCTTGTTCTGCAGCCAGTGCCCTGTCAGCCAGAACGGCCAAACTTTCGAGGGAGGCACTGTCGGGTTGAGTCGCCAAATGGGCTCTGATGGAAGCGGGCATCTGTCGTATGAACGCTTGCGAATTACAGCCTTTCCAACAACAGCTTTGGTGCCGAAACCTGCAGTCTTCTGCAGACGCCTCAGGAACCGCGAGGAATATCACTTCCAATCTTCTCGCCAGAGATAACTTTATTAACCCTTTCAGGTGTTGTCAATCCTCGCCTCTCAATTAGTATTTCTTTCAGGCTGTCATATTTGTTTGACCTGAAAGGCTGCAGCAGCACGTCTCTCACGTCTGATGCAATCTCTCCAGAAAGTGCAGCGCAGGTTAGGCTATACCTCTCGTCGTCATCATCGATCTGGTGGAGGGCGAATTGCGTCTCGATTTGATTAAACCAGAGCTCCACATCAGAGGCGTAGAAAGTTCGTAGCACGTTTCTGCGGCTGTCTACCAAGCGGTGAAGAACTCCTTGATGAGTCACTCCTCGAGTGGGCATTCAGACGTCTATCCCGAGCAATCCGAGCGAAATCGGCTTTGAGGCGTTGATATTCCTCGTCAGCTGCTCGGAATCGAACCTCATTGTCTTCACTGTCGGGATGATAGCTATCTTTGGGTCTAGCACCCGCACCTTCTAGGGGCGTTGACATGAATCCTTCGCTGTCGTACTGCTTTGACATGATGAAGTAGTGTTTGTAAAATTATTTAGTTAATGAAGCATCTGGGATAGCTGGCCTATTGGCTCTGTGCCTATCCCAAATGTGTTTAAAATGGCATGTCGTATTAACACATGCCAACTATTTTTGACGCGCCGTGCGCGGACAGGTTGTGCAATGCCGTAAAAATCAGATGAAAAATGTCTGTAATATGTTGAAGCTAGAAGTGTAGACTGTAGCAAATGTTCATGCTATGTCGCATGGTGCGAGAAACGGGGGTTGCAGATTAGTTGCAGAAATATGCGTCGTTGAGGTTTCACCTAAGTGCTGTTCACAAATTCACAAAAGGTATGAATTGATTAAAGTGAAAACTGGAGGTCTATATGAGACATAAAACGTTTTCATTGAGTGACACACATGCAAAATGGTACCGTGAAAACCGTAGGTCGCAGTGGTACATAAAAACAATATGCCAGATATAACTGGGATAAGCTATGCTAAGCTATGATAATAGTATTTTGTAAATCGACCTGGGTGAAAAAAAATTTTTCACACAAGTCGAAAAACACTTTCAAATATTTGCAATGTTTCGCAATAGCGCAACTGTCAAATCGAATATTTCTGTATTTATAAAAAATTTAAACTTCAGAAATAACTATCGTGAGAAAATTTCGTTCTCAAACTGATAGACTAAATGTGACTGTGAAGAAAAACAGTGACATTTATGATTTAAGAATAATATCTAAAACGTGACTGACAGTAGTCTATGCTGATAAATGATAAAGTATATAATTTCGCTGAAAAATGATATCTGTGATGAACATTCCACGTTTTTTTTTTTTTATAATGGTACGTTCATCACCGAATCATTCTCATAAACGTCCGAATCAATCGCTCGCATCGATTCATTGGTTGACGTATAAACCGACTGTGTTCGGTGCGGTTGTATTATATCGTCTGTGGTGGGTGTGTGTGTGGTGTATTGTCGGTGCTCACAGCCTGTGCAGCAGGCAGCATGTGGCTTATAGTCTGTGACGGTAAGCTTTGAGCGGTGCGTACATAGTATACAGTCAGCATCCCCGTCTCGCCTCACATTAGCATATTCATCAGCTACTGCGTGCCCAAATAAGGCGCTGAATAGCCTAGCACGATTACAAACACCAAAAGGCGTTTCAAAGTGAACAAAAAATCTTGCACAATTAGTGGCAGAATTTCGTTTTCGAAACGACTTATTTACACATTTTCTCCCTCAATCGTGTTGAAAAAGAAAATTTACAAACAGTTTAAAAAAATTTTTTATTACAATCTGTCCGTGTAAAATTTGAAACAAGTGACTAATAATCTCCACCAAATCAAAATGGCGGCTTACTTTATGCTAATGTGATGCGGCGACACAGGTTCACTGTCCCGATGCATGCCGGTTAGGGGGGAACACGTGGGTGCCCACGGCGGGCTTTGAGCTAAGTTAGGGAAACCAGCGACCAAGATGGCGCACACCTACCAAATACAAGTACAATATTCAGCATTCTCTGAAATAACATATGATAATAGTACAAAATATTGACCTACGGTCCTGGGATTATTTTTAAACAGACCAAATAAGACCAGTTATTGACATTCATTTGAGGAAACAATTTATTTTGGCCCTAAACCTATTAAAGGTTACCCGAGTCGAAGCGATAGTAAAAATTTCTGTCGATTTGTAGAAAAATCGTGAAAAAATGACGAGATGTCGTCTGTGGACTTTAAGATCGAGTTACCCAATTATGGTAATCAATTATAAAAATGAGTTACAGAAAATACCCACTTCCTACTCGCCTACAGTGGTATTAGTAGGATGAAGGAATTAAACAAACTCTTACGATAAAAAAAATGATAGACTATGTCTATAAGAATAATTTTCTGGATTCTTCTAGAGAACCGGCAAGGCCGCCATCTTGAAAAGGCGCCAAACACGTGGGATTTCGACCAAAAATTTAGAAATTTACGCCGTTTTCGACGTAAAGAAACGTGCTTCTCGTCTGATAACTCTTTCTGACTAATTTAAACTGGCATATATATATTTTGACCTACAGCTTTCACGTACCTTGTGAAAAAATGCTATTGATTTTTTTCAAAAAATCCCCTACAATTAATAAAACTATCCTTGAAAACAGTGGTTTTCAACTGGCGTCTAGGTGAAAATACTGTTGCGTAAACGATCAGTCGTCAGGGGTCACCAATATGGCGAGTTGAACGTCGGGGTAACCAATATTTCGTGGTAAGCCTACACCGGGAGTTCCGTTATGGGATCACAACGGCCGACGAAGGACTCCGCCCAATCTCGCCATCAAAACTCAAATATCCTCCTCATCCTTCTGGTCGACGGTATTAAACAAACCAGGAAACTCTCTTCTCTCTTGTCATGTTTATTTGATTAACATGCGATAACAGCAAAGCACAACCATCCGCGCACGGCACGTCTCTATGGACTTAGCGAGAGCGAGCTACGGCACGTCCGCAGTCGCTGAGTATTACGCTTGAAGTGCGGGAATAATACCAAGGCCGCACCACACTGCTCTGTGTGCGCACGTCACCACGGTATGAAAACGAGGCGGTCATCCCCGTCCGCCCGCGTCCAGGAATCTGGGGATAAGCGCCACATTGACTGAGCGATGTCAGGATCCTACAAATCCAAGATATCAGCCCTGAAAGAAGTCATGCAAATATTTGTTGTTTTCTTGAAAGTGATTGTTTTTCTAGGACTTACGGGTGCTGAAAGGTTGATTTCTGATACTACGGCAAAGTGATCTGAGATACCGTCAGCTGGAAAAACAGATTTAACATGATCGGACGATGATTTGGTGATGAGGAGGTCAAGCCAATGGCCGTGGACGTGCGTTGAAAAATTTACATGTTGTTTCAAATTAAAACACTTCAAAATTTTGTTAAAACTTTGGGTGTTAGAATCAGATACATCAAGATGTAGATTAAAGTCACCTAAAATATAAATATCTAAATGTTTTCTAGCAAATCTTCAAATTCATTAAAAAATGTTTGCATATTTTCTTGGAGTCTGTAAAGACAGATAAAAATACCTGAAAATGATGAGCTGGAAATTTCAGTGGATAGTGCTTCAAATGTATTATAGCTTGGAATTTTTTGAACTTTTGTTTTAAATTTGTCAGATACCAGAACACCAACCCCACCACCCACCTTCTTGTTTGATCTAGGCTGGTGGTGAAAATGATACCCAGGCGGGGCAATATCTGCGATGGCTGCCTTGGTATCATTTTTCTTTAGCCAAGTTTCAGTAATGGCAACAACGTCAAGCTTCTTAGATGTTACAAATTCTGTAAAAAGTGCTGTTTTGCATTTAATTGATCGAACATTTATTGTAGATATTTTGATATTTTTCGCTTCGGGTCCAGGATTAAGACTAATGTCACCTGAAAGTAGTGAAATTATTGATAATTTAGGTGAATGACTTGTGAATTTGGAAATGGGGAGCAATTTCCTGTCAGAACAAATGTGCAAAATGGATATGTGCTGTGATGACAATGGTGACAAATATGGAGAAATGTGATACGTCTGAGGAAAGACTACTGCAGGCCTTCTGACTGTTGTCTCATAGATATCACTGTTCAAAAAGGAGACAGCAAACAGCAATAATGTGACGTTGTATACCAAAGACATACTGTCAGTTGTTGCCTGTGAAACAACTGTACGAGATCAAATGAGATTGATTAAACAGTATAGGGGCGATCAAAACCTGATTCATAAAGCAGCGACTACAGTGAAAAACAGCACAGGGGTTACATACAGTTGTGATTAGTGAACAGGTGGTATGTTAAATTCGACACTGGACCGACTCAGTGCAAAATATCAATATCACTTCTTATAAAAAAAAATGTTTACAAAGTTGGATCCAAAATTAGGCTTAGTATTGATCTGGAGGTTAAGGATTCAAGCAAAATGAGGCTTCACAAACATAAGGGTGGTTTAATGATGCCGAGTGAAGCAAGCCCCCCCCCCAAAAAAAAATATTCTGAAAATATCTATTTCAAAAATACTCCACCCCCACCCCGTTAATTGAATCGTGACCCCTTTAGCAAAAACACTCGGTCAATTTCACAATACGATGCTGTGTTGATTTCTTAGCATATTGTGAAATTAACATAACTATTTCTTTAAAACACTAAAACTCAAAGACATGTTATTTTTCATTACCAGGATCACATTTGCCCAAAATAAATTATTGTTCTGAATTTTCAGTCGTTTTTAATTCTTTCAATGTAAGCAAGAAATCATCATATAAATGGTAATTACCTAATTGTCCTTGGAAAAAACAGAATTCTGAAATAATATATCAAATAACTGTTATTTCAGGTCAACCAAGTCAACCTTAAATAATAGTTCACATGGAAAATTAAAAGTACAAAATATATATATCACTTACAAAACTTATTTATTTACAATGTCAATTGTATTGTATTGGTAGTATTATATATTTCATACTTCTTTTTCATTTTGGAGAGATATTGTAAATCACCTATACATCAAACTCAGAAATTATTTAAATACATGTACATACCAAATATTTATTTTCGAGTAATGAAAAATATATAGATCCAATTAATGTTGATATTAACAAAAAATATTTAAGTTAAATTATTTTAAGAAAAATTACAGTAATGATGTTATAATTAAATAATTCATAAAACATATATCCAAATCAAAATGTGACAAGGGAGCACAAACGAACAAACGATTTAAAAGTTTGTTTTGTTATATTATGTAGAAAATATTACACATAGAATTAATCTGCTAATAAAGAAAGTGAAGTTCAAATAATTAAAATATCATTAGCCTATGTTGTGAGAATGTCAACAATAAAAAGATTGAAATGAACTGATTACAATGTGATAGTCAAAAGCTAATTGGGAAAAATACTTCATTCATTAAAGCATTCTTCATAGATGTCTCGTTGTGACTTTGGTAACCACTTTATCCGCAGCAGGTGGAACAAGTTACATTGTAAGGACCGAGGAATCATACATCCTATTAGCCTAAGAGTACCGACTGATTTCCCACCACCTGGAAACATATCACTACATTTTAAATATCAGCCAATCTCTACAAACTTGTATACATTAGTACATAGGCCAAAATATATTTACTTAATTATATTGCCCAGTATGCAAATATGAATAGAACCAGATGAGGCGAGACAACAGCACAACATGCTTTATCAAGGAAGAGGGAATCCTCAGTCCAAATTGTCTTACTTAATTATGTTAGTTTTGCCATACACGTACTTCTGTAAGAATTTTCTGAATAAGCCTATCATGATTATTTGCGGGGGTGATCAAACAACTCTCTCAGTTGTCTCTACTCGAAGTTCATTACAGTCAAACTCCCCAAACTTGCACATAGGATGCCTAATTATGAGTCAGGTGGCTTAGCAAAAAAATGTTTACACAAGTGACTATTTTTTTTAATTTTGCCCAGACCTAGCCAATGATGTTACTTGTAACAACCTAAACAAAATAAGTTCCAAAAAATCTGATTACCCTGCAATGACCTCATAATTCAAAATGGTCATAATTATTATGCCATAATTTCTCCAAATATAAAGGTATTTATATAGGCCTACAATGTATATACAATTTTTTTCCGACCGACCCTATCAAAACATATCAAAACATGTGCGAGTCAAATTTATTTTATCGATTTCCAAAATTTTTTGTAAAGTTAAGGGATGATTTACCGACTGTAATCAAAGTAGCTCCTTAAAACGTTACGAAACGGAGAGGGGGGGGGGTCAAAAAGCATAAAAAAAATATAAAAAATCACTACGTAATGTACAAATAAAACATGCATGGAAGTGAATTTGGCGCAAAATAAAATAAAAATAAATTCTTACAGGTCTACCGATTGGTTGAAGTGACAAAACATAATATAAAAAATCAAATAAATTTCCTACCTACCCACTGGTTAAAACGACAACAAATCGGAAACAAACATATATTTTTTTGGCCTAAGGCGAATATTTATCGAGTTACAAGAGGTTTCCAGCCGATTTTTCGTGCTTGTTCGAAAGATGAAGATCTCCTCTCTCGGATGGTATAAAGGGCATGTAAGTGTAGGGCTTCTCACCAATAGGGGATTGGTGGGACCAGCCCCAACTCACTTCACTTCAGTCTTCATTACACAAATAACTCAGTTAATTCATTTTTCGGTTCATTCTTGTTTATTTAGTCTAGACGCTGTAACTTTAGTGCACACATTTCTACGCAGAACGCGACAACCTAGCCAGCGGCTTGGCGCTTGAGTCTAGCGAGACGTCTGCTGAACTTGGCAGCCTGGGAGTAAGTGGCGCGCATCGCTTGATGCAGCGCGATTCGAAATTGAGGCTAAGCGGGCTACTGCCTTTCGTCAAAGGTCGGAAACGCCCAAACCAGCCCGAACGGTGAGACGCGGGTTCCCACAGGCATACCCTCATATGGCATAGCCTTTTGAGCTACATACCTCAGAAGTGACCCACAGTAAGAAGTAGCTAAAACTTAGATCACAAATCTGTGAATTTTGTGCGAAAATTTATTGAGTTACAAAAAGTGTCCAGCCAATTTTTCGAGCTTGTTGGAAAGACACAGATGTCCTCTTTCAGATGGTATAACGGGTATACCGTCATGCGGCATAGCCTTTTGGGCTACAGACCTCAGAAGTGAGCTAATGTCGACAATAGCAAAAATATGAATTAGTTCAATAAATTATAGCTGAGGTTGGGAGTGAAAATCCTCGTAATTTAGACAAATAATCATTGAATTACAAGAGGTGTCCAGTCGACTTTTTTGGCTTGTTCATAAGATGAGGATGTCCTCTTTCAAATAGTTTATTGGGTATACCGTCATGCGGCATAGCCTTTTGGGCTACAGACCTCAGAAGTGACCTAATGTCGACAATAGCAAAAATATGAATTAGTTCAATAAATTATAGCTGAGGTTGGGAGTGAAAATCCTCGTAATTTAGACAAATAATCATTGAGTTACAAGAGGTGTCCAGTCGACTTTTTTGGCTTGTTTATAAGATGAGGATGTCCTCTTTCAAATAGTTTAATGGGTATACTTTCATGCGGCATAGCCTTTTGAGCTACAAACCTCTGAAGTGACCCACTGTCACCACTGGTTACCGCTAAAAATCACAATACTGCAGTTACCTGTTATTTCTTTATAAATCAATTAAAATAAATACATATGTTTATACAAAATTGTATACTTTAAAGCTATTTAAACATAAAATAATCGAACAAATCTTGTATTTAGCATGTTTACTGAAACAAATACGACAAAATGGCGATTGCCAGAGTAATTTCCTTAAAATCAGAAGTGATATTTTTCCATGCAAATTTTTTTCTTATTGTGTCCTAATATTGTGTCGTAGCGTCAGTGCGGTGTTGTCAACAACGCCAGTCAACGGTTTTCAAGTGGCACTCCAAAACTCGGGTGTATGGGTCACAGAATCCTATCGTAATCACAGTAGCTTAAGATTAATAACATAATATTTTGGATATCGATAAAATATTATTAAATATATCATATGTTTGTGATTAGTATGATTAGACCTATAGGTAGAAGGCATTTTTTGTCTTTTTACACGTGTCGTCTGCTTTGTTTACTGCCAATATTAGTCAATAATAAACTGTAACACGCGTTCATAAAAACGCGTCGAAGTAACTAGAACGTGCAGTTTTGTCACACATGGGTGGTCTACTAATACATCTATAAAATTGTTATGCTACCGTTTCTCATCCTGCGTGCAGGGTGTACTTCCCACTACACCCTGCCAGATATGAGTCTGTGTCTACCTATTTGGGACCTCACTCCAGGAGGACACACGTGCCTCTCGTGCGACACCCCCCAAGCTTAGACATCAAAGCTAATTGCAACGCTCCGGCAATCAGACGGCACCGTCTGGCCTGGGAACATCAAGCCAAGTGACAGTATACGCGAAGCGATGCGAGAACTTGCCCAGCGCTGTTCCAACATTGTGACAGCGTCGATGAAAATGGCCCAATGTTGAGGTAGCACTGTGTCCTTGCCATCTGCGAAATGTTATTTGTACAGCCTATCACACAATTATAGAGTGTGTACAACTGGATTATACAGTCAAATATTGCCACCTCTGGTTACAAATTGAATAATTAGAGCCTACAACGGGGGATTACATCAGCTAATAAATTAACAGTTTAAACAGTTTAAACAGTGGTTAATCTCTTATTCTTGCGATTTTGTGTCGATATAATCCCCTAATTATCTACTTATGAACGAAAACGCACGCAAAATATGTGGTTTCATTTTGAAAAATAATACGTAATTTCGGGATTAAATGTGCTCATATAAAGTCAAGAAAATAATTCAGAACGTTATATGTGTCTTTATTTATGGTAAAATATGTCTGCTATGACATACTTGAATTAGAAATGTATGGGTAACATATTTATTGCAATAAAAGCTATATTTGTTTTACATGTACCACTTTCATAATTTTGGGCAGAGTTTGAAATTTAGGAGAGGGGCCGACAGTTGGGAGTCGCGTGGAGAGGGGTGCTCAAATAGGTGGAAAAGGCCTCATCGTAAAGTGAGAACGAATACAACTGAAGTCTCTACAGGATGCCGTTTCTCAACTGCTATTATGCAAAAATAGTATCCCTAGATATATAGCTTTCAGAAAAATATAGTGGGAATTTGCCCCTTCCCCAAGTGGTAGTGAGGACCCCCTCTGTCTCATACACTATTTACCTATTTTATCACGAGGCCCAGGGAACTACATAAAATACTGCAGAACTATACCTAAACATTGCAAAGATAGGGCAGCTGTGTTTTCAAATCGCTTGATGTCACATGATTGTATGATAATTGCGCGAGATCAATGTCACTGTAAAGTTTCCTATCCCTCTAGATGGCACACGTAGATAATGCTATCTCTCTGCGACTGAAGGGAAATGGGGCGGATAGATAGGTCAGTTAAGAGTGAGTGAGCTGGACGGAATTCACAGGCCTGTGTTTAACCCTTTTCACGCTAAGTCATCTTATTAAAAAAAAACACAAGTTCTGTCTTGCTACCGCACCCCACAATTTCAAGTGGGTGAAAATTATGTGCTTAACTTGAGAACAAATATTTGCAAATCTGGATGTTTAAATATCCTCAATATCTGTGATTTAGTCTGCTGATAAAACAGACTGCAGTCGTGCTTGAAGCTTAAGGGTTAAACCCCCCTATGGAAAGATTAATTTTTAACTTCCAATTGAATACATTTTATCGTCTTCTTGGTTGTTGCAACTGCTCCTTTTATTTATTTATATTTTTACGTGGGATTGCTCTCAGTTTAAAGGTTGAGCCCCCCTTATAGGCAGGTAGTATTGTTCTCACTTTAAGGGTTAAACCCCCTAATAGGCAGGTAGTATTGTTCTCACTTTAAGGGTTAAACCCCCTAATAGGCAGGTAGTATTGTTCTCACTTTAAGGGTTAAACCCCCTAATAGGCAGGTAGGATTGCTCTCAGTTTTAGGGTTAACCCCCCTAATAGGCAGGTAGGATTGCTCTCAGTTTTAGGGTTCACCCCCCTCATAGGCAGGTAGGATTGCTCTCGGTTTTAGGGTTTACCCCCCTAATAGGCAGGTAGGATTGCTCTCAGTTTTAGGGTTCACCCCCCTAATAAGCAGGTAGGATTGCTCTCAGTTTTAGGGTTTCACCCCCCTAATAGGCAGGTAGGATTGCTCTCAGTTTTAGGGTTTACCCCCCTAATAGGCAGGTAGGATTGCTCTCAGTTTTAGAGTTCACCCCCCTCATAGGCAGGTAGGGTTGCTCTCAGTTTTAGGGTTCACCCCCCTAATAGGCAGGTAGGATTGCTCTTAGTTTTAGAGTTCACCCCCCTAATAGGCAGGGAGGATAGTCTCAGTTTTAGGGTTGCTCTCAGTTTTAGGGTTCACCCCCTAATAGGCAGGTAGGATTGCTCTCAGTTTTAGGGTTGCTCACAGTTTTAGGGTTCACCCCCCTAATAGGCAGGTAGGATTGCTCTCAGTTTTAGAGTTCACCCCCCTCATAGGCAGGCAGGGTTGCTCTCAGTTTTAGGGTTCACCCCCCTAATAGGCAGGTAGGATTGCTCTCAGTTTTAGGGTTGCTCTCAGTTTTAGGGTTCACCCCCCTAATAGGCAGGTAGGACTGCTCTCAGTTTTAGGGTTCACCTCCCCTAATAGGCAGGTAGGATTGCTCTCAGTTTTAGGGTTCATCCCCCTAATAGGCAGGTAGGATTGCTCTCAGTTTTAGGGTTCATCCCCCTAATAGGCAGGAAGGATTGCTCTCAGTTTTAGGGTTCACCCCCCCCCCCCTAATAGGCAGGTAGGATTGCTCTTAGTTTTAGGGTTCACCCCCCTAATAGGCAGGTAGGATTGCTTTCAGTTTTAGGGTCCACCCCCCTAATAGGCAGGTAGGATTGCTCTCAGTTTTAGGGTTCACCCCCCTAATAGGCAGGTAGGATTGCTCTCAGTTTTAGGGTTCACCCCCCTAATAAGCAGGTAGTATTACTCTCAGTTTTAGGGTTCACCCCCCTAATAGGCAGGTAGAATTGCTCTCAGTTTTAGGGTCCACACCCCTAATAGGCAGGTAGGATTGCTCTCAGTTTTAGGGTTCACCCCCCTCATAGGCAGGTAGTATTGCTCTCAGTTTTAGGGTTCACCCCCCTAATAGGCAGGTAGGATTGCTTTCAGTTTTAGGGTTCACCCCCCTAATAGGCAGGTAGGATTGCTCTCAGTTTTAGGGTTCACCCCCTAATAGGCAGGTAGGATTGCTTTCAGTTTTAGGGTTCACCCCCCTAATAGGCAGGTAGGATTGCTCTCAGTTTTAGGGTTCACCCCCCTAATAGGCAGGTAGGATTGCTCTCAGTTTTAGGGTTCACCCCCCTAATAGGCAGGTAGGATTGCTCTCAGTTTTAGGGTTCACCCCCCTAATAGGCAGGTAGTATTGTTCTCACTTTAAGGGTCAAACCCCCTAATAGGCAGGTAGGATTGCTCTCAGTTTTAGGGTTCACCCCCCTAATAGGCAGTTAGTATTGCTCTCACTTTAAGGGTTAAACCCCCTAATAGGCAGGTAGTATTGCTCTCAGTTTTAGGGTTCACCCCCCTAATAGGCAGGTAGGATTGCTCTCAGTTTTAGGGTTCACCCCCCTAATAGGCAGGTAGTATTGTTCTCACTTTAAGGGTCAAACCCCCTAATAGGCAGGTAGGATTGCTCTCAGTTTTAGGGTTCACCCCCCTAAAAGGCAGGTAGGATTGCTCTCAGTTTTAGGGTTCATCCCCCTTATAGGCAGGTAGGATTGCTCTCAGTTTTAGGGCTCACCCCCCTAATAGGCAGGTAGGATTGCTCTCGGTTTTAGGGTTCACCTCCCTTATAGGCAGGAAGGATTGCTCTCAGTTTTAGGGTTTACCCCCCTAATAGGCAGGTAGGATTGCTTTCAGTTTTAGGGTTCACCCCCTAATAGGCAGGTAGGATTGCTCTCAGTTTTAGGGTTCACCCCCCCTAATAGGCAGGTAGGATTGCTCTCAGTTTTAGGGTTCACCCCCCTAATAGGCAGGTAGGATTGCTCTCAGTTTTAGGGTTCACCCCCCTAATAGGCAGGTAGGATTGCTCTCAGTTTTAGGGTTCACCCCCCTCATAGGCAGGTAGGATTGCTCTCAGTTTTAGGGTTCACCCCCCTAATAGGCAGGTAGGATTGCTCTCAGTTTTAGGGTTCACCCCCCTAATAGGCAGGTAGGATTGCTCTCAGTTTTAGGGTTCACCCCCCTCATAGGCAGGTAGGATTGCTCTTAGTTTTAGGGTTCACCCCCCTAATAGGCAGGTAGGATTGCTCTCAGTTTTAGGGTTCACCCCCCTAATAGGCAGGTAGGATTGCTCTCAGTTTAGGGTTCACCCCCCTAATAGGCAGGTAGGATTGCTCTCAGTTTTAGGGTTCACCCCCCTAATAGGCAGGTAGGATTGCTCTCAGTTTTAGGGTTCACCCCCCTCATAGGCAGGTAGGATTGCTCTTAGTTTTAGGGTTCACCCCCCTAATAGGCAGGTAGGATTGCTCTCAGTTTTAGGGTTCACCCCCCTAATAGGCAGGTAGGATTGCTCTCAATTTTAGGGTTCACCCCCCTAATAGGCAGGTAGGATTGCTCTCAGTTTTAGGGTTCACCCCCCTCATAGGCAGGTAGGATTGCTCTCAGTTTTAGGGTTCACCCCCCTAATAGGCAGGTAGGATTGCTCTCAGTTTTAGGGTTTCACCCCCCTAATAGGCAGGTGGGATTGCTCTCAGTTTTAGGGTTAACCCCCCTAATAGGCAGGTAGGATTGCTCTCAGTTTTAGGGTTCACCCCCCTCATAGGCAGGTAGGATTGCTCTCAGTTTTAGGGTTCACCCCCCTAATAGGCAGGTAGGATTGCTCTCAGTTTTAGGGTTTCACCCCCCTAATAGGCAGGTGGGATTGCTCTCAGTTTTAGGGTTCACCCCCCTAATAGGCAGGTAGGATTGCTCTCAGTTTTAGGGTTAACCCCCCTAATAGGCAGGTGTGATTGCTCTCAGTTTTAGGGTTAACCCCCCTAATAGGCAGGTGTGATTGTTCTCAGTTTTAGGGTTAACCCCCCTAATAGGCAGGTGTGATTGCTCTCAGTTTTAGGGTTAACCCCCCTAATAGGCAGGTGGGATTGCTCTCAGTTTTAGGGTTAACCCCCCTAATAGGCAGGTGTGATTGTTCTCAGTTTTAGGGTTAACCCCCCTAATAGGCAGGTGTGATTGTTCTCAGTTTTAGGGTTAACCCCCCTAATAGGCAGATGGGATTGTTCTCAGTTCAAGGATTACTCCCCCCCCCTGCTAATAGGCAGGTAGTATTGATCTTAATTTAAAGGTTAACCCTCCCCCTAATAAGCAGGCAGAATTGTGGGTTGAACCCCCCTAATAGGCGGGTAGGATTGCTCTCAATTTTAGGGTTAAACCCCCCTAATAGGCAGGTAAGATTGCTCTTAGTTTCATTCAAATTCAGGTCAAGGTGAATTAAAGAAAATATCACGTGTATCACAGCAAATTGAAGCATAACGTCAAATTTAGGCTCTATCTTTAATGTTTCTTCAAAATATTAATCTTACACTGTCTAAAATGCCCACGTGGATCCTTAAATAGGCAGATCAACTCCCACTGAAGACAATACGTTTAGCCTAAGCTCAATGCTGGACATTAACCTTTACAGGAGGAATATGGAAGAACTATGGATGCAATGTGTTAAGATGTAGGCCCATCATTGATACAAATACTGCTTGTTTCTGAGAATATCGTAAACTGATCTTTCGCTTTCCAGTTGTGATCAGTTTTCTGGATACCAAGCACGAATAAAAAGCTCACCCACTCCCGGCTCACACAACATCATAAAGCTCACCCACTCCCAGCTCACACAATATCATAAAGCTCACCCACTCCCGCCACAATATCATAAAGCTCTCCCACTCCCGGCTGACACAATATCATAAAGCTCACCCACTCCCATCTCACACAATATCATAAAGCTCACCCACTCGCGGCTCACACAATATCATAAAGCTCACCCACTCCCGCCACAATATCATAAAGCTCTCCCACTCCCGGCTGACACAATATCATAAAGCTCACCCACTCCCAGCTCACACAATATCATAAAGCTCACCCACTCGCGGCTCACACAATATCAAAATATCAAAAAGCTCACCCACTCACGGCTCACACAATCTCATAAAGCTCTCCCACTCCCAGCTGACACAACATCATAAAGCTCACCCACTCCCGCCACAATATCATTAAGCTCTCCCACTCCCGGCTCACACAATATCATAAAGCTCACCCACTCCCGGCTCACACAACATCATAAAGCTCCCACTTTTGTGGCTTCAGACTGATCCTATACTGTCTTATCTTGATTCGTTATACATTTTTAAATTAAATTAATTTTATTGTAATAAAAAAATACAACATGTGTTTTTTTATCATTAGTCGTATTAGAATTGCTTTTCACAACGAAAATAATGCCAAAGATTGATGACATGTCCAAATGTTGATTTCTAATAAAACACCGGAATTATGTCAATAGGTTGGGTTTTAAAAACCGAATATTTTTTATTAATTTGAATCAGAAAACTACGACTGACTCATTTGCCAGCTTCACGTCAAGATAATGCATCACTTACAAACTGACGAATCCAGAATGTAATTATTGATTTTAGTCATAAAATTGACAATTGTGGTGAATTATATTTACTTTTCCACGGCCATTTTTACGGATAAACCGTTTTTACTATTTGACATTTCTAGCACAGCTATAGCATAGTCATTTGCACTGATTACCTACAGGAAACCCACCCCGGTAGCGGGATTCTGGCCTGATATATGAAGCTCATATCCATTTCATTGATCATTATCTGAGAAGTGCATGTCGCTCACATTAGATGGACTTAGAATGGCAAATGTGTTGGTACTGAACTTGTTCCAAATATGTGCTGCTGTTTTGGCCTCATGTAATGTCGTAGTGGGTAAGTACCCCAGCAAACACGAGACTTTGAACCAATGCTGGGTTAATGTTGGGCCAGCGTCGCAGACGGTGCCCAACATTTACCCAGCATTGATTCAACGTATCTTGTTGCTGGGACCGTTGCGATCAAGAGAATTCTTATTATAGTCAGAATAGATCGTGTTTTTTTCTGCATTTTATTGTTTTAAAATGTGCTATTCCAAAGATGCGTAATCGTCATTATAATAAATGTTATTATATATTTCATAATTTGTATAGTAGAATGAGTATGTGTAGAAATGCATCAGCTTATGTATTTCTGATATACATTTAAGTCTAAGTGATAACATTTTGTTCTTCACATCTTGCACTGGTAGAGAATTCGATACACACACTGGCGCTAGTACAGTTTACCACTGTTGAATGTTGAATACCCATATTGAAAAACTGACTGTTACAAGCTTTTGTGATATTTTGTATTGTAGTAACGCTATATATTTTTCAACCCTTTTAGTATAAACATATTTATTTAACGAGGATTGTACAATAGCAGAAGCTAATACAATATACGCTCCTCAAAAGCGTTGCTCAATTATGTAGTAATACAATAATACAAAGTAAAAAGTAAAATGAAGTATGCATAAATATATTACAAATGAATAGGTTAATTAAATTGTGAGTGGTCGTCAAAAGAGGTGTGCAATAATACGTGCAAGTTGTAACAGCGAAGTTGTGCATAATCAACTGATTAGCGGCATGCAACCCTTTTATAATATTTATATTACGTTTGTTTTTGCAGAGAGCTCTCACTGTGATATGGTTGATGTCAGTGGATCCAAGAGACAATCTTCAAGACATGGACTATATGTAATGTTAGCAGATTCAGATCGCGAGGACTGCTCGGGAAGTAGACCCCAATACAAACAGGTATCATTTACGAGGTTTCCCTTCTCACTTATCCCTTTAACCACCGTTCCCGATTATTTTTACTAGCACATTGAATACCTGTTTTTTATGCCTCCGCCGCGAAGCGAGCAAAGGCATTATGTTCTCGGGTTGACCGTCCGTCCGGCTGTCGGTCCGTCCGTCCGGTCATGTATTTTGTACTACGCCAACATGGTCCAACAGAATCATAATTTATACAAACATTCAACCCCTCCGGCAAAAGTTTTTTACCAAAGGTCAAGGTCATAGGTCAAGGTCAAAGATTCAAAAAAATGTTTTGTTAACGCGATAACATGGAAAATAATTATTGCATCTCTCCAATTTTTTATGTGAAGTTACTAATGAGTATCGAGATGACTTGATTATATTTTCAGCTTTCCACCGATAATCAAAATGGCCGCCAGGTGGCGACTAATTTTTTTTAACCCAAATTTTATTTTTTTTACAATTTACAGTAGTGCTTTGAAACTTGGTGTATATAGGTCTTCGGTGTCTGCGAGTCTATTGGTATTGTCTGTTTTCATGTGCGACCGAAAACGAGGTTACGGTGTCCATATTTATTTTGTCATTGTATCCATAAAAGTGGTGCATCTAATTGTTATCAAATTTTTCATCAAACTTTGTCAACACGATATCTCAGAAAAATCTAGGTCAGGGGGAGAGGAAATAGAGTAGCCCTACATGGGCCTCATGTGATGGCGGAGGCATACAATTGACGCATATGCGTCAAATTTTCCTTCTAGTTCAACATGGTAAAGGTAAAACGTGACATCGATCAGCAAGATTTTAAAATCTTTCGTTTTGTCAAATCTGAATAATTTTCACTCACTTGAAGTTGTGGGTCGCGTTAGCGAGACACAATTTCAAGTGAGTGGAGATTCCAATTAAATAACTTTGTGCTAACTGTACAGTAGAACAATATACGCCTGTCAAAAACCAAATTAAAGTTTCGCTTGCCTCTGCCGGAATTGTTTTACAAGTTTAGAACTGTGTGGGCGTTATTCCACGATGCATGCTGATCATCTTGTGTCTATCAAACATCTCACAAGAAGTTCTAATAATAGGCCTATCACATATTCAATAATTATTGTAGGCTACTTGTTGTGTGGGAGATGCAAAGATGCTATCATACAAATATGTGTCATGTTATTCAATAATGCAATACCTTTCTAAAAAAATGTGATATTGTTAATGACATAATATATACAAATTAAAATATCCATAGTCTAATCATAGCTACACCTGAAATCTATTTAATTAGAACTGCCACAGGAAGTTTTTAAACAAGTTAAAGATAGCTAAACTGGAAAGTAGGCCTATAATTTAAATTTACAAAATAGACCAAAATACATATCGATCAAATTCAGATTAAAACAACAGATCAAGTCGACTTAGCACATTATTATTCTCGTGAAAAGGAGTATATATCAGCATAATATCTGTCCAACACAGGACCAATTCGACTTGACACATTGTTATTCTGGTGTCATATGCTTATGGGCTCTTGTTTCTGGGACAAAAACGGTGCAAGTGCACTTAGCGCATTGTTATTCTGAGACTTGTGGTGACAACACAGGGGAAATGCCTGGACTTAGTTCATTGTTGATCTAGTGACAATCTCTGCATATTCTGTGTATTCCTGTAGTAACAATGAGCTAAGTCAACATGGTGTCTTGTTCATCCCTGTAAATCGTTTTGAAAAGTAAAAAAATACTCTGATAACTTCCCTTGATCTACTGTGTGTTTCATCAGTGTAAGTCCAAGTCTACATGCTGATAAGTGGATTTAGCAGACTGTAGTTCTAAGCAAAAAGATAAACACATTTTTGCTGTCAAGTCGACTTGACCCACTATTGTTTTAGACCATCGAAATGTGGTTTAACACTTAATAATATGTTTTTTACTTTTGCCAGGGTAGCGTCTGTTATGCATTTTATAGAAATAAAATGTTCATAGTTCAGTACGAAACGGCTCTCGGCTATCATTTTATATTAAATATACAAAGAATATTCATAAGAACTAAAACAAGTGTGGATCATTTTCTGACCAAACAATTATAAATATTGCTGTGGTAACATTAATTTCGTTCCCAAATAACTGTGATTTAACCTGATAATAAAACAGATTAAAACAACGCTAGTCTAGTCGTGGTTTGCGGTGAAAAAGCTCGAATCGATGTGATTCACAGCCGAAATGACGGATTACTTTCGTAATAAACTGCACTGTATAACATTCACAATTAGTAAAGATCACTGAATACTTTCGTAAAATGCCCACAATATATAATGTTATTATACAAGTAGATGACCTTCAAAATGTTATTATTGTGTGGAATACAGTAGGCGAAACACGTGTGTAGGCTAAGTACAACAATGTAATACAACGTAATTTAATATTAAAGGTACATTAAGAAGACATAAACTAAATTTACGTCATCATTAAATATCATACCAGTGTATTTGGATACACAGAAATAGGCTGAGTAGCTGTAACATTGATATTTTGTATTGCTGTTGCATTAAGTCGCAATAATCATCATCAATATGTCTTTTGTAGCAAATTGCACTTTTATTTGTTTGTATTTAGTTTTATTAGATAATAACAGAAATACATAACAAGACATGAATAACTCCGGCCTGTTGATTTTAGACAGTGGGTTCACCAAATTGCATGTAACTCAAAAACTATTTCACCTATAAACTTGATTTTGGTGTCATCAGAAAGAGCAATCAT